>PISX010001155.1:0-211270 GCA_004024625.1 Mellivora capensis | reverse complement strand
TTTGAGATCAGATAATTTCTGTGAACAAATGTTCTTTTTTCCAAAAGAAACTTAATTGCTCATCACAGCGGGTAAGCATCTTGCTTCTGTGGCAGTGGAAAGGGGCAGAGATCTGTCCTTTACAGCAGTGTGTCAATGCTAAGCCCAGGACACTCCGGGCACGGTGTCTAGTGATGTTGAAGGTCTCATGTGAACTCCTTGAGGGGAAGAACCACCATGAGCCAAGGATGCAGTAGGACCTGTGTGTCTGGATTCCCACCACTCTTTGTTTAAAGAGCTGTTTATTTGCTGACTGGCTGGTCAGCTGTCCCATTAAGGACCAGGTGCTCATAAGCCCAGGGAGACAAGTCCCAGTGGCATGGCCATATGGGGAGCTGGCTGAGTGCTGGAGGTTGGTGTACCAGGCAGTTTGGACAGGCAGGCAGGCCCAGGGTTAGGGACCCAACTCAGGTGTGGGAGGCTGACCAGACACAGCAGTGTCTAAAGGGACACCATGGACATTCATGGTCCCACAACCAGAGTCCTATTTGGTGGGCAAGAAGAGCTCCATGGTGGAGGTCCTCAGAGAAGCAGATGGTCTCAGGTGGGTGGGATACTACCCATTCAAATACATGTTAATGCTTACTGTGTGCCAAGGCGCTGCTCTGAGCATTGGAGATTCTGAGGTCAAAAGGCAGACTGCGTCATGTGTCTGGAGCTTAGAGTTAAGTAGGGTGGCAAATAATGTGAGCTCCATGAGGGCAAAGATCTTTGCTTTCTTGTTCACTGCTATCCCCAGCCCTTAGAAGAGCACCTCACGTGCAAACATGATGGGTGCACACTAAAAATTATTTTATTTTATTTTTTAATAAAGATTTTTATTTATTTATTTGACAGACAGAGATCACAAGTAGGCAGAGAGGCAGACAGAGAGAGAGGAGGAAGCAGGCTCCCCGCTGAACAGAGAGCCTGATGCGGGGCTCGATCCCAGGACCCCGAGATCATGACCTGAGCCGAAGGCAGCAGCTTAACCCACTGAGCCACCCAGGCGCCCCTAAAAATTATTTTATGAACAAAGTAAATGACTAAATAGTAATTTCGGGTAGTAATAAGTGCCATGGGGGAGGGACAAAATGAGGGGTTGGAGGGACTGTTTTTGAAAGAGTGGCCTGAGAAGATTTCTGTGCCTGGGGTGGGGCGGGAATTCTGTACAGAGATCAGAATGGAGTGAAGGAATCTTGGGGGATGTGTGGAGGCAGAGGGAACAGCAAAGAGAAAGAAAAGCCTTTGACATCAGCTGAGCTCGGCGTGATGGAGGAACAGGAGGGCAGCCAGTTTGGCTGGCCTTGAGCTGGGAGGTAGGTATGGGGGCAGTGATATGAAATGAGGTCAGTGGCACGTGGGAGCCAGATCTTGGAGGCCATGATAAGAAGAGTGTGATTGGACACCATTGGAGAGTTGGAGCAGAACAACAGTCATCTTTGTGCTTCACAATTATTTCTCTGGGTCCTGAGTAGAGCCAAGAGTAGAATCAGTGTAACCTGAAGGGGTCCAAGCAGGAGATATGGGCACTACTTGGATTAGGGTGGGGGTTCTAGAATGATGTGAGCTGGTCAAGCTCAGGATATATTTTGAAGGTCATGCCTGCTGGATTGAGTGTGGGTAGAAAGAGTCTAGTGTTTTTGGTTGGGTGAATGATGTTGCTGTTTACTGAGGTGAGGAACAGAGAGAGGGATGTGTGGTGGGGGACCCTGAGGGTTCACTTTGAACATGTTAATTTTGAGGTGAGCATTTGGTATTCTCCTGGAGATCTAGAGTTGGCTGGGCCTGGAGGTGGTATCTTTGAGAGTCATCAGTGGTATTTATGGCATTTATTTATATATATATATAGATGGTATTTAAAAGCTATGAGACTGAGATTACTTAGGTAGAGAAAGGAGGACTAAGTCGGACTTGGACAGAGAAAGAGGTAAAGGGTGGATTTTCCAGATAAAATCCCTAAGAAGTGAATGAAGACACAGTGTGCTAATGAACATGGTATGATTTCATGTGTCACAAGAATATAAATTATTCAAATGAAATAATGACATAAAAGTAGTAAAACCTCATCTTATATTAAAAAAAAAAACTTGTAATACCCAAATTAAGAGAATTAGTTTTAGAGTTTCATAATTTTAAATCTGGTCGGCTAAGTGAATTATATGCAATTGGCACATGGCTGTGCCTTTGGCTGGCAAGCAGAAGGTTCCAGCATCTTTTGCCATTAATAGTCTGTAAACTACACTGTTCTTTATCTGTACTGGATCTTCTGCAAGCCATTTTGGTGACTAAGTGTAATTCACTGTTAATACATTTCAGGGTTTTCATCCTAAAATCGTACCATCCAAAAGTTCTTTCTTTCTTTCTTTCTTTTCTTTCTTTTCTTTCTTTTCTTTCTTTCTTTCTTTCTTTTTTAGAGAGGGAGGGCCTGCAGAGGAGGGGAGAGAAAGAGAATCTTAAACAGTTGGAGCTCAATGTGGGGCTTGATCTCACAACCCTGAGATCATGACCTGAGCTGACATCAAGAGTTGGACACTTAACTGACTGAGCCACCCAAGTGCCCCAGAAGTTCATTAAATGAAGGCTCTCTAAAGTGACAAACAGTGCATGAAAGCCATTAGTTGTGTAATCAAAGTTAGATATGATCACGTTCTATGAAAAAGGCCAAACGGCTTTTTTTGGTTTGTAGAACCACAATGTAGGAAATATTTAGAACATCTCTGAAATAATCAAGGATAAATGTTTTAAGATAAAAAGTAGCAAAAATTGACCATGATGGTTGTCGGAGAGAGATGCATTTCAGGGAGCACCCATATCCTTCAACTGCCCTCGACTGACAGGAGGAAATCTGTTCTGAATCCTACACATTTTTATTTGTTTGTGGGTTTTGGGCACAAAATGCAGCCATTCCATATTGGTTTTGTCCCTTTCTAAGAGAAATCGTCCCATTGAGCTACCTGCACATTCTCATTGAGTTCCTCTATTTCCATTTTTGCGCTACCTGGTGAGTTTCTTCAGTCTTGTTATCTCCAGGCTCCGTGGACATTTTTGCCACACTCCTGAAGTCGCCACTCAACGTTGACCGGCCACCTCCCTGTCCCCCTAGACTTCATCTCTGACTGCCCTCGAGAGCCTCTCAGCTTAGCCCTCCCCAGAGGCTTTTCAGGATCTTTTTGGAATCCCTTCTTTGAGGACACTGTCACCCCTTCCCCAGGCCTGGTCTTTTCATTCCTTTTGTGAACAAGAGGAAACCTGTGCAGCTGTTGAGGGCAGTGTGATAAGCAACCTTCTGGAATGTGCTGTTTCAAATCACTTGGGCAATGGGCATCCCTAACTTGCATTTTTGTGTATTTCTAGGCCTTCATATTTCACTGAAAATATTCTCAATGGGACTTCTGGGGCATCTACTATACACTGATTACATAACATTCTCGATCCATAACCAATGGTTTATGGCAAAGTGGAGGTTTCAGTGGAAGGGTATTCGTGATGATTGACACCAACCTGGGTTTTAATTTGTCTTTTCTCATAGAGTAGAACTTAATTATGCTTAAAAAGAATGAAATTTACTGATAATCAGCGGAGGAGGATTTCTCCTCTCTGATTCCTTCTTAATAAGTGCTTTTAGGAATTAAAACAAAAACTGGTACCTTCTCATGTCCCCGAAGACTGAGTGGTCAGGCATTTAAAAAAAAAAAAAAAAGGTGGTATTCTCCTGTTGAAAAGCGAAACAGTGCCTCAGTGCTGGTACACATGGTAGACTATCTGAGGAGGAGATGCTAGAGAGGAGTAGCGTTTTGAGAAGGGCAATGGTGTAGGAAGGATGCTTACATTTCATTCTATACCCTTTCATACTTTAGGGAAAAAAAAAAAAGCCCAAAGTAGAGTGACTTGTGCTAAGGCCCATGTCCGCAAACCAAGACTTAATACCTAGCCTACTTCGGTAACCTTCAACAGTCAATCTGGAATTAGCTGGTCAGTACTAGGGAGGAGGGAACCTGCCTGATAGGACCCCCCCCCCCCGCCCCTCCCACCTTCCCCCAAAGGAAGGTGACCTTGCCTGGAATAGTCCACTTTTTGCTAGAATAACTTCTCTGCTCCACCTCCTTCTGCCTAAAAAAGTCTTCATTTTGTATAGCTCCTCAGAGCTCCTTTCTACTAGATGGGAGGCCACCCAATTTGTGACTCAGTGGATAAAACCAGTAAGATCTTTGAATATACTCCGTTGTTTTGTTTTTTAACAACTTCTGATTTCTTTTTGTATCATGTTTATGTGTTAGCTTTAAAAAGTGTTAATAAGTATCCCTTTTCGCTCTTAATACATGATCTAGAAATAGAAAGCTTCGAGTTCTTCATTACTTGGTTCTTGGAGTGCTCTTGCTCAATGTGCATTTTGATGGAAGACATTGCCTTCACTTGGTCCAAGGCTCCACGTTCTTCAGCAGGTTGGGACTAGGCTTTATTAACTTGAATTTCAAATTTTTGCATATCTTTTGCATATATCAGTCAGCCCAATTGCTTTCTTTCCTCCTTCCTTCCCTTCCTTCAGAAAGGATTTAAGGCTGTTTCTGGCTGATATTTTATTCCGCAGCTTTAGATAAAATGTGAATTTTGGGTTTGCCACGAGTTGAACCACAAATCATTGCTGTTTCTACCGGACCTCTCTCTGCCGCCCTTTGAAGCAAAGGATTGTCGCATTGAGGAATAGGAGATAGAATTTGGAACGAAATGGTGGACGGTTTCTAACCCCAGGGCTCAGTCTAATTCAAAAGCAGCCCAAACTCATTTTCCTTAAGGATCTCAGCTCCTGGAGGGAAATGCTGAAGGCACAGTTTGCATGAGTTGCCCCCTGCCTGTACGCGAAGGCTGGAGGCCAGGATCTCAGACCAGCGCTGCAGGCTCCGGCAACTGCTGTGGGGTGTGGGTGCTGTCGAAGGCCGCCTGCACAGGGCTCACTGTCTAAAAGTAACTCCCTGGGCTGGCTGTATTGGTTTGTGTCACCAGCGTTTCATTCGGCCACTTCCCAGCCTGAGTTAGCGCGTCCTGCAAAGACCTGCTGTTCCTCTCTGGCGGCAGCGACATTTTTGAGGTGTTAGTATTTCTCCAGGAGATTTACACATTTGATTTTGTACTTTTCAAACAGGAACTTCTATCACATTTGTCGGCCACGTGTAAAAACAAGATATTTTTCTCCTTTCCCATCCAGTGACCACAAATAGAGAGGGAGGAACCCCTTTTGCTTTTCTTTTTCCTCCCTGGTTTGGGGAAGTAAACATTAGATCGTACTTGTGGCCGTCACTAAAACAGGGAGCTCATCACCCTCTATCTCCCGTGATTACTGAACGTCATGGGAAGAAATCATTCTCATCGCTCCACTGACTAATTTAGAAAAGGCACCATCTGATACCTACCTCCCAGCGCGGTGCCCTCATCCCGCAGTCTCCTTATCAACGTGGAGATGACTCACTCTGTTTTCCTCACTCTGAGAGATTTTTCTCTGGTTTGCTGATCATGGCAGTGATTAAATAAAGAATGGTTCCTGCAGAGGTATGCTGGAAAAAATAACCGCTTGTGCTTGAACTTGCACAGTCGAACTTCACTATTATAATCAGTGAGGTATTGTTTCGTAGATTTTTTGGGAGAGGGTTCAGGAACCCCTCTAAGTCCATATGCACAAGCCCAGTATGCATATATAATGTGTTCGCATTTTTTGGTGGTGACGCTCCTCTCCCCAGTTGTCATGCCTTCTTGCTTAGTCACAAAAACCATTAGCCTGTCCTTATAAAAATGGCTCTGAGTGACAGGTTACCTGCTCTGCACAGCATTTCTGTTGGAGAAAGATTAGGGGAGCTAGCTCTGTTCAAAACAGCCTAACCTCAGTGAAATGTGTAACTGCCAGAATTGTCCCAACGTGGACTCCAAAGCTGGAAATACTCTTCTATTTTAATTTAAAAAAAAAAAAAAGAAGAAGAAGAAGAAGAAAGAGGTACCTTTACCTTTTTTGCTTTGTGGCAACTAATTTCATGTTTTTCTCAAGTTCCTTTATTCCCTCCTTCTGCCTCCCTGTTCCAGAGAAGAGTTATTATAGAGGAATACAGGTTTTAAAAAAAGTATATAGAGATCAGCCTTCATTTTCCAACAAACTTTGTGTTTCTAGGTGTTGCATTTGTTCCCGGAGTTAATTGTGTTTACGGCAGTCTGTCTGTTGTGGCAAGTTGCAAACTAGCTGCCCACAAAACACCAGTTTTCAGTTTTTTGAAGTAAGTGGCCAGAACGTCAAGTCAGGAGGTTTCACATAATTTGATTTCTAACTCCTCTTGACAGTTAGAATATGTTGCAGGATCGAGCCATGTTCTTGCATGGGAGCAGTGTGGACTAGAGTGAGAACCAGTGGTTGTCCCCTCCAGGGGTGACAAGGGGAGGCATTTAGGTCCCAGTTTGCTGTAGTCCCCACACCACCCACTTGTCACTTGCTTGGCCCTCTCAGGCTTTTGGTTTCATAACCCATGACTTAGAGTGTCTGTTTAAAACCTTATCTTGAAAAATCACTTATGGTTTGTCTCCCTCCCAAAAATCAGGGGATCTTGAGGTTTAGCAAAACATCATTTTGGTGTCCTCCTATATAAATAATGGAAACCAAATTTAAAATGAGAGGGAGGAAAATACTTGAAGCAGTGGAATAGTGGAAACAAATATTTTTTTTCCTTAAAGAGATCTGTGCATTTTTAAATGAGAGGAAGGAAAGAAAGCAATACTGTAATTTTTGGAACATTCTTTACAAATACCAAGTCATTGTATTAGTTTTGAAACATATCATGTACTCTGCATAATATGATTTGCTCATAAAATTACCATATTGGGAACATTTATACAAATCTAATCATATTTTCTTTTAAATATTTCCCTTTTCTCCCCCCTTCTTTCAAACAGAACTGAACTACTGAACTTGAAGGAGCGAAACATTTTTTATGATTTTCTCCCCCTTTCTACAATAAGACCAAAACCTAAAACTGGATGACAGAAGTCACCATTTTCATGAGACACGGTTCTTAGTTTTTGAGCCCTTCCAAAGTAACTAGTAGGTTACGGGAAAGGAACTTCACATGAATACGACCAAGCCAACAAACCAACCTAAAACTTTAAGAAGCATGGGAATTTAATTGAAACCATTCCCGTTTTATGAGCTTTGTGATGGGCAGTTTGTGTCTTCTAATGATGCCTCTTTTCCTGTTAAAATTACTCTTGTAACCTTCTTGTAAACAAAATGCTAGCCAGAATGCAGACTCTGTCCTTCAGTTTCTGGGTTTAAGGCATGAGCCCATCACTAGGCAACCTGGTCTCCTCACCCCGGCCACCTGCAGGCCCTGACCTACCTTAGAACTGCCTCTATACACAGAAGAACTAGGTGTGATGAGATTTGTACTTGGTGACCTTGTGGCCCAACCCTGTGCTCCCCACCCTGGGAGCGAACGCCCTAGCTCGGCTTAGTGGGCGGGGCAGAATGCCTTGTTGGCTTTCTGTAGAACATTTCTGATGCTGGGTGCCCCCAGGTCTGTAAGTGGACTCTCATCACTGGCTGGATGGTCTTCACACATGAATTGTACAGTCCTGGTCACTCTTCTCCTTTATGTCTCTGTGGCGGGTCCGACAGCACTTACGTACAGTCTTGTGGCCACTGTTTGGCAAAACTGTTGACCGCAACACAAAGGAAATGGCAGGCAGGTAGGCTCTCACAGAGGAAACAAGACATGTTCTAGAATGTGATCAGCACAGGATGGTGTCCTAGTGGCCGCTGTGGGTGTTTTGTGCTGGGCCCGTGTCCGTGGTTGGCTGAGGGTGTGATCCCCCACTTAACTTTCCTTGTCTGACAGCTTATAATGGCACGTAGGGCATGGAAAGAGAAATAGATATCCACACACATACAGTGTACCATATGTAGTATACATTAAATGTATTGTGTTTATATTTTATATTAAATATATTGGCATACTTTAGGAAATTTATTTCAGAAATAAATGATGCTGCAATGATTCTATGCTGCTTGGGTCAGCTGTGCATGTTGGAGCTCAGCAGGGACCAGAGTCTAGGCTTGCAAGCGCCTTGGGATTGTTTTAAACGGCTCTTGGCAGATTCTAGGCTGCATTCTTGGTTCACATGCCTGTAGATACTGTGGATTTTGCAACTCTTTTTAGATTGTCTCTTCAACATCAGATTCATTGATCTGTTGACTTTTTTATTCAGTTGACAGCGATGGAGTAGCTAATACTTATGTAATGCCTTTGGCCTGTGGGGTATATCCACGCACCTTATCCCCCTTAGACGTGCCGGTAGCCCGCCTATATATAGACAATAGCCTGCCTTGATCGAGGCCTGTGATTTTTGTTTCTTAATAAAGTCTTTTTACTTTCTTTTGTACTTGAGAACAGATATACCCACGGCATGGCCTGGGCTATTTGGGAAGGAGCTTGGGATAGGTGGGCAGAAGGGTTGCTACGGGAGCTGGGTTTGCACAGTAGATGCCCAGGAACAGAGGAGGTGGGAGTCCTCTCCTGAGCATGAGTGGGTGGGTGGGAGGCACTTGTGGCTCTGAGGGAGATGGAAACTATTTGGAACAGCTGCCGTGGGCTGGGCAGTAGGGGCTGAGCAAGAGCTGAGAGCAAGGGCTGCCAGGTGCCTGGGAGGAAGCTCTCGTGGACAGCAGGTGTGGCCTGGCTATGTGACTCGGGGGTGAAGGGAGAGGCTGGGGGGGGACGGGCAGGTAGAGATGGGACGGTTGCTTGATGGTTGACCTAGTGTAGGCATACACCGACCCTGAGAGTGTGGCCATACAGGGAGCTGTTGAGGTGGACAGTAGGGATGTTGAGGGGGCCTGGGGGCACTGGGTGGCAGCTCTTCTTAGCATGGCTTATAAAGCCCTTTGCTCTGAACTCCTCCCGCTGTGCACTCCCCGTGGGCCCTTCCTGTGTGCTTTTATACATATTATTCCCTCCTCCAAATTCTTTCCTACTCCAACCGCTGGCCCAGGCAGCGCTGCTGGGAAACTGTTCCTGCTTGCACTCTGCCCCGTTCTCTGCTGGGTCAACTGACCCTGCGCCCCGTCCACATCTGCAGACACTTGTTTACAGACTGCTGGCATCTGTGGATCGATGGGCCCATTGAGGACATGGCCGTCCTCGTCCCTAGGCGTACAGAACGTGTTCAGTAAAAGTTTGAATGGCGGCCTAACTGCTGTGTTGCAGTATTAGTTTATAACAGAATATTAGATCTGGAAGAAAACTACGAAATCAGCTGGCCCCAAAAGAACTATTCTTTTTGTTGTTCATGGAGAACTGAAACTCAGGTTGAGGGCCTGACCCGATGTCACACAGCTTGCTCAAGGCAGAGCTAGGACTCCCATTCACCTTCTCTGAGTCCAGATGCCACGTTCTTTGCACTAGACCACACAGCCTCCGACTGTCTGTGAGTTACTCATACGTGTGTGAAGAGGGCGAGCATCTGCCTCTGCCGAGCACGCGCTTGCCGCCTCACGTCTCCATTCGTAGGGGTGTGTTATCTCATTTTTCTTGCACGGAGGGAAACCGTGTCCCAACAACCCGAGGCCCTTTTCCTCTGCATCGTGCCAGGTTTACAACAGCCCTTACCTCACTGCTTCCCTTTCCCTTTCCGGGTTCGTCCCAGTTTATCTTTGGTCAGGGCGAGCATCAGCAACGGTCTCTAAGTAAATAGAGGAACTGCAGATTCAGGGTTGGCGCGTCCAGCGCTCAGTGCTTTGGGTGTCCGTCTGCCCCCCCCACCCCCTTTTGGCTGCTGTCATTGCTACTCCCGTCTCCAAACTGCCCTGATTTAGCATGTGTTCAAGACTGGTGGTGCGCAGTGGAAGTTTCCTTCTTGGAGCAAGCAGAAGAGCTGTCAGAGCCCTGAAAAAGGAAAGCCTTCAGGGAACGAGAGTGGGCACATGCCCGAACCATTCTGTACCAGTAAACAGATCTGTCGGTTTCCAGACCCATCCTTGGAGAACAGCATACATTTGGGGGTGTCTGAAATGCTGGTTGTGTGTTTTCCGTCTCCAAAACTTGCCTCTGAGCTCTTGGATAGTATCCGATGTGTAGAATGTTCTGTCTAGGGTTAAAGTCTCGGTGTGACAGGGTGGGGTGTGGCCAGTTCCCTGACCACCTTTTCATGGATGGCGCAGTTTCGAGAGGTTGGCTCCAGTTCCCTGCGGATCCTCTCAACTCCCTGCCCATCAGACTTGGTCTGAAGTACCGCCGGGTCAGTTATAGAACTAGAAGGTCCACTTGTTGAGTGCTGGGGGGCGGGGTGATGGTTTTGAACCTTGGGGCTCCTCTGTTAATTGACCAAATAGTATATGGCAAAAAAAACAAAACAAACCCACTTTGGTAAAAATGCTTTAGAGACCAGGGTCTTCAGATTTTCTTTTTTACTTTAGGGAGCTCTGCAACACTGCTTTCCCTGAGCACTTCCATATTCCTCTCTTTTTCTTTCTTTCTCTTTCTTTTTTTTTTTTTTTTTTTTAAGATTTTATTTATTTGACAAACAGAGATCACAAGTAGGCAGAGAGGCAGGCAGAGAGAGAGGAGGAAGCAGGTTCCCTGCTGAGCAGAGAGCCCGATGTGGGGCTCGATCCCAGGACACTGGGACCATGACCCGAGCCGAAGGCAGAGGCTTTAACCCACTGAGCCACCCAGGCGCCCCTTCCTCTTTTTCTTTTTCTTTTCCATCTCTCTCTTTTTTCTTTTTCTTTTTCTTTTTCTCCTTCTCCTTATTCTTCTTTCTTCTTTTTCTTTCTGTAAGATGATGTTCACTACCCCCATTAGCTTAGAAATTCTATGTCTTGGAACAAGTCTACTGTCTTTGGTTTTACGGGGCTTCTGAAGCCACTTTGGACCTTCTTGGCTCCCAGCCACTTGGGAGCCTGTTTCTGATTCTCCCTGGGCTGGTCTTGAGTTCCAGGTCTTGAGCTAGAAATATATCAGCCAAGGATTTGGATTGCATCAGGAAGTATTTTGATTTTCTATATTTTCTGCTTGGCATCTACTCATTTCCTTCGGGGACATCCCCTTCCTTGGGAAAAATAATTCCAAAGATGCTTGTCTGACCGATGAGCACAGAAGGCACTCTCCAACCAGGCGCTTCCCTTTAGGGATCTTGGCTTGTCAGGCACAGGTCACTGGGTGAGACGGGGATCACCCAATGTCAAATGTTCCTGACAGCCACTCGTCCTTGACCCACCCTGCAGGCAGTGGTCCTGATATTGGCTAGTTTGAGAATGACAATCTTGGGACAGAACCAGCTTGGACTATAGCAGATGTTGACCAGAATGTGTTTCTAAGGTGTCAGCTAGCCCACTGCCGCTGTCTCCTGATACGTGCCCAAAGTAGTGGCCTCTCCGAGCCCCCACCCTGAGCTCTCATCCAGGTGTGTGTAATCTTTCTCTGTGGTGCCGTAACCTCTCTGTAGTTATGAATGGGAGCATTAGAAGGAGCTCTGCTGGGGCCCCAGAGCCATGTTGGGATCTCAGCGGAAGCTCCCTGAGGATCATTGTAAGGACCGCTAAACTTCACTGCTCTTTCCAGGAACCTGGTTTCTGTGAAGCAGGTAGTCAGCTAGGGTACTGCCCCTTCCCTGGTTTCCCCCTACACAGGTGGACTTCACATGCGTTCGTCTCAGATTTTATCTTGTTAGATTTGATTCATCTTATGACCTACGAGGAATGTTTAATATCCAGCTTTTGTCATCTCTCTCAAGGTGACAAGCCCTCCCTCATGTGTGTCACATGTAGATAGGAGTCGTTGACCCAGCTGCACGGGACAGGGCCGAGTCCATGCGTCTGCAGGCTGTTGGCTCATTCGTCTCGATATAAATCTGACTCTGTGCGCCTGTTCATGTTCACGAGAATAGCCCTGAACTCTTAAAACCCGGCTCAAAGGAAGTGACGCTCAGCTAATTATCTGTCTTATAAATCGAACAAAAAAGGTAATTGGTTAACCTGACTTATAGTGGTTTATGATGAGCCTCTGGTTTGTAGTGAACTGGTTTATAGGGGACTTCTGACAGTTTTTGGCGATTGTCACTCTTTCTTGGATATTATATTTTAATTTATTTAATACTCCAGGCTAGGGGCTCCCCCCGCTCATGCTCTTGCTCTCTCTTTCCCAAATAAATAAATAAAATCTTTTTTAAAAGAATACTCCAGGCTAGAATTTTGCTGGACATGAATGCCAAGCCTCTTGGCATATACTTCTAGAATCTTCCTTTTGTGAATTATTTAGTTCCATATCTTTGAACACCATCCCTTTCTTTGAGGTTTCTGTAGGACTCCTGACAGTGATTCATCTGTGGCAGGTGTCCGTACTTTGTGGATGTGATTCATCTGAGCCTAGGAACCTGACTTAAAGCGGCTGTGGCTCTCCCAGCTCCACACCTGTCTTCCGGTCCAGTCGCTTCTCACCAGAGTTGCCTCTTCCAGCATGAAGAATGTTCCCTCACCACAGGTGAGGAACTCTGCTCTGCTCTAACATGACACTGGCTTCCCCACACAGGCCTGTACTTTACTTCTCTTATCACTCTGATCATAGCTTTGCAAACAAATCAACAAACAGAGACCTACCCCCGATGGTTATTCACGTTTCTCACGTTTTTAACGCATCCCAGACATTAGCCTTTTGGACTTCTTTCTGACTGATAAATGCTACTGTCCTTTGTTCGGCCTCAACTCTGTTCCGTCTTCCTGTGGCCCAGACAGGAAAACAGAGCATTCCGTGCTAGGAATCCTTTGCAGCCCTTTAAAGGACTTTCCAGGGCTTTCCTGGCTGTCGTCCTCCCCACCCTCTTTGGACCACAGGAGTTTTTCTCCAAGCTCAGATAACCTCTGCCTCCACTTGCCTTTCCAAGACTTAGCTTCTCACCATCATGTTCTCTCTAATTTTAAGTTGTGACTGGTCCTCTGGGCTGCCCGGTGTAACTGTGCAGAGTTGAGTTGGTGACTCGGGACCGGATGAGCCATGTTGACCGCCCAGAACTTTTATTCCCACCCTGACTCCCCAGGAGACCAGCTCTTGAGAACTCCCACCCAGGGTAGGGCAGGGCTGGGTCCACAGATACCTCTGCCAGAGTTGAATTCTCAAGGAGCATTTGAGCCTCTCCCTGAGCTGAGGCAAAAGACCAAGGCCACCCAGCCCCTGGGTCAGAGAGCCAATGGAAGGGAATAGGCCAGGGATGGGCCAGCAGAGCAGACGGGCTGGCTGAGCTGGAAGGCAGGACATCTGGGGGAGGCTGGGAACTTTCCATAACTCTGAGGACTCTAATCTAGGGGGCCCAGCCACAGGGTGTTCTACTCTTTTACAAGAGGAACTCAGTACTGGGAGAGTGCCCTTTGAGTGGCCATCCTATTTTGGGATGAGTAAGTCAAGGAGCAGCTCTGTCCTGGCTCCTGGAAGTGCCTCACATTCCCTCATGTTAGACTTGCCATTCCTGTAAGGAAAAGCCTCTTAACTCCTTTACAGATTCTGGATCTTAAGACTCAGGCTGGCTGGAATTTTATCTCTTTACTGTCTGTGGACAAAGATTTATTGAGAAAGATCTCAGTAAGTGATGTTGGTTCAGGGAAAGCGTTTTAGAGGACCCACTTTAGGAATGTGCATTTGCATACAAACAATGAGAGTGCTAATTAAAATGATTCTCACATAGTCATTTTAGCAGTGCAGGGACTGCTGCTTGGCAACACTTGGATAGTGGAAATGAGTGTACTTGGAAATAATAAAGTATTGCTCCTTTCACCCATCTAACCAACTAAGACATATTGCGTGTCTTCTGTGTGCAAGGAACTGGGCTAGAACCGAGGGGGTTGGGCATGAAAGGTCAAGAATACAGAACCCGATGTTTGCCCTGTAGGGTGACCGACCGAGGGGTTTCCTGGACATGACACTACCCGGAAAGTCCAGGGAGAGCCCCAGGGTGATTGGTGACCCTACCTCAGGAATTGAAAGAGTAGTAGGAATTAAGCTACCTAAAGTGTTCTCCCTGGTAATGGAGACCACACCTGTTCACATTGTTTTAGAAATTTTCTGTATTCTGCCCTTGGGTCCCCCCCCCCCCCCCAAAACAGAGTAGTCAGATTCCCTTTTGCAACCATATGCTAACATTTAAGATCTTTCTGTCCTCCTCATCCTCATTGGCATCAGCTCTCACCGTGCACCTGCTGTGTGTAGGGCTCTGGTCTCTGCCCTGATTGAGCCTGGAGGGGCTATGAAAGCCTTTCCAGCTCCCAACGGGACACCACCGCCAGCTCCTTGCCTTTTTAAAAAAGTGTTTTAGGGCACGGAAGGGGCAGAATAAATATTTGTGGATCAAAGCTTATCAACTTGGCGGTTAAGCGTGCCCCGTCCGGAGTCACATGGACTCAGTTTCACATTCTCCTTGCCGTGGGCTCGCTTCGTAATCTTGGCTTGCTTGTAACTTCACCTCTGAGTCTCGTGGTCCTCATTTGCGGAATCGGGATCAACACGAGCACCTGTATCAGAGGATTGTTACGAGGAAGAGTTGGACACGAGTCCCCGAGTCTTCCAAGGTGATGAGGGTGAGTTAGTAGGACAGCATTCCAGGCAGCTCCTGCCTGTGGTTTTGGCAAAGTAAAGCCATTGTTTGGGTCTCAGCTCTCAGTTAAAATTCTGATGTAATCTCAGGTCCATGTTTAACCCTGCCAGCCCTCATTTCTCCTTTTCTGATCTATATTCAGGTATATCTAAATGCCATGTATGCTTGCTTATCTTAAAAAAATAAAAAAAGTACGGCTCCTACAGCACCTTGTGCCTGGCCTGTCATGTTCCATAAATATTTGCTAAATTTTAAAAACTATAAAACTTATTTTCTTTTGGTTATTCTAGAATTCTTGTGAGATTAGGTAGGGCAGGTCTTCCTCCCTTGTCACCTGCCTCTTGTTATGTCTGAGGGGCACGGATGAGAAGCCGATGGGTTAAAATGGTTTGCTGAAGGGAACCTGGATGGTAAATGTGGAAAGCGGGCCTAGAACCCATGGTATTTGCAATGAAAGTTATGGGCATGCCTCTATGCATTTGTCAAGGGCGCATGGGGGTCACAGAAACATTAAGCATTGTTATGGTAAATCTGGTGACAAGTGAAGAGTGTATTTACTTCCTCTGTACCTACTGCCCTCACCCAAATGGGCCTGTGATCTCCTGGCATGCTAACCAGTGTCCTCTGTGAATTCGGGAGCCGACCTTGTACCCTGCAGCTGGGTCTCTGAAACTTATTAAGGTTGCCAGTTTAAACCTCATCCAGACCCTGACTGCCTCCTACCTGGCCTGACTCTGTTTGGAGACCAAAAGTTTCTACTGTGTTTATATACCTTGTATCCGAGCCCCTTCGAGGAGCCCAGGTTAAAGTCCTCTTTAACCCCCTCCCCCTGCCTTTATATTTGGTATTGAAACACTTCATTTCTTGTAAGAAACTTAGCTATGAAAGGGGTGTATCAGGGAATGTGAATATCGGTTTAAACCACTTATATTTGCCAGTCTCTTCGTTGCTTAAACATCTAACTTTAGATGAAAATATCTTCGTGTTGGTTCATTAACACAGACGCTTTTAAAAAACGCTGCAGCGTCAGGGGTTAAAATATAAAGTTCTATATGCGCAACGAAAGGTGGTTTAGTACTTAAGTCCTATTTTTGAGCTCTGGAATTCAATTCCTTCCTGTTACCAGCTGAACCTGGGACTGATGTATTAGATGAAAATATAGTCCTATCTTCAAACGTGGACAACAGGACATTCTGTCCTCCAAATTTCAGCGTTTGAATTGGGTGTTGCAGGAAACCTGGCACCCTCTCTTTCTTTTCAAAATAATAAACAGATGATGTCGCCTCAGGTTTCATCTGATGGGGCTTAGATGTATTGCCTCATAAAGGCTGATTCATAGACAAATGGGAACTAATTATAGTAACTTAAAAATAATGTCCCCGTTTAAATTTGGCAAGGCAAGATGCCTTGCATGTTTTGTAGGACATGAGAGACTCCGTTTCTTCAGTGGCACGGAGGTGACATGCCCATTGCTATTTTAGCCACGCACTGGCTGGGCTGGGTCACTACCTGCCCTCTTTATTTGATTCTCTTGGGGATTTCTCATGCACACTGTGCGCACAAACATTGAAACAACTCTTACTACCATCTACACAGGGAATTCTTTCTTGCTAGTTATCCATTGCATTTTTTAAGAGGCAGGTGTCCGAGTGGAAGAAAGTGGATGGCATTTTTTTTTTTTTAAGATTTTATTTCTTTATTTGAGAGAGAGGCAGTGAGAGAGCATGAGCGAGGAGAAGGTCAGAGGGAGAAGCAGACTCCCCGTGGAGCTGGGAGCCCCATGCGGGACTCGATCCCGGGTCTCCGGGATCATGACCTGAGCCGAAGGCAGTCGTCCAACCAACTGAGCCACCCAGGCGTCCCGTGGATGGCATTTTTAATTTATTTTTTTAGTTTAAGTATTTTAGAATCACTGCTATGAAAAATTATTCTGTGAAATGAATAGAGAATCATCACAGGGTGTTCTGGTCACTTCTCACCCTCCCTACTCAGAATTAAGTTGGAAGACATTCCACCGTAATTTTCTTCAAATAATTTTTGTCTTTGAATTTGCTTTTTTTTTTTTTAAGATTTTATTCATTTATTTATTTATTTGACAGAGGTCACAAGTAGGCAGAGAGGCAGGCAGAGAGAGAGGGGGAGAAGCAGGCTCCCCGCTGAGCAGAGAGCCCAATGCGGGGCTCGATCCCAGGACCCTGGGATCACGACCCGAGCTGAAGGCAGAGGCTTTAACCCACTGAGCCACCCAAGTGCCCCTGAATTTGCTTTAAATAAGTAGGTGATACGTGACCATGTTCAGAATTTAAAAATCAGAAAAATCTTTGTGATGGAAAGTAAATCTTTCATCTTTTTCTCTCTCTCTGTGAATTCCTGCCCCATCCCTCTCTTCGGAAGCAGTGCTGGGCACCGGTTTCTTGTAATCTGTGCTCAAGATTTTCTCAGCATCTGTAAATCTGTATGTCTGTTTTCTTCACACAAATGACTTCATGCTATCCGTGATGTTTTGAACTTGGCTTTTCTATTTAACCATAATCTTAGAAATGATTCCATCTCACATCTTGAGCTACCTCATGGTCTTTAAGAGTTTTGTTGAGTAGCTGCGTCAGAGCATAGAAAAAATAGTCTATGAGTGGTATTTAGGCTCTTTTCCCCTTCTGCTGCTGAAATCATGGCATACTGATAATCCCATACATCTGCTATGGGATGGGCGCTCCCTCTCGGTGGTTATCAAAGTGTGGGCTCTAGAGCCCAATGGCCTGGATTGAAGTCTTAGTTTCTTCATTTACTACTGAACTCTGGGATATTGGCCAGTTACTTATTCTTACTGGACCTCAGTTTCATCATTTCTAAGATAGTCTTTATCTTAGAGGCAGGACGTGATGATTAAAAGCCTTGGTCTGTAGAAAGTTTATGCACAGTGCCAGGCACGTCGACAGGTCTGTACCTGTTCACTAGTGGTATCGTTTTGTGTGATGTGGAAATCTTATCTCTGCATGTTTCTGAACCACTGCTAGTAACACACAGTTTTTGAGTGTGTGGGTTCCAGCTCCTAAGTTTACTGAAATGCCATGTTCCTCCTCCCCTCCCCCCTTTCCTTATTGATTCTGTGTACATCCTGGAGGAGGAAAGGGAAGATTGGATTTCTGGCCACTCCACTCATGTGTCCAGACCCCTTCAAAGGTATCAAATACATTGCTCATGGTGATACTTTTTTTTTTTTTTTTAAGATTTTATTTATTTGAGAGAGAGGCAGTGAGAGAGCATGAGCGAGGAGAAGGTCAGAGGGAGAAGCAGACTCCCCGTGGAGCTGGGAGCCCCATGCGGGACTCGATCCCGGGTCTCCGGGATCATGACCCCAGCCGAAGGCAGTCGTCCAACCAACTGAGCCACCCAGGTGTCCCATGGTGATACTTTTTCACAAATGGCTCAAAATTTCCTCCATCCGTAACTAGCTTAGAACTTTATGATGCTTCAATATGTTACATTTAGGCAAACACATTGTGTGCGTGTGCGTATGACTCAAATTTATTTCATGATTTCACCATATTTGAAAGTATAAATCTTTGGAAAAGACTGGAGAGTGTATTTACCCTGATTTAGTTAACTTCAGTGGAAGGTACAGGGACTTATGTTACCTGTGAAGCTCACATCATCGAAGACCACCACTTTTGGATTCAGACAAACCAAAGCTAAAGTCCCAGTGTTCGCATTTGCCAGGTGTTGTAGATGAAGACATCCAGCCACCTCCTAGGACTTCAGGGCTGATGAGAGAGTAGATAAAGGACCCAGCAGTGTATGGCACAGAGCGGGTGCTCCCGGACATCCGTTCCTTTACCCTTCCTGTCCTGCGTCACACTTCCTCCTGCCATCAGCACAGCCCTTGGACGTAACCTCTCCCACCCGGATCCCAGTGTTCTTCCTCCCCACTCTCCTCCTGACTTACCCTACGGCTAACCCGTGTGCTTCTTCTGCTTCCGCTGGGAGGGCAGATGATGTCTGAGTGGTTGTCACTTGCATCTGACCCGTTGCTAACCAGTTTTCAGTGGAGCCGGCAAGTGAGTGAGTGAAAGTCAGGCTTGCCATTTCCCTACCCTAGTGAGGTCATTGCTCTTTCTTTGAAAGCAGTAGCAAGTGACAGCCTTGCAAGATTGCAATTAGGGGCCATGGAGCATTACACCAGCTCCTGAAGTGGTCATAGAGAATGATGTTTTCATTCTTGGCTATTCCTTTGGAGAAAATTTGCTATAGCCAACTTAACACTAATTATTTTCCCAGATAATTCTTTTTGTGGGGGGACGTGGATGTGCGGGAGAAGTCTTGAAAATGTTGCACTTCATCGAAGCTCCATTAGAAGGCACTCGCAGGAGGCCTGCTCTGACCATTTTACCCCCAGTTCCCAAGAGAATCATGAGCCAGCTGGCTTCCAGACTCAGTGGCCACTTTTGCTTGGCCCTTGGTTTAATGTCTTGGAGGTGGACCTCTGGGCACCCAAGGAGGGGAAGTGAAGCTGCAGCTGGAAAGGGAGCAGGAAGACCTTTGCTAGATCTTCCAAATCACTCCTTTGGAGAGGAGCTACTCTATTTTGCATGAAGTGTTTTGCTGTGAATTTTTGAAATAGCAGTCACACCCATATTCAAATGTAAGAACCAGGGTGCTCTCCAAAGACATGCACAGCCAGGTCCCTTCCATTCCGCAAACAAATATTTGGATAATAGGAACCATTGTTGCCACTTGGAATTCTCTTCCCAGTTATCCTCCTCCCTCCCCCCACTCAGGCTTTCATACTCTTTCACATCTATCGAATTCCCACTGTCTTGGTTTTTGTAGTTTTTTTGACTCTGGACTGTTTGGCTATTAGGTAAACCCTTGTGTGTTGAACTGTTAGTTATTAACCCTATTGTCATGTAGATTCATGTAGACGTTTTCCTGTGTCAATGCCTTGGCTTCCCCGCCAGGTCTTCACTCCTTAGGCAGGGAAGCTAGGCTCCCGTGCCATTGTAGATGTGTGTAGGGCAGAAAGTGTGCTTCCTTCCCCCAGCAGCAGCAGCGCCCCAGCCCCCCAGGACTGTTGGAAATGCACAGCTGACCTGCTGAATGAGACTGTCTGGGGCGGGTCTCAGCAGTCCACAGTTTCATGAGCACTCCCGGCCATCTGCTGTAGGATGGAGTTAGAGACCCTCTGCTATGGTGAGAAGCACGAGGGTCTGGGGGTTGGGGGCGGGCGTGGTCTAGGACTGATGCCACTTCTGCTGTTTGCTGATTGACCTTAGGGAAGGGAGTTTTTCTGTCTCTTCTCTCCCATTCGAGGGTTAGTTTGTAGAAGTTTGTTCTGCAGGATGTTAATGGATGCCCTAGAGGATCAGGTGGGGAAACCATTATGTGGGCAAATAAATGAAAAGAATGCAGCTGCCTTAGTGAATTTCAATAGGATTTCTTATGGCCAGACTTCTCAGATACCTAAATATATCACTGAAGGTCACGGAGAGTCGCTGTGGAAAGAGGTGGCAAATTTGTTAGATTCTAGAATGTCTTTGCTGTTGCCTGTTGGCTTTTCTGGCAACAATATTTTAAGTGGAACACATTTTGGGAGATGCTGGACCAGGTCATGTGTGAGGGTCCTGTTAGCCTTCAATTTTTTTTTAAAGATTTTATTTATTTATTAGAGACAACAAGAAAGTTCAAGCAGGGGGAGCAACAGAGAGAGAGGGAGAAGGAGGCCCCCCGCTGAGCAGAGACACCACCCCCCCCACCCACCCCCCCGCCCCCGCCACAGGGGCCCGATCCCAGGACCCTGGGTTCATGATCTGAGCTGAAGGCGGACACTTCCCGGACTGCGCCACCCGTGTGCCCCAACCTTGCGATTTCAAAGCCCTGTAAATGAGTCCAAAACTCCAAAACTTCAAACGTAGGGTGAATCAGACATGATGCCAGGATTTATAATTTGGGTAAATCAGACTTACACAACAACTTGAGCATTGGAACAAAACGGAAGTAACTAAACACTGAAGAGTAAAAGGTTACATATTTTTAAAGCAGCAAGTTTTTCTTAGGTAAAAAACCATGTACTACTAGGGGAGAAGCAGGGAAGGCAAGTTAAGGCAAATGTCACTTCCTAAGCGTATTGGGAGTCCTGGCAGGAATCCTATGGCACATTCAAATCAGGTAATTTTAGGAGATTTAAATGAACTATTTATAAAAGGTGTAGGCAGAGTTTGGGAAAAGCAACAATGGTTGACGCAGGACTTACTCCTCTGTATATGCAAGGTTTTTCATGTATCCGGTTCAGTCCTCATAATCACCCCAAAGATAGGTTTTATTATTTCATGCTTTGCAGAAGAAGGAAGTGAAGTTCAAGGAGGCAGAGGAAGTTACCCTTCGATGCTAGCTGGGGAACGGAGGCACAGTCACGGCTCTGTCAGACTCGCAACCCGGCACTGTCCCCACGTGTTTCTTTAGAGGAACCTCCTCTTTCCCCTCCGTCTTTCTCCGTGTGATGAGGCTGAAAACACTGCTCTCCAGAAGCTCATGCTCTGAGCCAGATGTGTTACTCTGAGCAATCTGTAGACAGGAGAAGATAGCGCAGTAGGCAAATACTTAAATTAACAGAAGTGTGCAGCTTACGTATATGGGGAAGAGAGAAAGGCAGGCAACAGGCAGTTCCCATGCCCAAGTGGGTTGAGGCTGTGGAAATCTGTCATCCATCCTTTTTTGGGGATTTGTCCCATTCTAGAAAATATTTTTGGATGCTATGGGAGCCATTGGAAGGGCGTGAATGAGGCCGCTTAGCTTGTAGGGGCTGGGACGAGGTAGAGCGAAACTTTGGAGACATATGGCGCAGCTCCGGAAGGCTTGCTGTGGGAGTAGCATGCAAGAGTGCTCTATTCCTAGGTGCCTCCACCAAATGGAGATGGTGCTGGTCGTGGGAGGTGGGCAAGCAAGTGGGAGAAGGAAGAGGTCGTGGTCGGACCCCCAGGTGCTTCTGACTCAAGTTTTTATGCTGGGGCCGCACTGGTCCAGTGAAGTCTCCTTAGCCTAAGACCTTTGTTAGAGGATGGTCAAGGTTGAGTTTTCTAAGATTTTCTCGATTTTTACCTCTGTCAGGAAGTTTTGGATATGAATGCTTCATTCTTTTTATACCCTGAGAAAACTGAAAAGTCCTGTTTCTGAGGAGGTTACTTTCCCCATGTGATGTTGAGTTTGGGTTGGCTCTTATTTGCTCCATTAGAATATATCTTATGGTCAAGTCCTCTTTATTCCAGAAACAAAAACGCCTCTCAAATACTGTGCACAAGCCCTGCCTTTGAAAACATCTGGTAAAAATAACAAGTCACTTGGAAAACTGTGATTCTCAGATGCGACCCCTGCCTCTCTATTAGCAGGGAGTCACTGGAGTAAACCTTTATTTCCTGTTGCTTCCACACAGCGGTCCTTCACGGAAATATTTTACGTGTTTCCTTAGGCAGCAGGGAACCTTGAAGGGCAAACAGCGAGGAGGCCCCAGTTAGGAACAGAGATGCCGTCTTTGCCTGGTTGCACCTCGGAGGGGCTGGGAGAGCCCGCCTGGGCCCCAGAGCTTTGAAGCTATGCCAGGCCTCTGCCCCGGACCGCTGAACACTTCAGCTCTCCCCCAGGCACCGGCAAGGCCCGACCTGCCACACCTCCAGCTAGCTCTTTTTACAAGAGAGGTGTTTTAAAATAGTCTTAAATGTCAGACGTATTTTTTTTCCACAACATTCCTCAGACATCTCATAAATTACTCTGCAGTGTGACTTTAATAGGGACGCTTGGAGGATGAAGAGTTCTCGTCAATGGAGTTTTGGGTAACTTGGACAACTATTGACCCCAGGCCCTCCTGCTTTCTCCACCTCAGAACTCTTTGAGGACAATCATGAACTAGAGAGAATTTCCCTGAAACCCTGCTTGAGGCTGTCTTCGATGACAGAGCTCTTAGCTTCCCTCGTAATGTTGTATGTTAATTGAAGTCCCGTGATGTTCCAATATTTGACTCTTTTTGGCTCTCAGGGCATTTGGTGTAGTTCAACCTGATAACAACTGTAGAGAAAGTCAAGGAGTTTGAGCTTGGTGTTTTTTGGCTTCAGAATAGTATCATGAGAAAAAAAAGGTTTTGTTTTTTTATATTTAAGAAGCCTGTGTTACCTACTTTCCTTGCCATTTGGTTCCTAGGAAAATAGGCAAGTAAAGATTCTGGTTGTAGAATTGGCGTTGCTGCTCACTCTGTGTCTGCTGTCACACTGGCTCTACGCTGGGGGCTTCTACGAGTGTGCATCCTGCCTACAGCCGCACACCTCTTCAGGTCAGTGTGTGCTCCTGAGGGTGAGCACGTGAGCCTTCCTTTTGCGGGTTTTAAGTCTGTTTTGTCTTACAGTTGTATTTTTGCATAATGCTTGCTGACTTATTTGGGGACAAGTTTCTGGAAACTGGATGAGTTCCAGTTTCTGGAAAATTGGAACTTAAATTATTGGTATGAAGAGTTAGGAAATTTGAATTTGGAGCCATCCTAATAGTGTTCCGTGTGTGGTACAAACGCAGAATCGTGGTCACTGGTGCCCAGAGCGATGCTCTCTGGACGCCTTTTGGCTCAGAGATAAAGTATAATAAGGATGCTAGGAGACTTCATTCCATGGTATTTCTCTTTCTTCAACAACTGGATGTTGTAGTTAACCAGTGTCTTCGTCTTTTCAGGCCACTCTAATATAATACCACAGACTGGGTGGTTTAAAAACAATGGAAATTTATTTCTCACAGTTTGGGGACGTTCCAGGTCAAGGCACCAGCACAGTCGTGTTGTGGTGAGGCCTTGTCCATGCTGCAGGGTTCTCGTCATAGTCTCACGTGGCAGAAGGGACGAGGGGTCACTCTGGGACCTCTTTTGTAAGGACACTAACCCCATTTATGAGGGCTCCACCCTCAAGACCTAATCATGTCCCAAAGACCCCACCTTCTAGTACCATCACCTTGTATATTAGGTTTTCAACATAATGAATTTTGGGGGGACATAGGCCGTTAGACCAGGGCAACCGTTTTGTCATCTGGGACATTCCACTATTTCTTGGTATATGGATATGGAATGTTAGTATCTAGAAGAATTTTTCATAAGGCGTATTTTGTAACGTCATTTGCCTTTTTATGTAAAAGCAAATAAAAATATGTATTGCCCCTTTACTACTGTTCAAGGCACTGTGTGAAAATTCAGAAAGAATATTTATAACAAATAAAGAATTTTGTTCCTCTTGAAATATGGTGTTAGCATGACATTCTCCTTACCAGTTGGCCTATAGAAAAAGAAGACAATATCCTTTGGGGGAAACAGTGCTGAATTGGGAGTCAAAAGCCCTTGTTCTGTTCCCGTCCAGGTCACAAACTCACTCCAACCATGTGGGCAGGCCTCTCCTTTCCCACCTGGACTGCTTTCTCCTCTATACAGTGAAGGTATCAAACTGGATTATTTCTAAGGCCCTTCATAACAAAATAAACCCAACACTGATTTTTATTGAATGCTTTCCATGTAAGTTACTGAGATAGTTCCCAGTAAGTGTAAGAGAGTCTCTTACTTCTGTGGGTTTTTAAAGGTTCCTCAGAGCCAGATAAACAGAAACAAAACCCCCAAATACTTATTGACCATCCTCCAAGAGTCTGTCACTGCAAAGAGTAGAGTGAACGTGTAGAGTACTCAGCCACCCTTCACAGAATTATTCCTGATTTATAGAAGAATGAATAGTATGAGAGCCGAAAAGGGAAAAGGTAGGCTAGGCCATGAGTGCCCCAAGTCAAAGCTGTCATTTGTCAAGCACGGCACTGTGCCCAGCTTTGTGCTGTGTTTGACCCTAGATCAAGCCTCCACACGGGAGGAATGCTGTGATTCCTCCATTGTACCCATGTGGAAACGCATGTTCACTTGCCCAAGATCACACAGTCGGTCACTGATAGAGCCGATAATTGATACTGAGCCCGCATCCTTAATCGCCACATCTCTGCAGGAAGGTGAGGGCATGGGTAGAGAGAGACAACAGGCCTCTCTTACTGAAGGAAAGTGTGGGTTTGCCAAGGGTTAGTGAGGGAAGGAGAAGGGGACATTCATGACCACGATCCACTAACACAGACCCACTTCCTTGGGTTCTCTCAGTAGATCACCTTCACTGCCTTGCTGGGACGCGGGGAAAACCGCCTGTCTGTAAAGTCCGCGGCCCACGCTTGGCCAAAACCCTGCCTTCCATCCTCCCCCCAGCACTCGTGCCAGAGTTAAAACGAGCTGTGTGTGTTTACTGGAACTTGGGATATCTTTGCCACTTGACTTGATGAGAGTCAGAGCAAGGGTTTAGTAAACAGCCGGACTCAAACAACTACGTGGAACTGGAGAATGACCCCGACAGTAGAACCGTGACAAGTTTTTAAAAAATGTTTTCAGATTTTCCAAAACTCTGTCTTACTTCAAACTAACATTTCTCTTTTAACATCTCCGTTGTAGAACCAAAAAATTCTAATATTGGAATCTGCAGTGAATGGCTTATAGTCTTTCCCTAGTTCCCAGTTCATTCCATGGACCAAAGGGGTCCCTTGTGTCTGGTCACAGGTCTCAGTCCAAGCTCCTATCCCCTGTCACACTCTCAGCAGTCAGCCGTGGACCACGTCTAGGCATCAATGTGGCTTTAACAAAACAAGGAGCACCATTATCTGGTCTTTAAGCACCCTCCACGGCTTGGCTTGTAGGCCTCTCGAGCGCAATGATGGCGTTCATCTCTGTAGCCAGCTCTGAGCAGCGTGTGGTGCTCAGGGGGCACTTGGTAAAGGCTGGGTGTGTCTGTGGAATGAGCTGTTGCGCTCATTCTCTTAACCACCGGGAAAAACAAATGCCGTTTACAAAATGAGTGGAGGGAGTAGAAGGAAGGGAAATGCAGTGTGAAGCTAGTATGAGGTAGTCTTTACGAGCCTGGCATTTAAGGTCCCTTCAGGTTTTACGTCATAATTCCACAGCCTACTGGTCACGTGACCCCAAGGAAGACTTTGAATCGTTGCCTCCTTTTTTCTCTTCTCTCTCTTCTGTCTATTCTGTTTTCCTTTTCCTTTGAGAGAGAGAGTGTGTGAACATGGGGTTGGGAGGGGAGGAGCAGAGGGAGAGGGAAACTCAAGCAGACTCCATGCTGAGTGTAGAGCCCAATGCGGGGCTCAGTCTCATGACCCTGAGATCATGACCTCAGCCGAAACCAAGAGTCAGAGCCTCAACTGACGGAGCCACTAGGCACCCCAGTAGCCTCCTTTCTAAACTGGCTACAGCAGTACACACATAATCCGCTGATTACTGTTCCAGGAGATACTGTATATAACATGCTACGTATAGCACCTGTGCTCAAAAGGGGAGCTCGTGATGATAAAAATAATTGTATTTTATTTATTGCTGGGGGACAAATCAGATTTGGCAACCTTCCGAAAGAAACGGGAAGCGGACCTGGGTATATGGCTCCCCAGCTCTCCAAGTTAAAAAAAAAAGTTTGCATGCTGCAGAGCAGTATAATCCTGAATATTTTACCGTTACCTGGATTCAGAAACAAGCTCACCAGGGTGTGAGTTGTGTTTGTGGAAGCTTGGTCCTGCAGGTGAAGGCGCTGTGTTAGGGTGGTGACAGTATAGATCTTTTTCTTTAAGTTTCAAATGTTAAATTCTGTGCTTTTATTTCTTTTGTACTTTAAAAAATAAAAAGCCTATTAGATGTAAAAGGAACTGCACTCTTGATATGAAAAAGCGATTCTTCTAAAAAAGCATTTGATACTTAACCACTTTGGAATTTTTTCAGTTTTAACTGTTTTCCCGATTGCTCTCTCCCAGAAACTATTTGCTATTGCTGAGTAGTTAATGGAACCACCTAGTGGAAACATGTTGAGAAGTTAGGAGTTTGAGTTGGGTAAAATAGGTAAAATGTCGCCCTTATAATAATATGATATTATATAATGGACTTTTAGAAAGCAATGCCTGTTTAATTAAAAAACAATGCTCTTTAGATGGCATCAACAGATGTATCAAAATATATCTTATTTTTAAAGGGTATAATCATTTTATGGGTTATGGTATGAAACAGTCCTAAATTTGGGGTGCGTTTGATTTCTTGGCTTTCTCAATTATTCAGTTCAGGAATATTTAAGCTAATAGTTGAGTGAGCTCCTCGGAAGTCTCTCATTTGGAAGGCCCGTGCCAGACAGTGTGCAGATGGGGCAGCAGTCATGCCTGGCAGGCCCCCGAAAGTGGGATTGCATTTGCACATTGTCTTATGTGCTGCGAACATTTTGCAAGGAAAAAAGGAAAAACTCTCTCCCTGCTTAAATGAAATTCTGACACAATCAATGCAAATTATAAATTATATTTAATTTGATGCAACAAATTCATCATCATTTCCAGCTTTGTGTCGAGTGTGGTGCTGGAGCTCTGGGCATTTGATACTTGGTGCTGCAGTAACTTGGTCACATGGACCAGTGTTCCTCAAAGTACAGCCTTAGACCCTGTCTGCCAGAAAGCAGATTCTAGGGTCCCCGTGGAACTTCTCCATATTCTCCATATTCATCCGGGGGCAGAGCCTGTAATCTGCATTTTAAACAAGGGCTCCCCCAACATGACCAATGTACAGCGCTTTTGTGACCCTCTGATACAGAGGGAACATTTTTGCAAGGATTATTTCAGTCGTGATCTGAACTGACAATATTTTTGAATCCAGAGAACTCAAATGTATAATGAAAATTGAAGTACCAGTTAAAAATTTAGTTGAGGGGCACCTGAGTGGCTCAGTGGGTTAAGCCCCTGCCTTCGGCTCGGGTCATGATCTCCGGGTCCTGGGATCGAGTCCCGTGTCGGGCTCTCTGCTCAGCAGGGAGCCTGCTTCCTCCTCTCTCTCTGCCTGCCTCTCTGCCTACTTAGGTTCTCTCTCTGTCAAATAAATAAATAAAATCTTTAAAAAAAAATTTAGTTGAAGGGCACACATACAAATCATTTTTTAAACGCTCCTTTTCTGAATTCTTGGCTCATTGGAGTTGACTTAAGAACAGCATTGGAACTAGTACTTTAAGATAACTTTTTTGATATCCATAAGAAAACTTACATTTGGGGAAATCATTGATGATTAAGTCATTTGTGAATTTATAAAAGAGGAAATTGCTAAGTTCGGAGGAAAAGGAATGAAGAGAAAAACCTCCTATCCAGTGTTAAGACCAATATTTAATTTAATAGATATGATTTATTTGGGGGCAGAAGTAAAGCCAGCAGCCAGTTTTCCACAGAAAGACAATGACAGTTTCATTAGGCTCTTGCAACCACATAGCAGCTTTGTGGCTTTCAGAACAGTAACTTGGTCAGACTGGGTCTTGCCATGTCCCATATTACAGATATGGCTTTTTTTTTTTTTTTAAGATTTTATTTATTTATTTGACAGACAGAGATCACAAGTAGGCAGAGAGGCAGGCAGAGAGAGGAGGAAGCAGGCTCCCCACTGAGCAGAGAGCCCAACGCGGGGCTCAATCCCAGGACCCTGGGATCACGACCTGAGCCGAAGGCAGAGGCTAAACCACTAAGCCACCCAGGCACCCCTACAGATATGGCTTTTAAGGAGAAAAAATAATCAGGACATGAGAGGGGAAAAAGTCACTTTATCTTGAAATTTCTTTGGCTTAAAAGTGATTTCATTATAACATCTATATTTAAGTATTTCTTAATGTCGTTGTAGATTTCAGTGATAGAAGAATAAGATTTAAATAAAAAGTTCCCCTTCAGTGAAGGATCATATATGTATTTATCCATATAATTTTAATAATTGTTGTAAAGAATCGATAATTTTTGTCGAAATATTGTTTGAGTTGGTCTGCTAGTCATCAGCTCTGTTTTCTTGGTCTTTGGAGAACCCCTGCCCCTCTGTCTGTTGCTTCCTCCATCTGTTCTCTTTCCCTGATGACAATGGACCCAACTCATTCTAAGAGAAATCACACTTTATCTCCAGCAGGAGCTGAGCAATGCTCTAAGAATGATTTTCTTATCTTTCGAAGAAGGCCTGAAGTCGGCCTTCTTGTACTGTGATCTGGGAGCTCCCACGACCCAGGCATTCAATCTATTTTCTTTGCTAGGAATTCGCAGAGCCATGGCTGGGTCACCCTTTGCCTTTTCTGGCAGCTGGTTTCACTCTGAATTTAATGAGGGAGCCGAGCCGAATGGCCAGAGGAGGGTTTCCCCGTCTGGCCCCCCGCTGGAAGGACTCGGCTGCTTGTCCATGTTCAGTGAGTGAATGCCCAGCTGCTGGGCAGTTCTAAGAAAGGGCCCTTCCAGCTGGTTCTTGTCTGGTCAGCGTCTGGGGCACCTTCCTGAGCCCTCCTGCTCCTCCCTCCCTTCTCCTTGGACTTTGGTGTAACCAGCAGTGAAGCAGGAGCAGTGAGTATCTTAAATCACACCTAGATGTAAATTTTGGCGTCACTGAGATGTTCTGTCCTTATTCACTGGTCGGACGTGACAATCTAGCCAGGCCTGTTGGCAGACTTCCTGTAGTCCTCCTGGATTTCTTGCTCCCTAAGCCCTCACCGCACCTGATTCTCTGTATTTATGTCTGCCAGGCCATTTTTAGAGCTGTGATATTAGCAGGTGGGAATTTGAAATGCTTCATCACCATGCTGAGAGTTCAAGCATTTTTCATGTCGTTTTTAAGAATTTTAAGCTCATAGTTTAGTCCCCCCCTTTATAACCTAGTGTATTTACTTAGGCTTTACATTTTTGCATAAGAAAAACCTTATTTTTGCACTTTTATTATTAAACAGATAGGAAAAAAGTCTCTAATTATGTGCTTCTTACACTGGGTTTTCTCCAAACTCTGCAAATACTGCAGCTCCCTGGAAGAAGATTGGGAACCAACCCAAGAGTTCTAAAGTTACATTTCTATAACAGATTTTTGTTGCATGCTTAAAGGGCAGGGGAGATTTTTGTATGGGACCTTTATCTTTCCTCCATCTCTGCAGTCTTCTTAAAATGCCCTCTGTTAGAATCCTGGTGGTTTGACTTCCAGCTATGCCCAACATACTATAAATTAAAATAGAAGAACCACTATTCATTCCTCACATTTAGTGAGCTTCTGTTGAATGAATTAATGGGCTCAGCAGTACCAAAGGGCATTTGATTGTGGACTTGCCTTAAATTAATGATTTATTTTTTAAAAAAGGAGAAAGTAATTTATTCCCCAACTTTGTAGTTGTTCTATAAGATTTTAGACTTCAGTTTTAAAGACATTTTAACCTACTATAAATGTTATGAAACTTTAGATTTTAATTTTCTACTGCTGCTTTTTTTTTTTTTTTTTCCCTTGAGGAAAGAATGCCAGATGAAATTTTTAAAAGCCATTTAGAATCCTTTAGTGCCCTCAGGGCTTACAAACGCCTATGATCATGGATGCTTGTCTTCAGGGGGCTTCTAGGAAGCACAGCAGGAACACAAGCCTAGGAGCTGTAACAACTCTTGCTGGCGTGCTTGGCCTTCCCCCACTCCCCATCCTTGGGGAAGAGCCCATCAGGGTGGGGGGTTCTTTCTGTTTCAGGGAGGATGTGTGTCTGGATTTGCTTTTTCATGTCAGTGGATTGGTCAGGACTTCGTAACATTTGGAAACTGTGGTCCTTTCCAACCCTGACATATTAAGATGCTCTCAGAGTCCTTTGACCACATGAGACCTTCTTAAAGATTGACCACATTGTATTTCTTTTCCTTTTTTTTTTTTTAATTGAACTCAGTTACCGACCTTTTTGCAGACAACCAAGGGCACTGCTATTCTAGAACCTGCAGAGTTCTGTACTGATGTTGGGTGCTTGTGGAGCTGCCCCAAGTGTGGTGTGTTCTCTGTCCATGGCAGAAAGCCTTCATTCCTGGCAGTGTGCCCGCCTCCTTCCAGCAGGATCCCAGTAAACTGTTGTTCTAGTAAAATAGTGACTAACCAGAGCCTTTTATTAACCAGCTTTTCCACCCACCTACTACTCTCATTTTTGGAGTCGGAACGAGGCTAATGGTAAATAAACCAATTTTGTCAACACCTGATGGTTTGTTGAGTTCTGACGGTGTGCAGGCACTGTGCTCCATGGGTACCACTGGGCCCCATGAATCCTTACAGCAGCAGGGACCTTAGCGCTGTTTTAATCCCCGTTTTACAAGCAGGGGACCTGAGCTTCATAGCGGTGGGATCACTGCCTTAAGACCTGGAACCATTTGCTGCTAGAGTTCAGTGTGAGCCATTTAATATTCTCTCTCAGGGTCTCCCTGTCATCCTTCCCCCCAGCCCCCAAAATCCCACATTAACTGTAATTGAATACATAGTTCTCTTCTTCCAACATCTTTTGTCATATTTAGGCGAGCGGGGAATTGTGAATACACGGTCATTTTGTGTGGGGAGCTGTTTTCTTTAACGTTAGTTTGAAACTGATCCCTGACTCCGTCATCTTTTATCCTGTTTTAGTGGTGGTTAATTGTAGTGTGTCTAGTTAGATTCTTTAGAGATATAAAGGATTTTTGACACCTTTTATTTTCTGATAATTTTATGCCAGCCACCAAGGCAATTGGGCAAAAAATAAGATTGGCCGTGGGCAAAAGTGGCAGGATGAGATTGAAGGAGTAAGCTCAAAAAAATCAAATTCTCTCTAAGCAGCAGTTTTTGCTGCAAATAAGCAAGACAAGACAAATGTAGAAATTGTCAGCTGCGGTTGCTGTAATCAGCTTCTCTGTGGAGCTTCTCACAGCCAAGTGGGCAAAACAAGTTTGCTGGGAGCTGCTTTCCCAGGCAGAGAGAGTGTATGTGGTTGATGGAAATTGGAAGGGGGAGCTCTGATAAAAAAAGATGTTGATGTCAGTGCCCCTGTCCTTGGCCTGGTCTCAGCTCCCCTACTCTCCCTGTCCCTGTGCCCACACCTCTGTAGTTCATCTTGTATGCCTCAGTCAGATTGATCTGGAATTAGGAAGGGTCTAAAGATCTCATCGTGGGTTTTATGGCCTGATAGAAGGAAGCACAGATGCTATCTCCTGGCATTCAAGGCCTGTCTGTGGCCCGTGCGCCCTGTCTACCCAATGTTATTTCCATGTGTTCTTCGGTAAAAGTCCTTTCCATCCACCGAGCTGGATTTGGATCTTTTCTGTGTACATTCCATGCTGTGGACCAAACACCACTGGCGTAGAACCCACCTCGGAAAGCCCACCTCAGGCACGTCCATGGGAGTGACTCCTGACTCGCAAAGGATGCAGAAGATAGTAAATTTTATATGGGAATCGAATGATAGCCAGTACCAGCCATGCGAATGAACTGCCCTGTGAAAGAGGAGACCAGTCACACGGTCTGTCTTTCCCCAGCCGCACAGTCCCTTCCCTGTTGTTGAGTATTTGCTCAGAGAAAGCAGCTGAGGGCAAAGTGGCTTGGATCCTCCCCATCAGATGCTAGTGAAGATGAGGACGGTCAGCGGCAAGCAGTGAACGCTGAGCCCTTTCTAGTCCTGTGATGGGCACTTGGTGGGCTCGCTTTCATCGTTAATGCTTACTGTTAACACTCCGAGCCCGATGGCTGCTGGTATTCCCATTTTAAAGATGAGGAAACAGGCTTGCGAGCTTAACTGATGAACCTCAGATCGGGCCTCTAGCAAATGGCAGAGCAGCAACCGAAATCCATGTTCCTTTAGAGTTCCTCTACACATTGTTCGAAGGCGTGTGTGTGGGTGATGGGGTGTTCGTGGGTGTCGTTGATTCCTAAAGGCTGCTAGAAAATTCTGTGTGTCATCATTTTCAGTGTAGCCTCCCCCAATGAACACTTGGTCTAGAGAAGTTAATAGAAGAGCTACAAGGTATTTTACACATTCACCAAAGCTTTGGTCAGCCTGTCCCGGTCTTCCCCAGGAAGTCTCGAAGCGTCCTTCTCGCTGGCTTATGCTACAGCAGAGGGCGGTCCCTAGGGGCTCTCCCATGCTGTCTTAAGCGATTCTCCGAGGTTTCAAGGCTCTTTGTCTTCTCTCTCCAAGTGGAATGTAAGGTCTCTGAGGGCAGGAACCATCTCGTTTTGATTGATCAATTTGATTATTGCCACAGCTGGTTAAAAATGTTCCCTGCAAGTGTCGTCGCTGTCTTTCAGGTCTGTGTGTTCTCTGAACAGCCGCATGTAGGAGGGTCCGTTCTTCAGGCAGGAACTGTGCGGTGCCTCTTTGAAGCCACATTGTGGAACGGAAGGAGTCTGGACTTGGGAGCCAGCGCCGGGATCTGCATTCCACTTTCTGAGTCCTTCTGCAAGACTCTCTAGCTTTCGTTGAGGCTGAGTTTCTCCATTTGCCAAGTGTCTTTCATTGCCTGACTTTGCTTCGGAAGGCAGAGACAGATGGATTTCTTGGTTCTTAGATTCACCTTCAGTTTATAAAGCTTAATGTTTTGTACAGGTGGGTGCTGTGAAAGCAGTAAACAAAGGGGGACACAGGGCTCGATCAGCAACTTCTTTGCTAGAACACTTTTCCTTTTGCCACACAATTACAAGGTTTTGTATGTATTTTTAAGATTTAATCTTAGAAACACCTTATGAGGGGCGTGTGGGTGGCTCAGTGGGTTAAGCCTCTGCCTTCGGCTCAGGTCATGATCTCAGGGTCCTGGGATCGAGCCCTACATTGAGCTCTCTGCTCAGTGGGGAGCCTGCTTCTCCACACCACCACCCCCCGCCCTGCCTGCCTCTCTGACTACTTGTGATCTCTCCCTCTCAGTCAAATAAATAAATAAAATATTAAAAAAAAAAAAAAAAGAAACACCCTATGAAATTCAGTATTACCCATTTCCTTTTATAAGTGAGTAAACTGAGGCTGAGAAACTAAGGGACTTCCCAATTTGCACAGCCCTGGCAGGGTTTGGATTCATACCCCGTTCTCACCCTGAATTTTTGTTGTTTCCTTATAGCCACTAACCACATGTAGCAACTGGTAGCATGTGTATTTTTCTCCATGCATTTATTTTTGATCTGTATGTGTCTTTGTAGTCAAAATGGGTTTCTTAGAGACAACATACGGTTGGCTTTCATTTTTGTAATCCACTCTGACAATCTGTCTTTTAATTGGTACATTTAGACCATTTACATTCAAAGTGATGGTTGATATAGTTGGATGTACATAGAACAACTGAATTCAGAAATGTGTGTGTGTATCTGCATATATATACTATTCCTATTTATATAAAAATATAGATGCCAGTTTATTTCCAAGTAGTCTGGTCTGAGAGTTGTGGTATTTAAAAATATATACTTCTACTGAATGTTTGCCATGTATGAACTAGCTGCTATATTTTAGTGATTTTAGTTTAGTTTGAAGAAAACCTATTCCAGAAATTTGCATTGTATTCTCGAATGCTTAGATGCAGATTTTGCACCTGATATATTGAAAAATTGCCTAAATAAGTGCAAAATAAGATGATGAGACTAGAGAAAAGTAGCTACAAAATAGTTCACCAATAATTCAGTGATTAATGGAAGTCAGGGTTTCCCGTTCATTCCTGGAAAGGCCCAGTGATCTGATGAAGTCCTCAGCCTCCAAGGCCTGAATTAAAGGATCATTTATTCTGGGCCTGGTCTATATGTGTTCTACCTCAGTTATTCAACAGATGCCACTGAGAAGAGAAATTTTCCCAGAAAAGATACTGTTTTCTGTGTTTCGTGTTGGCTCTTTGCTAAGTTAGTGTACTTTCGGTAAAATTTCAAAACTCCTTAAGGAAAACAAGCCATTCCTGAATAAGCCAGCACTATGAATTGAAGTATTTAAGTTATGTATTTGCAAAAGACCCGGAGTCTTTTTACTGAATGGAACTTCTGTTCCCTCATTCCTGAGCACGGTATGGGCCTGTACCGCAGACGTCCGTGTGATATATGATGTGCGGCATAGCCTTAGGAGTGTTGTGGTTCAAAAGCCAAGTTCAGAGGGAGCTGTGGATTGTCTCTAGGAGTGGACACCTCTCCTGAAACCCACCCTTCTTTCCCGTTCTCAGGCTCCAACAGACCCCTTTTCAGCATTTTAGGATTTTTCTTTCAGTCACACACAGTAACTTCTTAGTCTCCTTTTCCTGTCCTGTAGACTCTGGCCCAGCCTGGGCTCTTCTGAGGATTCAGAATGCCCGTGGCTATGCTTTCCCTACAGGTAGGCATCGTGTAGTGACAGCTGCCCAAGAAAGGCCTCGTCTGTATCCCGGACTTAGAGGTTATGTGTTCACGATTGAAACGAGCTAAGATGTTTTCCTTTTATCTCATGAATTTGGGAATCTGCCCTTGTTTGAATTCTCTAGGTTGTCTCAGTGGAGAGTTCCAAATGTGCTGGATGCTGCAATTAGACATCTTTGTTTGGGTTCTGGAGACAGAGCCATATTTGGGAAACACAAATGGGCCAGTTTTCGTATTTAAGACTTGTCTTGGTTAACAATGCGTGTTTAAGAAATTTCGTGTGCCCAGAGTTGTACATATAAAGAGTTTGAGAAGGAGCTCAGGGCTCTGGAATGCCATGAAGTCGGGTTGGGGCTGGGAATTGGCAGCAAGCAGGCCTGGGGAGCAATGGGGTACCGTGTGTGTTGTCACCTGGCAGCCTCTGCTGACTATTTTAAGACTAAACGTTTTGGTGCAATTGCTTCTTAGGAAATCTGGTTGAACATTCTAGTTGTTTTACTGCCCCCCTTGTCCTCATAAGGAACTATGTGGGAGTAGTTTGGCTTCATTAAACAAAAGCAATCACTGGCGATTAATGTTGGAATCCCACACTTAGGGCATTTGCTGTTAGTCCTGGGGAAGATTGCATCATGTGGGGCTATGTACTAATGGACAAGATTGTTAGTGGTGTCTTTTTTAGCTTGTCACCTTAATTTTCACCTGAAAGTTCTAAATATTACACAATTGCATTTCAAGTGCTAGGTATGATCTGAAAAAAGGACTTTTCATTAAAAACAGGGGTGGCTTTTGGTTGGTTGTTCAACCAACCAACCAAGTGGCTCAGTTGGTTGGGTGACTGCCTTCAACTTGGGTCATGATCCTGGAGGTCCAGGATCAAGTCCTGCATGGGCCTCCGGGCTCAGCGGGGAGTCTGCTTCTCGCTCTGACACTCCCCCTTCTCATGCTCACCCTCTCTCAGATAAATCTTTTTCTTTTTAATTTTAAATAAAATCTTTTTTAAAAAGGTTAAAAAATAAAAAGAAACATAAACTATCTGGAAAATAGAAATGAAATTTAGAAGTTGCCTATAATTCCATGTTACCAGATTATTACTAGAATTTGGGAATGTTTCCTTTCAAATATATGGATATGTCTTTTTATTTGTTTTAAAGATTTTTTTATTTTATTATTTTTTAAGTTTTTTAGATTTCTTTATTTTAATAGAGTGCGAGCAAGCGTGGGAGTGGGGGCAGAGGGAAAGAGAGAGAGAACTCTAAGCAGAAGCTTTGTGCTGAGCTTGGAGCCTGACGTGGGGCTTGATCTCATAGCCCTGAGGTCATGATCTGAGCCAGAACCGAGAGTTGGATGCTTAACTGACTGCATGACCCAGGCCCCTGGCTCTGTTCTATTGTTTACATAACTATAAGCACAAATGTCACACAGACCTACACCCTGCTGTCCTCACTTACCCTTATAAGAAGTGTCTTCCCATGTTGTGTGGTCTACGTGGCCATTATTTTTGTAACTGTTCAATAGTCCACTTGGGTGTGTGTGGCCATCTAACTGGTCCCCTGTCCTAGAACACCAGTGAGCGTTCAGGTTTCACTATTATTAATAAAGCCATGAGAAACATCTCTGTGTAGCTTTGTTATCATTTGAGGTTCTTTCTTTGGGCTAGATTCCCCAAAGCACAAAGGGATTGAGGTGTATAGCTCTTGATGTGTTATGCTCAAAACAGGGATGACGGCCAGGTAGGAAAAATGTCGATGCCTTTGCTTTTGTCCACACTCAGCGTTCGTGTTTTTAAATTTGTGGACTAATTAAGAAGTGGAAAAAATAGTCATTATTTGCATCTTTTTTTTTTTTAATCAGGCTAAGTGAACATTTTCTCATGGGTTTGCAGTTTTCTTCAGGGAATTATTTCTTCATGCCTTCTTAATTTTGTTCATGGCAGTGAGTATGAGCATACTGTAAGATCAGGATATTAACCCTCTCTATTATGTATGCTACAAACCATGCATTTTATTTTATTTTATTTTTTTAAAGATTTTATTTATTTGACAGAGAGAGAGCGAGAGAGGGAATACAAGCAGGGGGAGTGGGAGAGGGAGAAGCAGGCTTCCCGCCGAACGAGCAGAGAGCCTGATATGGGGCTCGATCCCAGGACACCGGGATCATGACCTGAGCCGAAGGCAGAGGCTTAACCCACTGACCCACCCAGGTGCCCCCAAACCATGCATTTTAATACATAGATAATGTAACATACGATTACAAGTTATCATCCAAATTCTCTTATCCGAAGCTCAAATAATATTGCATTTATAAGACTTGAAACAATTTGGGGGCTGTATTTTGCTTATTGGCAATTGGCAGAATCAACTTTGTATGTTTATTTAAAAGCTTCATTTAAGTATAAAAGGTAAAACACAATTGCAGGTGTATTGGTAATTAGCTGTCCAGCTTTAGGTCTGATCTGTCTCTGGCAAGGGTCTGGGATGACAGTGTGATGACTTTAATGGGAGCTTGGACATCAGGTTTCTGAATTCTGTGTTTGGAAATTGGTCTTATTAAAATGAGTTCCTTATCAGCATGACCTCTAGTGGGGATTAGAAACAAAACTAAACCCAAATAAAAACCCGTAATTTTTGCTGGAGCAGTGCGTCTGGCAACTAGGGTTGGCGTGAACGGTTGGGGAGGTGAGGGAAAGGTTATTAGTGGGAAGAAACCGTGAGATGAAGGACTTGGAAAGGGGAACTCTTGTTCAGAGTGCAGCAGGAATGATGGTCTGGTACCATGAGGTTTAGGGCTCGCTGAGTACATGGAGGGAGTAACATGAAAGGCTCACTGGGACCTTATCTTACCTTACATGGCCTGCTGGTGTAGTCAGGAATCTGGACCTCAGTTTTTAGATCAGTGTTTCCCAAAGTGAGATACTGCGAAGTAAGCTGAGAAGTAGGTCACTAAGCATTTGAAAATGTTAGCATTCATTTCTTGATTCTCTGTCCCATGCAGAACTTACTCCTTTTCTTCCCGTTGTCCTGTAGCACATAGCTCAGATTGCTCGCCGCAGAAGGGCTACCCATCGTATTGTATTTCAGTGGGACATGTCTGTCACCCTACAGCTGTGTGGTGGCCTCAAAGACCACAGCTGTGTGATTCACGCTGGTCTCCTGTGGCGAAGCGCTGTCCTGGGTGCATAGCAGCAGTGAGAGAAATACTGTTGGAATGGTGTCACCAGGCCTGTATCTTAGTTACCATGATTCTTTCCTAGGAGTTTGGTGCCTTTTTTCCTTTTGCCTTGTACTTCCCAGCCAGCCTTTCTGAGATCACATAGGCTCTGTGGATTGTTTTCCCCATGGAAATGGGACCCCTAGGATGTCTTCCACAGCTCAAGTCACAGTGTGGCCCTTCATGGCTATCTGGGGGGTTCTGAGGCTTCTCCGGCCATGGTCATGGTCTAGGAGTGAGGTAGTAGGATATAGTGTGAGTGTAAGGTTGGGGGCCCAGAGGCGGCTGAGGCTCATGACTCCTGAATAGGAAAGAATTGACTAGACCAAACAGCTTGTCAGGTGCGGGGTGAGGGGAGTGACAAATGGGGGAGGAGAAGGCAGAGCACACTGACTGGTGTGTGCGAGGGTCAGTGATTCACTCCACCATTAATTGGCACTTGCCAGGCACTGTCCCAGACATTGGGACGCAGAGATGAACAAGACCCGGCCTGGCCAGAGGGTGCTTACTGTCTACTGGGCTCAGTGCATGAGGCCTGATTGGCGGGGCAGAGACAGACTGGAAGGAAGGCAAGGTGGGGGCGAGATGAGTATCAGACTCAACCATCTCTTGCCGCTGTTTATTGGGACTTGGTGTTCAATGAGTAATGGGATGATATTGGAAGGTCCTAAAAGGGGGAATGGCACTGGCCAGTCTGTGCATTGGCTGTGGAGGACTGATTCTGTATCCTTTGCCAAGATGCCAAAAGCTGCAGTTGACCTGAGGAGGAAGAAGAGGGAAAGGGGCCTTAGTAGAAGGTGTAAAAAGCAAGACAAAGGGAAACTTTTTCTGAATATAAGTTTTTGCACCTCAGTAAGGGTGTGGATTGGATTGCTGGTTTATGAGCCTTTTTTTTTCCCCCTTGGTAGCCGCAGAACCCAATCATCGAAGGAAAACTCAGGAAATATAAATGAGTGAAATCAACAAAAGCACAGCTGTTCTGGTTGAAGTGGAAAGTGGAGAATGGGTGGGTGGGTTGCCAGCTCTGTGGCATGAGGGGGCTCATGGAACATCTTTCCAAAACAGGCAGAAAGCCAAGGAAATGGGCTAGGTAACCTACATGGATCCTTCTGGCTCTTGTATTCCAGATAAAATCCCCAAGGGAGTGAGCTTGAAGATAGAAAGGAATGAGGACCAGTGTGGGATCCTCGAGGTCTTTAAACCCCTAGAAGAACTATGGGAGCCTTCATCCACAAAGAAGATCGTCCTGGCCTGATGTGAACCAACCCACAGTGACACTTAGAGACCAGGACTGAAAAGTGTGTGTGGGAGGAAGAAGGAGTTAAGTGTTTTAAATTCAGTGGAAAAGGTCAGTGAGGCCCTGACCAGTGCAGAAGCCAGTGTTGGGCTTGGCCGTGTCTGCACTGGAACTCTTTCTGAAGGCCATTTCTGATAATTGGTTTGAGCGGAAACCAGTTGGAGAGACTCCAGGAGGCAATGAGAGGATGTGGGGGATGGCCTTTCCAATGTGTTTTCCTGTGGCTCCCTCTCCAGAAGCATCGGTCTTTTCACAAAAACCTTGTGCTTGTTGTGTTTTGACACCCCCCCCCCCCCGGCCCAGCTATGTCATGGGATTCCATACCCAAGTTATGTCAGGGTTAAGTTGATCCTGTCTTCCTCCCTTTGAAAGGGCAGTGCCAGCAGCTCAGTGTGTATCCTTTCTGGCTTTGTGGAGAACTTTCTGCACCCTCTTCAACAAAGTGGATAGTGCATTTGGAGAGAAATGATCATTAATGGAGATTGAGAAGAGGATGAGCTGTTGAAAAATTGGAGAAATTTGACTTTGCCGTGTGGGTCAGCAAAGTATAAAAAGCAATAAGGCCAAGCATTTATTCTGGGCCTTTGTGAGCTGTCACTATTCTTTTCAAGCCATTGGAAGGAAGTAGCTGCAAATATATCAAATCAAGTCCCAGACTAGATTTCAAAGCCAGAGTATAACCAGGGTTTGGTTGGAATGGGAAGCTAGCTTGTTTTTAGACATCTATGTTGTACTTAAGGAGGGTCCTGGTTGTCTTGAAGAGAAGACTCCAAAATTAGGTTCTGAAGGCTAAATAGAGACAAGGACAGTGGTCATGACTGAGCACCCACTGAGTGCTTGGTCCTGAGGATGACACAGTGTCTCTCCTATGGAAACTTAAAAGTGTATGTGTGTGTGTGTGTGTGTGTACATACGTACACACACGCCTTTAGTATATATGTGGGCAAAAACAATGGAAGCCAAACACCATAGGGCATAGGAGAAGCTGGAGCACCTTTTGTGAGAGGTCAGTCTGAGTCTCCTTCTTTTCCAAGAATCTTTGCTAGACTTTGAGTTCATTTTTACAGACAAACTTAATTCTTCCCTTGTCCTACATCCCTGAACTATCCATATAAGGAAGGACCTTCTTTCCTTCCCCAGTAAACAACCCATATTTAGTTATTGGATCCGATTTGAGCTGGAAGCACGAGTATAACTTTTGCTTTTTAGTAATTATTCACTCTATGTCATCAAGACTTATCTCAGAATTATAGGGTCGTGGAATTAGGGAGGGACCACGCAGAGCCATTAATTATCCAGATGAATTCTTAACAAGTCTGGCTACTTTACATTTTGTTCTTCTGGCGGAATGTCTGTGTTGATGCTGTGGCCCTTTACCCAAGTACGGTAGGTCCTGACTGCCCAGGTTTGACCCACGCTGGCCCACCCAAGCTGTGACTCTGAGGAGGTTCCTGTGATTTACTGGGGGATAGCGGTGCACTTGGAGCTGTATGGTTCTGCCACTAGATGGCGCTGTTTATCTTTTTGGCTTTTACCCAAAGGTGCCTGCCTCCTTTGGAGGCGACTTGTGGGAGAAATTCCAAAGAAATGGCATCATGTTCTCAACCAAATCAAACCCTTTACAGCTTAGTTTTTAAGTAAATATTAAGTGTCAGGGGGGTTTATGTAAAATAAACTCTCACATTCTGCATGTGATTTTAATAGCTTGCATTATCTCTGAATAAACCGCAGGGACTAGATGATGACTTTCAAGGCTTACAGCATGCTGGTCAGACTCTCTTTGTGCAGCTTCCCAATTCCAGCCTCACCGCCCTGACTCTGAGCTCTTGAGGTTGTAGAGAGGAAACCCTTTGCTGAGCCCCCTTGAGATTCAGATCTGGATGGCCTCACTTCAGGAGAGAGGAATGAAGATTCTCCTCTTGGAATGAAACCTCTGGGACTCCTTCCTCCCCCCACCTGGTGCCAGTCAAGATTCTTGGGTTTCAGATGACTGGGAACTGCCTCTTGTGAACTCAGATGGAAATGGGGTTTATTGGTAAAAGCTTGGGTAGTTCCGAATTTGTGGGAGGTTGGAGGATTGCCCTCCGAACAGAGGCAGGAAATCAAGGAGCCTGAGTTGGGTGGAACGAGCTGAAATCGGGTCCCGCGATACATGGGATAGGCTGTAGCCTCTACTGGTGAGGACTGGACACCGGGCTCCCTCCTTGGCACAGCCACCACTGCCGCTCTTGCTGGAGATCTTATTTTATTCTAAATCGTCCCCTCCTCCTTTGTGTTACCCGCTGCTGATTCAGTCACCAAATGAGAGCATGCCACAGAACCCATGACCCAGAAAGTCAGTGTCCAGAGTGGTGGTCACCTGTGTGGGGTGGGTGTCACTCGTTATTGTCATGCTAGTTCTTTATTAAAATAGTGTCCTAGCACTCTGGGTCCAGCCTCCTTCTATTCTATTCTACAATCCAGCCACTAACTGGTTAACACCTGGTATGGTGGGGCCTCCCAGAGAGTGCTGCAGCTGACCTCTACTGTGGTTGCTGGGCACTTGTGGCCAAGTGGTGGTATGTGGGATACTCTCCCCAACCGGATGTACGTTAGATCGCTTTGCAAGCAAGAGTGGGGCTGACACTTAGAAATTACTAGTGTCTACATTGAAAAATACTACATGCACAAAGGGCTACCCAAGTATGATGGTGATATCCATCATGTGTGAGTTGAGGCATCTTTTTTGTTTGGTTCCATTCATCTCTTTCCTAGCCTAAGAATGCGTTTGGGCTATGTACTTATTTTTAAAATGAAGATGAATTAAACGGAACCGTCCAGAGAGAAGTTGTAAATGAATTATGGAGGGTTAATGCAATAAAATATTATATAGCCATTAAAATAATGGATATGATGACTGGGTAAAAATCTAGAAAGAGGTGAATGAAATCTTTAATTTAAAAAGTAAAACACACTCGGGACGCCTGGGTGGCTCAGTTGGTTGGACGACTGCCTTCGGCTCAGATCATGATCCCGGAGTTCCAGGATCGAGTCCCGCGTCGGGCTCCCAGCTCCACGGGGAGTCTGCTTCTCCCTCTGACCTTCTCCTTGCTCCTGCTTTCTCTTACTGTCTCTCTCTCAAATAAATAAATAAATAAAATCTTAAAAAAAAATAAAATAAAAAGTAAAACACAAAGCTGGCCAGACATTTATGTTTGCAACTATATGTAAATGCTACTTCTGCAGATAGAGGTTAGAAAGGATTGTAAAGAAAGAAAATTCACATTTATTATTAAGATAGATTCATGCTTGAATCAAAAGCCCCTTTTTAATCACTTTAAAAGTTGAAGAAAACCTTAGTGAAACTATTAAAATTACTTTCAAAAATAAAAATGTTTGGATGCTATCATAACAGCCCTTTTGGTCCTGGAGCCAAACTGGAGTGTCCTAAAACCAGGGTTGGAAGCCACGAGGGCATACGGAATACAGCAGGTTGTATTCCTTTACTGAAAGAACAAATGTTTCCACAGGTCGGGGGCTGTTGAAGGTCATGGGTAGTCTCAGGTGTATTTGACGGAGACAAGCTACTGCTGATTTGGGCAGCAGAGGACTTGGAATGATTTCCTTCTTGCCCCTAGCATTCTACTTTGTTCCAAGGACAGTGAGCAAGGCAGCCACCCATGGAGGAAGCCAGTGCCTGGCTTCAGTGTGTTAAAAAGGAAACTAACGCATGTCTCATTGTGCAGACCCTCAAACCATACCTGGGCCTTCTTATTGCAGAATTCATGAACTAGGGAGTTGATTTCCTTTCCCTCATTGCTTCTCACATTTTATTTTATTTATTTATTTATTTATTTATTTATTTATTTATTTCCCACATTTTTGAGTGCAGAGAAACCAACTGGAGATCTTGTTAAAATGCAGATTCAGATTCAGTCCCCGTAGGGTTAGGTCTGAGTTTCTGCACTCTTAGTAAGTACCCAGATGATGCCAGTGTTGCTGGCCTCTGGACCACACTTTAAATAGGAAGGTTCTGCATATCCTGAAGTCTTGTTTTTCAGATTGTCTTTCCAGTATGTTCACTTAAGCCTTTCTATTCAAAATATTGCAAGACCAGTGTTTTGGAAACTATAGAATACTGTGGAGAGAAATGAAAGACCTATGTAGGGGGACAGAGGGTCTACTCTCTGAAATTAGAAAATCCAATAATGGTAAAATGTTAATTTCCCTCCATATTGATGTATAGATTCAACACGATCCCAGTCAAAAGTCCAGCACGCTTTTTGTTTTGTTTTTGGTAGAAGTGGGTAGGGTTCTCAACTTTGTGAGAATGCAAAGGATCTAGAAGAGCCAAAAATGATTTTTGAATAAGAACAAAGTTGGGAGACTCACACTACCTGATTTCAAGACTTAGTCTAAAACTGGAGTAATCAAGACAGTGAGTTAAATGGGTTCAAGTCAGAACCCATGGAGCAGAATAAAGTCCAGAAGTAGACCCCACACAACGGCCAGTTGCTAGATGGTGGTGTGCTAAGTGCGAGAGGTCAGGTACAAGAACGTACGTACACTGTGCTGCCAGAGGTAACATACTAGGGGCAGGGTTAGACTCTGGTGAGAAAGCATATCAGTGGTTACTGCAGACTTGGGATGAGACCATACTAAATGAGGGGGTGGTCTTTGTGAATCAAGAGAGTGCCTTCCCCCCTCACCCCCTCAGGCGAGTAGGATGCAGAGCCTGATGGCCTGGGCCTTCGAGTCTGTCTGTCTGGGTCCCTGTACCAAGCTGTGCCTGCCTCTGTACCTTGGTCTGCTTATTCATGTAAACTAATACAGTGTCCGTGCTTTACTCTGTAGGGCCGTTGGGAGGATCAAATGAATGTATTTAAAGCATCTAGCACATTTCCATTTGCATAATTATAAGTATATAAACTTATTATCCTCTGATAATCATTTTGTGTTGTGATTTTTACCTCTTTCTCCTACAATTTGGTTCTCTCTTGCCTTTACCCTCTCCTTGACCTATGTGGACTCATGGAACTTAAGGTTTTTAATAGAATCTTAGAAGTGGAAGAGATCTTGCTTAGTATCTAAACCAAGTACAGGTGTCAAAAACTGAGGCCAAGGAGGTTGAGCGCTGTGCCTAAGGTCAGGGTCATGTTTATAGGCAGCCAACCAAGAACTAGGAGCCTGGCCAGGTGACTCCTGGTTACATGTGGTCTCTGCATTTTTCATGCACACAATGGGGACTTCCTGTGATGCTGCCATTCATCACTTGTGTTGTGTTGTTGTTTTCCTGCAGAGCATTTCGGAGCCCCAGGAGCAAAAGACTTGTCCTGTTACCACCATGAGCTCTGGTAAGCCATTTAAAACCCTGTCTTTCTCTTCTGGACCAATCTGCAAGATTGGGTAGTTTACCCAGATTTCCCACTTTTTCTTAGGGCCCCAGTTGCATTTCATTTTTTATTTTTTGAGACCTGGGCAAGCGCCAAAGCCCTGTCATAAGTTGTCATTGCTACTATCGCCTTCGTTATGAATGACTTAATGAGTGCCTACTATGTGTTAAGCACTAGGCTTAACATGCACCATATCCTAATCTTTATAATATCTCTCTTTTTCTCTTTTTAAACAACTTTATTGAGATAGAAATGACATACCTTGAACTGCAGATATTTTCAGTATTCTGGGTGATAAATGTTGACATATGTGTACACTTCAGTGGCATTGTTTAATCCTGGTGACGGCTGCAGAAGGAAGCAAATTGACCGTACTTGCTCCAGGTGCTAGCTAATCTAACACTCCCTCCATCAAGGCTGGAAGAGCAGTTGTTTACATTCTTGCTATGCCTTTGGTAGTAAAAAATCAAGATATAAAGAAATGACCAGTTTTGCCTATTTTTAGTTTAGAGTGGGGGTAGAAAGCGCAGGCTAGAGAGGTCAGAGAAGTGAATAGGTCCCTACTCATGCAGCCGAGAGCTGTCAGCTGTCCAGCCCAGAATTCAAGGCAGTTTCTATCTGGAGATTAAGGCCCACCTTGGCTCTGTGTGTGCCCTGGAGCCTCCCGAGGCCCGCAGGCTGTGGGGTATGGGGCATGTGACCAAGTAGCAGCTCATTCAGGGGTCTCCTAATTCTGTATTATGTTTGGAGTGTCATTAGAGATCTCTGCAGATTAAAAACAATCCTTTCCATGTACAACATACAGTGTCCTCTTAGCCAAATCCTAAATTGTGCAGGACGGTATGTGCTTAGGACCGAGGAGGGCTCCAGGTGGAACAGCACAGGGCCTCAAGTTGGCTTCCTCCCAGACCAGCTGTGTGGCCTCTGCCCTGCAGGGGCTCATCCTCTGTGAAATAGCATGAAAACACCGGCTCACTGGGACTCCTTGAGGAATAAGTGACAACGTACCTCCCATGTACGATGCCCAACGTGTGGCCAGTGTTCCGTCCTAGGTCAGCTCACTTCTCCTCCTTGCAAGGAGGGGGATTTGGCTTGTTCTGAGCCCTTTCGCTGCACGTGAAGAAGAAATACACCTTTTTTTCCCCCTCCAAGTGGACTTGGGTACTGCCAGGAGCTCCTGCTTTGTAATTCATTTTTTCTTTTTGTTTGCTTGGCTTTTTGGTTTTGTGGTCATTTAAAACAGTCTGGGAAGTGCCTTTTCTTTCTTTCTTTCTTTTTTTTTTTTTAAATTTAAAACCTCTGCTCTGCAGCTAAAATTTCTGGGTCTTCTACCAGGATGAGCCTAAGCAGGCATTGTGGCTCCTGGCATGCATAAGTGCAGGAGGAAGAAGGGAGGGTGTGGCAGGAGGGGAGGGTGTGGCCAGGCCTGCGGGACTTCTCCCTGGTTCACTCTCAGGCGTGGTGCTAGGAGGGCATTTTATAGAAAGAGTCCAAAAAATCCAGACCCTCTGACCGGATAATCCCACTCTTGGGAATTCCTGTCCTAATTCAGAGGAAACAAAAACATCACCTACATGAAAGTAGGTGATTAGTAGATCAGGTTAGATTAGTAGATCAGAAGAGCCATTCCAAGGCCACTGCACCCTACATGAAAGTGGGGAAAGAGTAGTTCATTATGTGTATTTACTTGATGGAATATTGTGCTACTATTAAAAGTGATCATTAGGAAGAAAGCAGCTATGTAAAAAACATTTGTGTTAACCTTTGGTGGAAAGAGAAGTATGAAAATGATGCTTTATTTATTTATGTAATTTTTTAAATTGTGCTAGTCACCATATAGTACATCACTAGTTTTTATGTAGTGTTCCGTAATTCACTGTTTGTGTATAACACCCAGTGCTCCATGCGATCTGTGCTTCTTAATACCCATCACTGGGCTCACCCATCCCCCACCCCCTTCCCCTCTAAAACCCTCCATCCATAGTCTCTTAATGGTTCATTTTCCCCTCTGATTTCCCCCCCCCTTTATTTTCTCCTTACTTTTCCTAATGTCCTCCATGCTATTCCTTATGCTCCACAAATAAGTGAAACCATGTGTCTTTCTCTGTGTGACTTATTTCACTCAGCATAATCTCCTCCAGTCCCACCCATGTTGATACAAATGGTGGGTATTCATCCTTTCTGATGGCTGAGTAATATTGCATTGTGTATATGGACCAGTCTTCTTCCATTCATCTGTTGAAGGGCATCTTGGCTCCTTCCACAGTTTGGCTATTGTGGACATTGCTGCTATGAACATTGGGGTGCATGTGCCCCTTTTCACTACATCTGTATCTTTGGGATAAATACCCACACTTCTCCAAAGAAGACATACAAATGGCTAACAGACACATGAAAAAGTGCTCATCATCATTAGCCATCAGGGAAATCAAATCAAAACCACATTGAGACACCACCTTACATCAGTTAGAATGGCAAAAATGAACAAGGCAGTTGGAGAGGTTGTCGAGAAAGGGCAGCCCTCCTACACGGTTGGTGGGAATGCAAGTTGGTGCAGCCACTTTGGAAAACTGTGTGAAGGTTCCTTAGAAAGTTGAAAATAGAGCTACCCTATGACCCTGCAATTGCACTGCTGGGTATTTACCCCAAAGATACTGATGCATTCATTTTATTCCAAGTTTGGACTGGACTGCCAGTCACCACGGAAGGGGCTTTGGTTTGTTCTTTCATTGCATTCTCCTGGCAGACCCGCAAAGGGGAGCATGGTGTGCCCCATCCTGTTCTGTACATGGGGCATCTGAGGCCCAGAGAGGAGGAGGATTTGCCTGGCATAACCAGCCTGTGTGTGGTGGAGCTGAGGCAAAGCCAGGCTGTGGGCACCAGCACACTGGGCCGAAGAGATCAGAATTGGAGGTACTGGGAGAATTTTGCAGATTTTCTTCAAGTTTTGCTATGTTTCATGAAAAGAAAGCAAGGAAAGGAAATGCATGGGGCTGGGCCTGGTAGCAGGTGAGAGGCTGACCCAGTGCTAGTGTTGGGGGGTCCCGAAGCAAGGCCTGCAGTCCAAGAGGAGCTAGTGAAGAAGAACTCCGACAGGTGCAGGGAGAAGAGAGAGTAACAGGAAGAGCAGATGGGGTGACGGAACCTGTGATATTTCTTTTACTTGGATTTCTGGCCAACACCCTCCTTCCATCCATCCCAGGAATGTAGGTGTGAGGGAGATATTGGCATCTGGGAGAATTAGGCTTCTTCTGGAGGTGGATGGGGCAGCGAGCAAGACAGAACCTATGGGGCCAGTGTCGGGAGGTCCAGGCTGCTGGTGGGGAGGGGTGGTGGCCCTGCTCGTGTCTGGATCCAGGAGTATCCGGGCGGGCCCGGCAATGTGGGCCATGTCAGGGAGGCTGACAGGAGAGCCTAGATGAGTGACCTAGTCTCAGCCAGAGGAGCTCCTGGGATTTGGGACGGGGCTTCAGCCCCAGCATTTGGGGAGATAGTATATAAGCTCTTTCATAAAGAAGGTATTTAGTTTGTATTTATAGACTATACAGGAGCCATTTTAAATTTTATTTATTTATTTATTTATTTATTTATTTTTAAAGTGTTTTTTTTTTTAATTAATTTTTTTGAGAGAGAGAGACAGCAAGAGAGGGAACAGAAGCAGGGGGAGTGGGAGAGGGAGAAAGAGGCTTCCCACCGAGCCGGGAGCCCAATGTGGGGCTCGATCCAGGACCCCGGGATCATGACCCAAGCCGAAGGCAGATGCTCAAGGACTGAGCCACACAGGTGTCCCGCAGTTTTTTATTTTAAAAATAAAAAATCCTTCTTCCTGTTGGAGGCAAGAGGATGCCCTGGGAGATGGAGCAGACCAGAATTCAGACCCCAGCATAGTGATCTTAGGCAGGCCTGGCTTCCTCTCTGCGCTTCAAATTTCTTATCTGTGAAATAGGAGTTCCTGTCTCAGCTCCAGGGGACTGGGTCTGAAGGATAAAAATGAGATGCTACTTATGGAATGTTAGCATGGATCCTCAGATGCAGGCAAATAGATGTTTAAGAAACCATAGGTGTTGTGATTGTATTTGTGGCTTGGTTGGCTGGTTGGGGTGGGGATGGGGGTGGGGTTACTCCAAGCCACATGGGAGGGATGAGGCTGCTCTCAGTGCCTTCAGCTGAGCAGACTCAGGAAGGTCTCCGCTGACCTAGAGAAGGTGACATTCCCAGGAAGCAAGGCGCAAGGAGGCGCAGGATTTCCCCCAACGTAAGAAAAGGGGAGGCGGCATTCCAGGCGTGGGTCTTGCAGGAACCAAGCCTAAAGGTCTGGAAGTATCTGACAAGCTCCGGGGTTGTGAGGAGATGGGTTTGGCAGGCAGGGGAGGAGGGAAACGCAGCAGGAAAAGGCTGTAGGACCAATGGTTAGGAGAGCCCAAAATCCAGTATAAATTGCCCAGACTTTGTCCTTGAGGTAGCTGCTGGCCCCGGGGGGCTTGTTTGTTTGCTTGTTTTTAATTATCAGGAAGATCAGTTAATTTAAATATAGCCAAGTATGCGAAGATAGAAGTCATCCAACTTACTAAAAAATTGTATTCCAAACAATCATTTATACATTTTGGAGAACCTGGAATACATTTTTCCTCATAGAAATGATATGCGTGATTGAATTCCCAACTAAACCCCAATATTTTTATTCTCAAAACAAAGGTAAAATATCATCTACTTAAAGTAGGGTTGTTGTAGAAGGTCCTTTTGTGTTGTCCTGTTTCATTGTCGTCAGTCCTGCACCCAGGGGCTTTGTAACCCAGGGAGGGCCATGGTTGGATCAGGAGCTAGAAAGTGCTGTCTGGAGGCCGACTGACTGGGGGCGGAGAAGGGACAGAACGGAGGCAGGGGGCGCGGTGGGGGAAGCCAGGTCATCTCTCGGACAGTAACTGAAGAGCAGTGGAGGCAGTGTGGGTGGGGGGACGAGGTGCAGTGTCCAGAGACATTGCAGGGGACAGAGAGCATGCCTCTGATGATGGGGGGGTGTGGGTGGGGTGACGAGGGTGTCAGAGAGCCTGAGGTCTCCGTCCTCTGACAGCTCTCACTCTGGACGTGCGGGGATGCAACTGAGCTGGCCTTCCAGGGAGTAGGTAAGCCTTTGTCATTCAGGAGATGCCGTTCTGAGGGAATGAAGCAGATTTTTTAAAAATGTCAGCAATGAAGCCATAGCGAGGAGGCAGGAGAATTTACAGCACCTACCACATACTTCCCATCCCCAAACAGCTTTTGCGTTCTCTCCTGGTTCAGGCCACACAGCATTCTCGGAATTCTCCCGTGGCGCCCAAGGGGGCCTTCTCCAGGCCTGAGAAAGCCAGCCTGTCCCCAGCATGCCACACACACATACACACGCACACACACACAGGACTCAATAAATGTTGGAGAGAGATGATCACAAACCTTGTGCTCTTTGTCTCTCTTTCAGAATGTGACGTTGGTGCTTCTAAAGCCGTGGTCAACGGGCTGGCACCAGGCAGCAATGGGCAAGACAAAGGTAAGTGCTTGCGGGAAAGCTCAGCTGGCTATTAGGAAGCAGTTCTAGATGGCACGGAGTGTGTGGGGCCTGGGCCGCTCCCAGTACGAGCAGTCACTGGCTGCATTGGGCTGTGAACCGGAGACCTGTCTCCCATGCCGACCTTGAGACTTGGAGCACGTTCTTGCCTCTCATGGGTCCGAGGCCGCTCTTTCCCACTGCGAGGTCACATGGTAAAACCTGTCCTTCATTCACAGGATGTGGATAACAACAGGTCAAGTATACCGAGCAAGGACTTCGCCTGGTGCAAATGGCCTTTATCAGCCTGGAGTCTCCCTTACCTGGCATTTTATCTTCAGTGGCTGTAAATAGTGACCCGATCCCAGCCCTGACCCGGAGGCAAGAACCTCTGACTGCTGAAATCAGTTACTTCTGTGGCATTAGTTTCATGTGTGTCCTCGGTTTTCAGTTTTTAAAAATTTTGGGACAGGGGCGCCTGGGCGGCTCAGTGGGTTAAAGCCTCTGCCTTCGGCTCAGGTCATGATCCCAGGGTCCTGGGATCGAGCCCCACATCGGGCTCTCTGCTCCGCGGAGAGCCTGCTTCCTCCTCTCTCTCCCTGCCTGCCTCTCTTGCCTACTTGTAATCTCTGTCTAATAAATAAATTAAGAAAAAAAATTTTGGGACAAAAGATTTAAGTGGGAAGTGAGTGACAGGTAAAATGACTATTGAGGCCCCACGTGCCTTGCGCTCTCTCCTCCTCAGCCTCTCAACACGGCTGCCTAAGTAGCCAGGCTCCAGGGCTCCCATGTCACTTCTGCAGGGCGGCCTGGGCCGAGTGATGAGGTATGGGCTCGTGTCCTGGTTCTGTTCACGGACAGACATCTCGGGAGGTCCACTGTCTTTATGCGTGTGCGTCCCCTTAGCTAGAAAATGAGGGAATTAGATGTTCTGCGATGTTTTATTCCTGCTTCAGATTCTGGGTTTTACTGATTCCGTCCTTGCTCATGCTTCTAATTTTATGGTCTCAAAGAGAGGGGCAAAGGTCCTGCCATCGGGCAGTCAGGTCAGAACGCACCGTCTCTCACAGAGTAATTTCGGAACGTGACCTGTTTGGCCTTTGTTTGTAACTTCTATCTGGTTCAGCCAAGTCTTCCTCTTGAGACAGGGCCAAGTGTAAGGTCAGGGGGGGTGGCCGGGAAGGGAAGGTGCGGAGCACGGCAGGAGCTGGGGGTTGGGGGCCCGGGTAGTTTTGGGGTCGGTTCCTCTGTGGCAGGAGGTGTCCAGCTGCTGCTCTGTGCCCCTTGCTTCCCTCCTCAACCCCCCTTCTCCACTCCTAGTGTGGGACGCGTCCTCAGGGACTTGGGCGATCTTGGCTAAGTTACATTGAGGGGGTGTTAAAGGGCAGTGCGGCCGTCAGCCCCGTCCCTGTGGGTTCCTCCCCGGAGCAGACTTCAGGGCTGTGGGAGAGGGCGGCAGGTGGGCATGGCGTCCACTCTCCACTCAGTAAGACGCAGCCCTCACATGGAAAGGAGGCAGCACATGTCACCTGAAGGTCGTCATCATGGTGGCCTGGGGAAGTCCCTGAGCCACGGGCCAGGACCGCTGAGCTCCAGCCTGTTCCCCGAGGAGCTGGGTGACTCTGAGTAGCACCGAGCCTCTTGCTTCTTCCTCTGAGAGAGGTGGCAGGAGTCTCCCACCAGCCAGTCTCCCATGTGGTCATAAGGAGCAGACGGTGGGCTCGCCGTGCTAGCGTGTTTGTATCTCTGTATGTGCGGCTGCTTGTTACTGTCTGCTTACTTATCAGTGGCCATGTGCTGTGTGACTGCCTTCCGAGGCAGCAGCATGAGGGACTGGAAGGTAAGCGCCCTGTGGCTGAGGGGACTGCCTCCCCTCCTGTCCCCTGACTGGCTCACCAGCGTGATACTGACGCACTAGTGACGGTCTTGCTTCCCCAGCAGCCCTTATCCCCCAGTTATTACGTAGATATGGGGCCAGAAGATGTCTGAGGGGGCTCAGTGGGGTGACCCTGGCACCAGAGGGCCTGAGCTCCATCTCTGCTTGCTCCCACTGGAGAGGCGTGGGGAGGGGAGGCTTCCCTGCACGCAGTACAAAGGAGAGTTTGGGGATGTGCCACCTCTGAGGGTCCAGGATCTGGGGAGGTGGGGGGCCTGAGGAAGACTTCAGAGGGAGAAGCAGGGGAGCCCAGCACATGAGGACAGCCGCCTCGGCCACATCCTGGGCTGCTCTGCTAGCTCTCCGATGGCCCGCCTGGGAGTCAGGATCCCGGGCTGTGGACGTGGGTGCTGCCCAGAGTCTTGAGTGTGTGCTGGATGCCTGGCAGCCTCCTGTCTGGGACAGCCTGGGTTTAAGCAAGACCCTCTGCTGCCCAACAGATGGAGGTTCTGATTTGCTCAGGGACAGGGGCCCATGGTGTTCAGAACAGGCACAGGAAGGACCCCAGACGTTGTGATGGCGGGGAGGCAGCTCACCAGCGTGTTCCCATCCCCCCTGCACTCATCAGGGGCCCATGCCGGAGCTCTCCTCCTCGCAGCCCTGCCACCAGCACAGACACCCTGGCGTTCTCCCAGGGGCCCCTCGGACCCTGAGTGCTCTCCCCTTCTGCTTCTGCTGTGTGCCAGACCATTTGCGTGTCTGGAAACCTCTTTGTCCGGAGCCTTGGCACGTTCCTGGTGTGGCAGGAGGTGCAGACAAGCACTGACCAACTGTGTATGGGGGACGGGGGAGGGGGCTCTGCCATCTTGGCGGGGACTCCGGAGAGAGAAGGCAGGCTGTTTGAGACAGCCACATCTACTGCTCTTCCCATTGTTCTTCTCGTGTGGGCGACTTCCTCCTGTTGTCCCTGCCCAGTTCCTCAGCTGCCTGAGTGTTTCCCAAATGTCCTTTCTGGATGCACCATTTACCCTTTTGTGTTTTCAGCAACTGCCGACCCTTTACGTGCGCGCTCTGTTTCTGCTGTTAAAATAATTCCCGTGAAGACAGTGAAAAACTCTTCAGGCCTGGTATTCCCTCCAGGTATCTCTCCTTGGGTTGGTTTCTTTTTTCTTTTTTTAATTATTAGCAGATCATGCATGGTTTTCCTTCCTTTCCTTCTAACAAAGACTTGGAGGCTTAACTCTTGCATGTTTAGGGGCTCTTCCCTCTCACGTCCTTAGCTGGTTTCCTTTCTTACTCTGTGTGTGTGTGTGTGTGTGTGTTTTCTCTCCTGCGAGTTAGCGAGTCTAGAGAAGTACTGGCAGATGCCTTGCCTGTCCTCTCTTTAGGAGAAGGGTCAGTCCAGAGGCACGGGGCTCTGGGGTACATGGGGTACATGATATGTGGGGGTGCATGTGGTACCTGGCTCTCCCTGGGGGCTTTCAGCTCCCAGTACTTTATTTAAAACTTCAGTCTCCCTGAGAATTAATGTGCCTACACAGGGAGCCTGTGAGCTGGGCTGAACTTGAAGCAGGTGCTTTAGATGCCAATCCTAGACGCTCTGCCGTGCTCCCCAGCCCCCGAGTTCACCTGCAGCCCCTTCCTGCTGTTGCTCTCCAGCCAAGGGTGCTGGTCAGGTGCCGGCTTGGACACACAGCTTCCTTCTGTGTGGATGGCACAAGTGAGGCCCCGGCGGTGCTTTGCCCCAGTGCCACGCTCTGACCTTGGGACGATCTGGCTGTGCCTCCAGGAGCCTGGGTCGGGCTGGATCTGTCATTTTGCAACTCCTCCCTTCTGAAAAGACCGTGAATTCGTTTTCCCAGTGCTTTTGTGATATCGGTCACTTGTCCTCTTGGTAGGGTTGGACAGGTCACATGCCCATCAAGTCACCGGCTGCCCTGCCGTACGTTGGCAGATGTGTTCTCCTCTGTAACACCAGTGGTCGTTCCGTGCGAGTTGCTGGAGAGGCTGCTGGACTGGAAAGGAGGAGAGAGGAGGCTGTACCTCTTGCTGTCCTGGAGTCGGAATGGGGAGGAGGGGACGTCTGAGCCTCCATCCTGCCCATCGCCCCCCTGAAGTCTTACCCCATAATCCCAGTCTTGACAATTTTAGGTCAGAGATTCAGGCTGTGCTCTGAGCAATTTGAAAAGCTGAACTGTGGCATTCAGTTCAGCTGAGCTGAATGGAAAGAAAACTTTGCTTTCTAGAACTGTGTGATCTACATCAGTTTATTGACTCCTCATCCCTGGTTTTTCTAGAGGATGAGTGTCCAGATCTTTGGAAGCCTGTTTTGAAGTCCTTCTCAGTGGAATTCAGAAAGATGCCCCTGAGGGTGCTCTTAGGCCATTGTGAACTGTAGGAGAGATCAGGGCCCAGAGAAGACTCAGCAGCGGGGGGAAGTGAACACTGTTCACTGAAGATTGGGTGTTTCTTGTCATTTTCTTTGGTGTGAATTTTCTTCATTAAGTTTGGAATGTGAGGCTCTCGCCCATGATCTTTCGCTCCGGGCAGCATATCCTGTCATCATTTTAAGGGTCTTGCCTTGCGATAGAAGATTTTCTTTTCTGTTTCCACTGGAGAACTGCAGGGAGGGTGATTCTTCCTCAGAACAACTTGGTTCTTCCCCGGAACAACTGATGTTTCCAGCTTACTCTTTCATAAGAAGGATGGTCTGGAAGCTCGAGAAATCTCTCATCAACTCTTTTTTGAATTATTCCTTACTAATTGGTCAGAAGTCTACTCACCAACCTAAGCCTCATCTAATGAAAGGAATTAACCTGCTTTCATTTTGAAATGTTTTCAGCTGATAATTATAACTTACACACAACTCATTGTTGCCTCCATTCTCCCTGAACCTCATGATGTGTGGTAAACCTCCGGAAATGGGATTCGTCTCTCTCCTCCATCCACAAATTAATCCTCATTGACCATCACATTGACCATAAGACTTCGCGTGGCTGTAAGCAGGTTCATCTCATTCTCTGGCTGTCATGAGTTGCTAACTGACTGTTGCTTTAATCCTGCAAGAGCCATGGATTCAGGTTTCTCTTTTGCATCTTTCCTTTTCAGACATGGATCCTACAAAAATCTGCACGGGGAAGGGAGCAGTGACTCTCCGGGCCTCGTCTTCCTACAGGGAAATCCCGAGCAGCGGCCCCACAAGCCCTCAGGAAACCCCGCAGCATGAGAGCAAGCCAGGTGTGTGACCCCTAGGGGAGGGGTTCAGAGTCCCGTTGGGAGGGAAAGAGGCCCTCATGTTTCTGCTCGGGAGGGTGTGCATTCACCAGCTGTCTCCAAGTCTCCCAGAGGTCCCTGGAGCAGTCAGCGGCTTGTTCCGTCTGGGCTCTGCCCTGAGCTAACACGTGCTCACTTGTTTCAGGCAGAGGCGAGGCAGTGGGCCCCACTTGGTTAGCTGGTGACCAGGGAGATGAGGAGAAACCTCATCACAGAGCCCAGTGGCCCTGCAGACAGCATTCTTGAGGACAGAGGCTGCGTGGGAGGGGAGTGGTGAGATGGGCTAGAGGTTAGGTTTCTCAGAGACCATCCCGAGATGGCTGTAAGTGGCCAAGCAGGGCTGGGGAGGTGGAAGCAGGGAGAAACCAGGGGAGCTTGAGAAATGCAGGTGCCTGACTGACCTGGCTCCCAGAAAGAGGGGAGGGGCAGGGCTCAGACCTGGGGAGGCGGCCTGGCAGCTGAAGCAGCAGGATCAGGAGAGCCATTCCAAGGCCACTGCACCCTAGGAGCACCGGGAGACCGACGAAGAAGCCCATCTGCAGCCCATCTCCCATCCGGCTCCACTGTTCGGGGTGCCTAGAGAGTAGCGTTGAGACCTGGGACTTCAGAACCCGGTAGATCTGTGTTCATATCTGTGGCCGTGCAGCTGTGGACAGGACATTCTCTGTCCCGGCCCTCGTGGTGTCCTCTCGAGAAAGGGCTTGATAGTTGCACCCGCCTCATCGCATTACTGTGAAGGTGGAGCATGTGAAGGTGTTGCAGCTGCCTGGTGGCATGGAATGAGCCGTGAGAGGTTATAGCTGCTGTTAGTAGGTTATGATCGTGATTACTGTGATCTCTCTAGAGAGGGCTTTCCAGAGCTCCCCAAGTGTTCTGGGAGTTGAGAAACACTGAGGTTTCCCAGGGACAGCTAGCTGAGGGTGGGGCAGCCCCGGCCCACCCCCTCCCCCATCCTCTCCTCAGGGCGCTCCTTCTCACCCCTGAGCTGCATCAGAATCACCTAGAGTGAAAGGCCAGGATGCTGGGCCCCAGGCTGGGGCTTTAGGATTTATGGTTATTCCCACTGACAGGTCTGAGGTAGTCTGAGGGTTTGCATTTCTGACAAATTCCTGGTCATGCTGAGATGCTGCAGGTCCAAGGATCACACCTGAGAGCTGTTGCTAGAGGGAAGGGGACTTTTCTTTCCATCTTAAAGGAAATGAAGGAAGAAAAGGAGTGATGGGGTGCCTGGGTGGCTCAGTGGGTTGAAGCCTCTGCCTTCGGTTCAGGTCTTGACCCCAGGGTCCTGGGATCGAGCCCCTCATCGGGCTCTCTGCTCAGCAGGGAGCCTGCTTCCTCCTCCTCTCTCTCTGCCTACTTGTGATCTCTGTCTGTCAAATAAATAAATAAAATCTTTAAAAAAAAAAAAAAAGGAAAGGAGTGAGGGTGAAGACCACTGCCTTGGGACTGAAGATAAAAGGTGGGGCATGCAGACCCCTGGGTGCAGTGGGGAGCACCTGCCCCATTGTGATGAGATGGAAATCTGAAGGAAGGGGCCGGAAACTGACTTCCTGTCCCAGCCACCTAGTACTAGCGCCAAGGCAGATGCCTGAGGACAAAGCCAGGCTAGGGTTTGAGCACGAGCCCCATTCTGATAATGTTGTGCCTTGTGGAGAGCTGCTTTCTCTCTGGTCTCAGGGAGGGCATAAGCGGCCTCCAGCACTCTAGGCTGAAAGTCGCTTCTTGGCCCTACGTTCCTCAGACCATACCTACTTTGCCCCCCTGCAGTCTAGCCTCCTGGAAAGGTGAGGCTGAGGAGTGAAAGCATAAAGCATTTCTTCCTAAGGCTAGCTTCATCCAGCCTCTCCTGGCCTACCTGGGAAGATCCAGCTCCCAAGGATGTTTGGGGAAGAGAGAATCCTCAGGGATAATTGAAAGAAAAAGACCGAACCTACAGCCCATGGGTCAATAAAATGACCTTAATCAAGTGCAGGGCCCTTCCGCTGAGGGAATTAGCAGGGCGAGTGGGAGGAGAGGGTCCTGGAGCTCCCCCTCCTGGTTGTTGGATGGCATTAACACGACACTGACCAGTCCCTTTCCTCGGCAATCTGTGGGCTTGGATTTACAGGACCGAATGGTGATGTGAGCACTTTTAGGAAGCTCTCTATCCTCCGAATAATTCTAGATCTTATGAATTCTGACAGCTAATTTGGGTGAAGGAATATCTTGTGTTAAAATGCGAATACACGGAAGAATTAAGGGAGAGGCGATTGGTCATACATACCTCTACAGTAAATCGATCTTAGATTATTTTCCTCCTGGTAAGTGGAGATCATTGACTCCCAAGTCGGCAAACATTCATTTAGCATCATCTGTGTGCAGGGCACTGAGTAGTCTGTGGGAACTGTGGTGACAAGTAGGGAGAAGGGAAGGAAAAGGAGCATAATTCTGGGTGCTTCAGATGAGGACAGAAGTCTGTTTACTGTAAGAGAAGAGTCAGGCGTGGGCTGCTAGTCCACTGTCATGCTTTCCGAGGTAAAGTATGAAGGACCTGGGCAAGATGGTTTTGAGTTCCAACATGCTCTGTGACTTTGGGAATTAACCTGACACAAACAGAATCCCATTCACCAAGGACAGATTCAAGATTACATCCCAGGGCTGTTTGGGTGGAAGGCACAAGCTGGGTTTGGGTAGAAGGAAGAGTACCAAAGAGGCTGGAATGAGTTGACGCTGCAGTTAACTTGAAGAAGGATGGGACTCTAGAGATGGGACCTTCCAGCTGGAGATCCTGTCCTCTTACCGTACTGCTCGCTGTCCAGCGTCCTGCTGGCGCCTGACTGTGTCCCTGTGGTTCCCAGCCCTCTTCTCATCCCTCTCTGCTCCCTGCACCTGAGCCTCTGGATGGCAGCTTGCTTTCTCACCCTGCCCCCATCCCGCCCCAGTCTCCAGTTTTGTCCCAGAGCCTGGGAGTCCATGCGCCTTGACAGGCAGCCACGTCCAGCCCAGACCCGGAGCTCAAATATGAGGCAGCAAGTGTCTTCTCCGTGCTTCCTCCTCCCAGTGCCCTCACAGACAGCTGATGTCAGGTAGCGTCCAGCTCCCTCCCTTATCACTGGAGCCAGCATCTGTCCCTAAGCTGCTCTGTCTGCCTCCTCAATGCCTCGCTCCCTGGCTTCACCACCACCTTCCCTCCCTGCAGGCCCACAGGTTGCTGAGCAGTTGCCCAGACTGGAAGCTCCAGGCTTGTATTACTGCCCAGCACCTTCTTTGCTTACGTGACCCCTTGACACCCCCATTTCAGATGCATCTCCTGTTCCTTGTCCTTGCTCCATCTCCCTCGTCCTGTGAGACACGGTCTAGTTTCGCAGTGACACAGCCCTCTCAAGGCTCAGCTTCACCACTTACCATCTTTGTGATGTGTGCGACTTGTTCAACATCAGCGAGCATCAGTTTCCTCATCTGTGACATGGAAGGACCTTGGTAGAGGTGCTGGGGTCCAGTGAGCTCCTTCATGCCAAGATTCAGCACCCAGCCGGCCACACTGCAGGTGTTCTTTGATGGCAGCTCTGATGGCAGTTGTGCATGTCCAGAGGCCTGGGAAAGCCTTCCAGTAATTTCAGCTAGAGGCCGTGAGCGCAGTGGGAATGAGGAACGGGGGCCAGGGTGGATGTGCGTTTGGAAGAGTGAAGTGGCAGGGCCCTGTGTGGTGTGTGTGAGGAGCACGGAGAGGTTGGACTCCCTGCTGCCTCCCCTGTGTGACTGGGAGAGTGGCTGTGGTGTTCGTGGAGACAGTGGCTTATAAAGGGAGAGAAAGGGATGTTGAATTCCGTTGTTTGCCATACTGAGTTTCGGGGCAAGGGCAGGACTTTTAGGAGGAAGTTTCTAACAGACATTTGGAAATTTGGAGTTCGGGGTGTGGATTTGGGGACCACGTGCATCCAGATGAACACTGGGAGGATGGAGGTCCTTTCTGAGGTGGAGTGAGATCGAGCCTGTGGACGAGCCCTTGGACTTGCCCAGTTTAAACACACCCTCCAGACTCTGGCCTTCAAGTGGTAGCTTGACCCTGGATCCCCAGCCATGGCTTCCTAACCAGCCTCCTAAACTCTGAATGTGGACTTTGGTTTTTGGATCAGAAGCATCTGGAAAGAACTGCAGTAATCTTAGTTCTGACTCCCATTACCGTATCCCTGCTTCTTGATATCATTTGCCTGGCCAGGTGTGGGTATTGGCTCTTTTGGCTCAGGGTGACATGTCCCCAGGTCAGGTGTTAGTTACTCTAGAAGAGACAGGGAGCCCAGTGCACTGCTGGGTGTGACGTGGAGCTTCCTATCTAGTATAGCCCAAAGACCATCAATCCCTGTGTTCTGACCCACAAGCCAAAATCCTGTTCATCCCTTCCATTTGTGTTAATTCTGTGCAGTTTGCTTCAGTCCTACCTGCCTGGTCCTTGACCACATTGTTAGCTTTGGAACTGTACCAGCACGTTTTCTCTGGTTTGACTCTCAGGTTTGCGCTCTAGAAATGGCAGTAGCAAAAAGTTATCATGAGAAAATTGACATGGGACCAGTTAAAGACTCTCTCTACCCCCCCCCCCCAATAACTCAGAATCCTCCTTATGAATGCCTGTGCAAGAATGACTGCCAAAGTAAGAAGTTGGAAGGAAAAGTCTCCATAAGAGAACACCCTCACCTTTTTTTTAAAGATTTATTTATTTATTTATTTATTTATGAGGGAGGGAAGGGCAGAGGGAGAGGATGAGAGAGAATCCCAAGCAGACTCCTTGCTGAGCGTGGAGCCCAACATGGGGCCCAGTCTCACAGCCCTGAGATCATGACCTGAGCTGAAATCAAAAGTCACATGCTTAACCAACTGAGCCACCCAGGTGTCCTGAGGATACCCTCACTTCCCTTTTTTTGTTCCTTATTTCACCATTTCTGAGACATAAAGCTAACATAGGACTAAGAATGTAGAATGGGAAAGGACGGGAAGCCATCCACAAATTTGGCTAAACTAGAAACATACATAATCCTTTGGGTTAGAATCAAGGGAAAAACCTGCTTGGAGCTGAAGGAAGGTCTTTGGTTTCTGTCAAGAGTCTCTTAAGGGCTCTGTTAGTAAAAGGGTCAGCTTATGGAAAACGCCCAAATTCCACAAAACCTCATTAGGCAGGAGAAATGGGCTGGACAGAAGGACATGGGTTGTGGGGGGCAGCTGGTCTGCAGGAGGGACGGCTGGGCTGGCAGCCACAGCTTGGGCCCAGGACTCGGAGGTAGGAGGCTGGAAGTCTAGAGGCAGAGATTAGTGCCTTCACCTGAAGCCTGGGCTTCCCAGTCGGTCTCTAGGATGCAGATGCTCCCCTCAGACAAGGAACAGCCTCACTTCTGACACCAAACACTAGGTGAAGGGATTCTCAAAACTACCCTTGGGTTTCGTGATTTGCTAGGACTCCAAGAACTCATTGAAAGCTATTATACTCATGGTTTTACTCATGGTTGTGGTTTATTACAGGGAGAGGATGCAGATTAGTATCAGCCAAGAGAAGAAGCCCAATGTGGGCTCTAGGGAAGAGCCAAGCATGGGGCCTTTTATTGACCTCTGTAGGGAGTCAGGATGCATTAGTTTCCAGCACTGAGGTATGACAGTATGTTCCAAGTATTGTCAACCAGGAAGTTCTCCTGAGCTGTTGTGTCCAGAATTTTTATCCACTGCTCCTATAGCTGATCCTCACTCTCCAGTCCCTTAGGAGGCTGAGGTCAGAGCCCCCCACCCCCACCCTAAATCACATTATTGATCTGGCACAAAGACCGCATTGGGATGACATACCAATAGTTTAGAGATTAACTACCAGAAGTCAGAAAGCAGAGTCAGACCTCTTTTTGGGTAAGGTTGTTCTTTATCACACAACTAGAATAAAAGAAACACAAATGAGATTTGGAACACTATTAGGCCCACTTCGAACATGTCCTGTAATTCTTGGATACTCTGCTGGAACATGTGGAATCTGACTCAGTGAAAGTTGTCCTGAGATCCCAAGAAGAACTGATCAGCAGCACAACTTTAAAGGTGACCAAAATGAAATTAGCACAGAATGAGGTAACAGAACATATCAGGAGGCTGTGGCCACAGGCCAGAAAAGGTTATGTGTAAAGAAGAGATAGAGGAAAAGATAGGAGAAAAGAAATTATACTTGTCCTGGAAAGGCTGGGTCTCTTCAGGGCTGCAAAACCTATCTAGAATCCAACTTTCCTAGGCCCTCCTCTCCTTCCAGGAGAACTGAGGTAACACTTTGTGAAAGAAGCATTTTTGACAGCCTCCTCAACCAAGAGTTAATAATTGATGATTATGTATATCAGGTCTCACCTGCTGCACTCAGGTCCAAATGGCTGTGAGCCGCTGCCCACCTCGAAGGTTCAGAAGACGAGGTAACAGGATGATGATGTTGGGAATTCAGGCCTCCTTTGGTAAAGAAGAGAGGAATGCCTAGAGAGGTCCTGGGAACTGCTTTTTCTGGGGCAGGGAGAGGGGAACAGTTTTCATGACTTGGAATAAGACGAAAAAGATGGTTGATCCCAAGGATGTTATGTTCTCAAAGCTATTTATCGAATAGCAGCTGTCAACAGCTCTGACTTACTTCTCTGTGTGGGGAACCCTTTCTTCCTTATGCTTTGGAGTCCAAGTTGACTAAAGCACTTGCTTCACGCCAGATATTCCCATTTGGTCCTCATGACTCAAAAGAAGCGGACAGGCCCTCCTTTCCTAGGCAAGGCTGTCCTTTGCTGCAGGACGTGCACTTAGCAAGGACTTGGGCTGGGCAGTCTGATGCCAGAATGGCAGTCCCTTCATGACTAGTGCTGTGGAGGGACAGACATCTGTTTCTCGGTGCCACCAGAATAGAAGCAAACCAGCCAAAAACCAAAGAGCACGTGAAACAATGTGCCGCCCCGTTCATGTAGAACGCCCGCATCCTTCGTGGGGTAACCCCCCGAACCATTGAGGTTCAGTGTGTGTGTCGATCTAACACATTGGATGGAATGACTTGACAGAGGTGGACAAGAGAGAACTTAGAAAGGAAGACAGAGCAGAAGTTGATGGATGTGGGGGGTGGGGACCACTGTCACATTGTGTCACCTATTGGTTGGGGGCCTGCCGTGTGGAAGGCAGTCCCTGGGCCAGGAATCTGGATGGATGCTACAGTGAGTGTTAAAAATGGTCATTTTTAGGATCCTCCACTTGCCTGATCTCTGGATCTTCAGCAAGCCTGTGAGGTGTCCATGGAGTAAAGATCTTACTTCATAGATGAGAAAAAGGAAATGCACAGTGGTTGGCAGCCTGCCTTCAGGGGCAGGAGCCAGTACGTTGCAGTAGTGTGCATGGAACTCAAGTCCTGTAGAGTCCCCAGCTGCGTGATTGGAAAGAGGAGATAACCTGTGGATTGCGCATACGGGGGTGGCAGAAATGTGAGCAGCAGCCTGCTGAAGGAGAACACAACCGAAACGTGCTGTAAAAACTGTTTTAGAGGGGAAAGGAAGCAAGAATGGATACTTGAGTAGTTAAAAGTTAACAGAAAACAGTTCTCTAGAAAAAGGATGGTGTTTTTTTGGTTTTTTTTTTTTTAAGATTTTATTTATTTATTTGACAGAGAAAGACAGCGAGAGAGGGGGAGCGGGAGAGGGAGAACCAGGCTTCCCGCCAAGCGGGGAGCCGAATGCGGGGCTTGATCCCAGGTCCTTGGGATCATGATCTGAGCCAAAGGCAGACGCTTAAGGACTGAGCCACCTAGGCACCCCAGATGTTCTTTGGGTATTCCTTTTATCATGGTTTTCAAAGTGTGGACTATGGACCGGCAGCCTTAGCATCAGTGGGGAAACATGTTAGAAATGGCAAGTCCCAGGCTTTATCTCCCATCTATGGAGTGAAGAATGCCGGCAGGTGGGACAGTCCATTCTAGTGGGCACTCCGCTGATTCTGATACAGCCAGACTGCTGTACCCGGATACAGATCACCCGAAACTTGACCTCTGCCCTTGCCTCCTGTTCACCACCTTTTGGCTCCCAGCACTTCCCTGGAACGTCAGTGGCTGACGGTGGTGGACAGAGTGCCACCCTGGATTCTGGAGACCCAGACTGATTACTTTGTGTTTCCTGGCTGTGTGATTTTGGGCAAGTCCCTTGTCCTCTGTTTCTTTATCCATGAGGTAGAAGGATCACCTCCCCCGCAGACCTCTTGGGTGACAAAATTAAATATGAAATAGGTACAGAAGTGACTAACAGCGTCTGGCACTTAGGTTGGTGGTCTGTGACATTGATCAGTCTCAGCTTGACACCTGGAAAGCCCACCTCTCGAGGGAGCCCCATGGAGGTGGGGCTGGGGCCGTGAGAGCGGCTGTGTCCGTCTCTCTCAGAAGGCAAGAGTACGTAGGGCACAAAGAAGGCAGTTAAGGGATGGGCTAGTTCAGGAGTTGGCAAACCGGCCTGTGGGCCAAATCTGGCCCATGCCTATCTTTGTACAGCCTATGAACTAAGAATGGTTCTTAGGAAAAAATGGATAAAAGGAAAATCACAAGAGGAACGGTATTAGATGCCTATGTTAATTATATGAAATTCAGAATTCAGGGCCCATAAATAAAAATTCTTTGAAACACGGCCACACTCATTCATGTACCTGTGATCTGTGGCTGCTTTTGTGCTAGGACGGCAGGGTTGAATAGTTGCGACTGAGACCACATGGCCCACGGTGCTGAAAATACTGTCTGGCCTTTTGCGGAAAGAGTGTGCTGACCTCTGGGCTAGGTGGAGGAGAGAGCATAGACACGAGATGATGCAGAAGATGATAGCAAACACTGAGCTCTGGCAGGCCCCATGCTAAGCATTTCTCATGCATTCTGTCATTAATCCTTAGAGCAACACTCAGGAAGCTGGCGTAACATTAGCCCCACTTTTCAGATGGGAAAAAAAGCTTGGAATTTGCTCAGGGTCACAGAGCCCATTGGCAGTGCATCCAGGATTTGAGCTGAGGTCCAGCTGCTTTCCTGGCCAAGGTGGTAACCCCCGTGCTCTGCTGCCTCTTGGTGTGAGGGGGCTCTCAGATGGCCTGGCTTGGCTGGGAGGGCGGGGTGGTAGCCAGCTACAGGGAGACAAGGGTGCCTTGTAGCATGATGAAAACTCAGGGTGATTCGATTTTAAATTGTTTATGTGGCTCATTTAAGTGGAAAGAAGAAAAGCAGACAGGGAGGAAAAAAAAAAAGTCCTTATCACAGCGAATACCTCTGGGCTTAAATCATGCTGTCCCCCCTAGCCCAGCGCCAGTCGCCACCGAAAAAGTGCTTATCTCCCTCGCCCGTGTCCAGGAGCCCAGCCTGCTAATGAGGAGAGGTCATTCCGAGCCCACAGCAGGACTGGAGAAGGGGAATGGGAGTTACTAGCGACCAGGCAGGAGAGAGTTCTGCTGCCTTTTTGTCCGTAAAATAAGAATGTCAAGGAACAATTGTTTCTTCATTACTGTGAATGTGAGCCTTGTGTTCTCAAAGGTCAGTGCCTGTGAGCACATCATGGGTTAGAGTGGGTTCCTATGGTAATTAGGCCGTCGTGACTGAGGGCATTTTGTGTCTGGCAACGGGGTGCTGGAGTTTCCTCTCTCTCTGCGGTACATGCTTGTTTCCTGCAAGTGTAACCGTTTCTGTTTGCCCCTTTTTCTCTTTGTTTTCCTCCTTTCTGCACCACAAGTAGTTCTGGACTCAGAGACTCCCTCAGCAGGTAGGACTTCTCTCGCATTCTTTCTGCCCTACCTTCGGCCCAGGAACTTCGGTTAGAGGGGAGCAGGGAGTGTTCCTCTGAGTGAGGGGTTTCTTTCTTTTTTCCCCCCCATCTCTCAGATGAGTGGAGGCTTTCTTCCAATGCCGATGCCAATGGAAACGCCCAGCCCTCCTCACTTGCTGCCAAGGGCTACAGAAGTGTGCATCCCAACCTTCCTTCCGACAAGCCCCAGGTAGGCATGTGCCCAAGGGGGGGTTGGGACGGGTGAGTGGCACCTGTTCTTGAGTCTACGCTTGGGACTTCCTGTTTGCCCGGCTAAGGAATGGGCTGGGTTCTGAGTTGCACTTTTGGCCAGCTCTGGAAAAGCTCTGTGAGGACCAGAGTGAGTGAAAAGTGGGGGGTCAAGGGTCACAGACACATACGATGAGGTTGGTCTCTATACCGGGGAATAGGAAATGTAAGCCCAGTGTGTTTCTAGGTCTGAAAGGCACGTGGAGGTGTTCTGAAAGAGGGACTCTGTTTAGCCCTGAGTAAGGGAGAGAAGGTCTGAGCCTGTGTGTTAAAAACTCTGGAATAGGATAGTCAAGAGGACTTGACAAACACTCTTGGGTTTATTCCATTAATTTCCTCTAAGAGTTCCAGCAACTTGAGCCTTTCGGAGGATGATCAGGTCGTTGCGGCCAGCCCCGACCGGCAGCCCCAAGCAGGCAGGCAGAAGCCCCAGCCTCCACCGCCTCACTCGAGCCCTCAAAGGAAAACCCCCTGAGGTTGGACAGCTTGGAGGAGTGATAGTTTTGCTCAAGTCTTTCCCTAAGCTGTTTCCCTGATCTTCCTTCCTTCCTCTCCCTGTGGCTACTCTGCCATTTCGATGATAGCATAGACCCTGTTTTATTTAATTCAGGCAATATGTGAAGAGTGTTTTGGGTTTTGTTTTTTTTTTTGTACATAGGATTGTTACACAATCTTTCCGAATTCAGAAAGGTTTGTGGTTTGTTTATGGTCTCATATCAACATGCTCCATGGAACGGAGCAGTACTTTCTTTTAAAGCAAGCTGTGCTGCTCAAACAAATGTGGCGGGACCGTGTTCCTTGTGGGGGCCACTCTTCCCTGGGCCTGTCTCCTGTGAAGGTGCTCCCAGACTTCACAAGGAGCCTGGGGATTCCAAATGCCAACCTGGTTCCCACCCCGCTCCTCAGTGATCCTCTGGCCCCTGTTCCTGAGGGCAGAGAATTGCACCCACTTCTGAAATGTTAACCGAGTCAGAGGTGATGTCTTTCTTCCTCTCTGCAGACCCTGTCTTTCTAGGTCTCCAGGTGTCTCTGAGCAGCCCCGCTAAGCCTTCCACCCCTGTCATGCTTGTCTCCCCTTGGCATAGCCCTGTTCGTGCCAGGCCAGAGCTGCCAGCATGCCTGGCCTCCTGAGGCCCTCATGGGACACAGCTATCCAGTAAATGACTTGTCATAGTTGTTCCGTTTCTGAGACCTGCCATGGTATGTAAGTGTGCTGTCCGTGGCAGATGGGCTCCTGTCTCTGCGGTCTCAGGAATGGATACAGTTGGCTCCTACCTGGGTTAGGAAATGGTGCTAATTAATTCAAGACAGATTTGGAAGCACATCCTCCTTCCGGATCAGTGACTTAGCCCAAAGCCTTGTTCACTGGTTCCTTTTAGCTTCTTAGGCAGCTCTTCTTCTTCTTCTTCTTCTTCTTTTTTTTTTTAATAAACACATAATGTATTTTATCCCCAGGGTACATGTCTGTGAATCGCCAGGTTTACACACTTCACAGCACTAACCATAGCACATACCTCCCCAATGTCCATTACCCCACTCCCCTCTCCTGACCCCCCGACCCCCAGCAACCCTCTGTTTTGTGAGATTAAGATTAGACAGCTCTTCTAAAGAGATCATTTTAAAAGCATGTGAAGTAAATAAAAATTCCTCTTAAATACATTTATTTGCTGCAGCTTTATTGAGCATTCATTGTGTTCAGATCAGGATGTTAACCATTGCCCTTAAGGAGTTGATAAGGGTGAGCCTTATCATAAGGGCGAACCTCCCGTAGTATCACCTACAGATAGTGTATTTTCTTTTTCAATTTATTTGAGAGAGAGAGTGGGGGGAGGGGCAGAGGGAGAAGGAAAGAATCCCAAGCAGACTCCCCACTGAGCGTGGAGCCCGACGCGGGGCTTGATCTCAGGACCCTGAGATCACAACCTGAGCTGAAATCAAGAGTTGGATGCTCAATGGCACCCCTACAGATAGTGTATTTTTTTGTCTGTCACTATCCAAAAAAAACTTTTTTTAACTGTTTTTTTTTGTTTGTTTGTTTTTTTAATTTGAGAGAGAGTGAGAAAGAGTATGAGGGGGAGAAGGTCAGAGGGAGAAGCAGACTCCCCATGGAGCTGGGAGCCCGATGCGGGACTCAATCCCGGGACTCCAGCATCATGACCCAAGCAGAAGGCAGTCGCTTAACCAACTGAGCCACCCAGGCGAATACTGGGGTGTTTTAAAGGGAGCCTGGCAAATTGCCAATGCAGAGGTTTTTATTCTGTATATTCAGTGTAAAATTGGCTCCCCAACTTTCAAGAATTTTAGGTAATACATTATTTCTTGGATTTGTTTTCTGAATATAAACATGGCTTCTTGTCCCAATAGCCATTGGCAGAGCTATAAGTATACACTGGCTTGGACAGGACCGGCTGAGCTGGGATGGTGACTGGCTTGGCTCAGCCTCAGATGAGGACAATTCTCAGAGCCCCACAGGCCTACCGTCTCCTTATAAGGAATGAGCTGAGGTCCAGGAGACCCAGGGGTCAGAGGGCAGTCCTGTCTCCTAGTTCTCCCATCTGGTCCCTTTCCCCCTGCTAGCCTGGACCTGTTGCCCAGCTCTCTTCCCCTCCAGGAATGGGAAACCAGGGCTTCCTGTTCTCTGATGACATCATCCTGGGGGTCTCCAGTGAAGGCAGAGATTGGTAGTTTCTGGAACTATATCAACTAGGAACATACCTGATTCTTTAAGGAGCCCCATTTCTTCTCTGCCCCCACCTTCTACAAAGATAAATGGAATTGCATTAGGAACCAGTTAGGGAGGAGTGGAAACAGCCTATGTAGACCTACAATGTTTACAGTAGATCAGAAAGTAGTTCCTTATAAAAATGATGGTGCCTGTCCCCCTTTGGGACATACTTTGGGACAGGATGGCCTTTGGCTCTGAGTGCCTTGTCAACACTCTAGGGAGGCGTCCTGTCTACGGGGTCAAAGCCCTGGGAAGGCTTATGCCTGACGTGATGCAACCCCAGGCCCTTATAGGGCCATAACCAAATTAAGTTACAAACTCCCTGAAACCGATTTCTATCTTTGGACAAGAAGGAATCACATGTGGGACACTCGAGCTCAAAGTAAAAGTAAATCTGAGCCAAAGTCAGAATTGTCTTCTGGTTACCTCCCTGACAACCCTCAGCAGCTCAGTCCACAAGTCCCTTTGCTGCATGCTGCTAGTTTGAGTGTTTTGTTTCTGGAGATCATCCTTCAGTCTGAAACATGCCCCAGCCTCCAGTGTTAAGTTCCTGGAAACCGCACAAGTCCCAGCTGGAAGGTTTTACCCCTGCTACCTACTGGAAAGGGGCTGTTCGTTTTGTATCTTTGGCAAGCGCATGTAGCCTTGCTCTCCTGGCACCGGCATGGGTCCCCTGTGGAAAGGGTAGGCATTGAGTTAACCTGGGTCATCCAGATCACTTCTTCTCAATCTGGGTTATTTGTAGCTTGAAAACTGAGTTTGTTACGGGACAGGTTGCTTACTGTTTCTAGGGCTAATATTCTAATCCACACTCAAAAGCCTTGATTTCTCACCTATTTACCCTGCCCCTTTCTACCTGCACTCCACACACAAAAAAAAATAGAACAAACAACCCCCAAGCAGACCCACACCCTTGCACTCTCCCAGTTTTTGGTTATAACCCATTCACCAGGTAGTGGCCAAACTCCTAATACACCTCGCCCGTGCCGTTGAGAGGACGTTCTGGTTTTCCTCTAGCACTGGGCTATCTTTAAAGACAGGAACCAGTGAGGAATATGTAGGTGCCTTAGCTTAGGCTGCTATAAGCAAATACCATAAACAGATGTCTTAAACAACAGACATTTATTTCTCAGAGATCTGGAGGCTGGGAAGTCCAAAATCAAGGTTCCTGGTAGGGCACTTTTCCAGGCGTGTGGACAGCCACCTTCTCACTGTGTCCTCACCTGGTGGAAAGAGGGAGCCCTGGTCTCTCTTTTTATAAGGACACTAATCACATCGTTGGGCCCCACCTTCATAATCCCATCGCTCCCTAATTATCTCCTACAGGCTCCACCTCCAGACACCATCTTGGGGCCAGGGGTTCAATATATGAACTTCAGGGGACACGCACATTTAATCCGTAGCACTAGGAAAAGAAACTTCTCATTTTATGGTCTCATTTCCAGTCGAGCCACAGGCTGACAGATGGTTCTCATTGAAATGAGGGTCATTCTGAAGATTTACCCCATTTTCTCTGCCTGACTGGGACCCAAGGAGGGGCTGGGAGCTGTGGGGTGGGAGAGGGAATGAGATATGGCCTACAGCCTCTTAGCTCTCAGCCTGGAACCAGAGCTTTGGGCTTGAGCCAGGAGTGTGAGGCTGGTCACCCCACTGTGGGATTGTCTGTGCTTGGCCGTGGTCTGGATGGCAATGGGAAAGGGGCTGGGATTGGATGAACCAGGCACAGTCCGATTTGGTAGGTAAATCAAGTGCTTCGTGGCCTGCTCCCTTTGTTCTCTATGCATCAGAACAGGAGACTACGTGCTTTTAATCTCATGCCTGTCTTCCTCCTAATAATTAGTTCCGTCAAGTTGTTTCCTCTGAGAGAAGAGCACATGTGGATTCTAAGTCCTTAGTATTCTTTTCTTGGTGAGCTTCAATTTGTTATGCTTATGGAATTGAGTGCTAAATCTCAGTGATTCAATTAAGACATCTGTCTCCTGCGAACACAAATAAGGACGATTCTTCCAATTCTCTATTTCCCAAGGGAAGAGAATGAAAGACATTCAAGCATTTCAGTAAACTTAAACTTTGAGCACGAAGGGCATGGAGAGAGAAATATTTGAGGAAAAGAGTGTGAGAAAACTGGGGTGCTCTGGGTCCCCTTGCCCCAGCGTTGAGTCCTTGGGCACCCATCAGTCAGGAGGGCTAACAAAGGGTGCAGGTCACCAAGGATCGCTGTCAAACTGACTTAGCACGTGGCCTCTCCGGGGCTGAGATGTGAGCAGTCAGGCTGGCCTCTCCAGGAGAGTGTGATTCAGCCCTTGGCTTCACCCAGAGGAGAAGTGTCGGGACCTCAAGGAGTCCAGGATTGGCTTAAAAACATGTCAAGACTTGTTTTTCTTCAGATCATGTTATGCTGTTGTTTCTAATGGTCGTCCTTCTTTCCATTTCCCTCCTCTTTGTTTTTTCTCCCATTTTGATACTATCTCTTGAAAATAACACTAAAGGTTCTCTCTCCCCCTCGGCCTCCTCTCCCTAAAGAAGACCGCTTTGCATGGCAGCGTCCCACAAGCCACAGTACCCCCAAGGACTCCCTCTACCTGAGCTCACCAAAGCCTTATGTGCCCCCCAGCACCCCCAGCCAGCAGAGGCCCTCACGACCCCAGCCCGGCCCTGAAGGTGTGCGGCGTCCCAGGCCCTCGCTTCCAGGTCCCATGGTCCCCGGTGCTTCCTTCCAACCCCGGCACCGCCGTGTGGCCACGAGAACAGTTTATAGGGAGAATGTGAGCTCTAACCCACGTCACGAGGCAGATGGGAATAAAAAGGTCAGCAGCTTATATGTCCCGTGTTTATCCAAGAACATCTGCCGGGTGGCCGCGGAAAGCGCCTCTCACGTTGCACGTGACCCAGCCACGGGCACTCCCTTGGAAGCTGCAGGCGCTCGCGCACCGGCTCCCAGCATTGTCTCCCGCACAGCCGGCACAGGAAGGCCACCCTCTGCTCCTCCTGACCCTCCCCAGCTATTCTTTGACACCCGTAAAGATGCCGCTAAGGGTGCTCGGCCTCCGTTCCCGGATGCAGGGAGACCACCTGTGCTAGGCCCCCAGCTTTCCTCTGCTCCCGAACACCGGAAGAGAAAAGAACCTTACCTTTTGCAGCCGTGTTATCCAGCCAAGGCAAGGAACTAGGAATGTTTGTGTGTCTTCTACACTGTCTCTCTCGAAGCTCTTGCGGGCAGCTCAGTGGTTCTCTGGGCTGCCTCCCCTCCCTCTCCTTGTCAACCTTGCCACAGCTTGAGTCCCAGATTCTGCTCTCTAAACACCTTGGCACAGCCCTCTCTGTCCCCCGCCCTTTCCTGGTAGTATGTAAGTATGCCGGAGTGTGGGATCCGTAGACTAATAATAGGGTGAGTTATGGGGTGTCGATGTTTGATCGCAAGGGGCCAGAGAAATTGTATTTGCTCCCAAGCTTTCGGGCTCTGCAAGCAGTTCGGGGGCTAAACGCAGCCTGCCTGCCTGTTCTGTTGTTCTCTCTCTCTCTCTCTCTCTCTCAAGTGTTAAAAGGACTCAAAAATAGATGGATGGCAAGTCGACTTGGATGGGGTTCCCTCTGTGTCATGGAGCGTCAGGAGGCCAGCTGGCCAGCACTGACTGTCTCATGTACTCTGAGGAATGGGCACCGATTAAATAGCTCTCAGAGTACATCACTGCATGTCCAGCCCCAACCGTTTAAATATGGAATTCCTTCTTTCCTGCCGTGCGCCTTTACGTAACGACCCCCTTATTTCCTACAGGGTGCCACTTCCTCCAGTTCAGCCCAGCCTGAGGTAATAGTTGTGCCTCTCTACCTGGTTAATACTGACAGAGGGCAAGAAGGCACAGCCAGACCTCCAGCATCTCTGGGGCCCCTTGGCCCCCCAGGCCCGGCCACCGCCCCTGCCGGCTCACCTCTGACCTTCCCGACTCTAGATGATTTCATTCCCCCTCGTCTGCAGAGGCGGCCCCACCACAGCCAGCCAGCCAGCGCTCCTGACCCCCACCCCCCCGTTAGCCAGACACCACCATCCTCCTCACCACCTCCTCCGCTGCTCCCTCCGGTCCCGGAGGGCCTCCGCAGAGCCTCGGAGCCTGACCTCACGGGAGCCGTTTCAAGTACCGTAAGCTTGCTGGGATCCCCTCCTCACAGCTGTCCTGAATGTCTGCTCCTGGCAATGCAAACCCCTCTCACTGAAGTACTAAGCCGTGAGGGACGTGTCCGCCGCCACTGTGCCCGTGTGGCGACCGGACCCGTGTGTGCTTCCCCCAGAGTGCATGCCTCCCGCGCGCCCCTGCAGCCGCTCACGAGCCCCTCACGTCCCTCGTCCTGTCTGGCCTGTTCGGAATGCACACCTTCCTGAAAGAACTCCGTTTTCCCTCCGAGAACCTCCGTGGCCTTGCCTTTGGCGCGTGATGCTCTTGAGAGGCCAAGCAAATGTGGATGTGGTGGTGAGAGCCAAGGGAAGCCGAAGAGCTGCGAGGGGACGCCAGCGGCCGTCTCTCCGCCAGGGAGCAGTGAGGCTCCGGGGCAGGAGGAGATCGCCTCTTCTGTTGAGTTAGCAAGTAAACGTTGTTCTGTACACCGGAGGCAGAGCGTAGGTTTTTTTTTTGGTTTTTTTTTTTTTTTTTTTTTAAATGAGAGAGTTGAGTTTAATTGAGTAAAGGGATCTAAAAGCCTTGGGCAAATGCCATTTTCTCCAAAGGCAGAAAATTGCTGGGGCCCCTGACTAGTGGTTCCCGGGGATCTTTGTGGCAAAATGTTGTATGAAGGTCGAGGGCCATGACACCTCAGGTCCCGTCCCATGAGGGCCGAGTCCCCATGGTAGGTGTGAGGGTCCAAGTGCTTGAGAGGAAAAGCCGAATCAGGGTACCTAGTCTTTTTTCTCCTCTTTTTCCGCCCTGGGAGTCGAGAGGATCTGAGACCCTCAGAGTGAACTGTAAAATGGGAATGGGTGGGTCTACCCATAGGCCTGCGGGCTGCGGTGGGACCGAGTATGTTCGAGTTCCTAGGATAGTGGAGAGAGCGCTCAGTGACCATTAGCTACGTTGTCGAGGACTTGCCTTTGCAAATGGGGGCGAGAGTCCCTCAAAATTAAGTCATTGGCTAATTAGCAATTAATGAGCTCCTACCATGTTCTGGGCATTCTGCTAGATTCTGTAGGTACAACTATGAACAAGGCATAGTCCTTGCTTTCATAGGGTTTTTGTAGGTACCATATGGGCCCTCAAGCTTAGGGTACCTGGGATTACCTGAGAAGCATGGAAGCTCATTTAAATTGTCAACTCCTGGTTATACTACCAGAGTCCTGATTGGGTAGGTCTGCAGAGGGGCCTGGGGCTCTGATTTGCTAACACACATCCTGGGGATTCTGGTGCTCAGGGGCCTCAGACCACATTTTGAGATACAGTGGGTCATGTAATGCAGCTGAGTGTCCATAATGTCCCCTTGTGTAAAGGTGGGTGCCTACAAAACTGGCTCTAGGGGTTCCTTAAACCGAAGCCAGTCCCACGCAAAAACAGGGAAACCTCTTTTTGGCTTGTAGGAGAATATTTAGCCAGATACCAGGCCCACCAAAGCTGGGGACGGCTTCATTCTGGTCTGGGTCCTCTTCTCAGATCTCTAGATGCGACGCAGTGCAGTTAGATCAGGCCTCTTTGGTTATCCTTCTAGCTTTGAGCTTTGCAGCTCAACCCTGTTGGAGGAAAATGCTAGATTGTTTCTAATGTCCTCCCCTCCCCCCAGCAGCTTATAGATGAATTGAGAAGCTGCTCCTGCTTTGAAGGGTCTGTTCTTCCCTTGGGCACAGAGTCTTTCTCTAGAGGAGCACATAAAGCAAGATATGTTTAGTGCCCTCGTTTATTTTACGATTGTGAGTGGTTTTGTTGTATCCTCTATAATGTATCATCTGTAATGATTATAAATCTGATCTAGATTTTCCTACTGAGTTTTGTAACAGGAGATCCAGAACAGGCTACTTAGGACAGTGTCCTCAGTTTCTCGGACCTGACTGACCAGCCTGGTGTAGACTTCTAGGGAGTCCTCAGCTGGCCTGGTAACTTCTGGTTGGGCCCCAGCCAACAGTGAGGTGAGGAAGGGCGCTGCTTGGGGTCTTGCACTCAATGAGAACGGTCCAGAAGAACCCCCAGGGAAGGTGGTCAAGCCACAAGTTGAGATTTGCTCCACCTGTGGCTAGTTGAGAGGAAGAGGGAAAAAGAAAATTCATGTGAATTGAATGGGTTCTTTTCGTCAGTAGCCATTTTTGTGATGTTCCAGAAATAAGACTTGTGCCACAGAATGAAATTTTGTGGAGTACTTCCTGTTCACGTGATCTGTCCAGACACCACAGGAGGCACTTCTACCTTAAGGAGCCACATGCCCAATTTGTGTGTGTGTTTCTTGGATGTGTTATGGCAGAGTTGTCAGAGATATATCATTTATCTTTATTAAATCACTTAGGAAGTAAATTAAGACAAGTATAGATTTTTTCTACTTCACAAATGAAAAAGTGGAGATGAAGCCTTTTGAATAAGATCATATTATGCCTCTCGAGCCTCGGGGAAGGATTTTAGTCACTAAATTGAGCTGTTGCTTGTAACTAGGAACTGCAACATTAGGACACTTTCAGAAGAATTGGACTGAAGCCCTACTGTGTGTTAAGAGCTGTCCCAGGTCCTGATACGTTCTCTCTCTTATGGGCATGTGTTTTCTTGCTGCAAAGGTTGTTCAGATACCTTTGCAAATAGATGGCTCCAGTCATTCAGGTGGTGTTTATTTATGAAGCACCTGCTGTCTGCAGGGTGTTGTACTAGGGTCGAAAGGAGGAAGGAGGCATAGCTTTTGTCCTACAGGTACTTAGAACCTGATCTCTGGAGCAAACTAATTGCTTTGAGCCATATTTTCATCTGGAGAGTAACGATCAAAGTCTTGCCTTTCAGACTCCATAAGAATGACATTCCGGCTGGAGGTCTATAAATTCCAAGATAGAAACTTGATAAGATTTATAGGCATGATAGAGGAAACTATATATGCATCTTTACTACATATTGAGGTCTTATTTTCCTGTCTTCAAAGAAGGCTGCCATCATTCACATCATGCAAATTATAATTTTGATAGTAATGATTCTATTGGATTTTATAGCCAAAACCTCAGGTTTTTGAAGTCAGGATCTTCATAAGTCTTTACCACTTCAGAGATCTTTGTCATTCAATACTGGAGTTAAAAAAAAAAAAGTCAGGTAGAACCGGATAATAGAAGCAAGTGCTAGTAAGGCTGAGGAGTGATGCAGATAACAAGAGTGGCTTTCCGGGAGGACCAGTACTTAACTCTCCACTCTTTACATCGATGGCTTCTTGTCCTCACATTGTCTCATGTTTCTTTAGACAAGTGTACTAAACTTTCCTGATTTTTCCCTTAAACCAGCTCTCGTTCTCGGATCACATTTGGAATTGCATGAGTCTTGCATGTTGTTCTACTTTGTTCTGAATTTCCTTTTTTAGTAACCGGAGTGACCCACAGTTATTACCAGGTGAAAATAATGATGTTGCTGAGACTTCCAGTAATCACCTTTGCTCTCTACCCTTACTAACACCAACAAAGAGACTATGCATTCCAGATTAAGCTTCTAACTGGAATTTGTGATGTCTCATTGATTACATTTCTTTTCATAATTAAGGTTCTTGTAAAGCTGTAAATTTTTTCTTTTTAAAAAGCATTAATGTTAGGTTTCACATAACTTACAGTTGGTCACAGTGTGTGTTTACTTTTCAGGATTCAGGTCCTCTACTAAATGAAGTTTCTTCATTCCACGTGGGAACCGATCCCCAGAGCTCTGTGCCAGCTAGCAAGCCATCTTCTGCCTACCCCTCTACAACAATTGTCAATCCTACTATTGTACTCTTGCAACACAACCGAGGTAAGGGACCTTCACAGAGCGCCCCCAGTTCATTGGCATTCACATAGCTGTGCTGTGACTTCCAGGGGCAAGACTTCTGCCACATTCCACAGAAATTTTTACAAACCCCATCTTTCCCTGAGGTGGTCTGCCCCCGTTTACTCACTCCCGTGACCCACAGAGTAGACCACAGCAGGGGGACAGGTCCCTGATTTAGGACGATGTTGGATATCTGCATAAGTAAGCTGGTGGAGCATGTGTTGCACGCCTGGGGCTTTCACAACTATCTTCAGATGGCAGCATCAAAAAGAAAGAAAGAAAAGACAGAAGGGAAAAAGTCTATGCACCTAAACTCCTCTCATCATGAGCACTCGGATCAGAGTTTTGGCTGGAAAATCTAGGTACAGTAATACCTCTTTTAATAAGTCAGGTGGTTCTTTGACATCATGCATTTTCTAGAAAGCAAAATTTTGATTACCAAAATCTTTTTTAAAAAGCAAGCATAATAGGTGGATTGTCATAAACTAATAGGTGTCATAAAAAATGACTGTCATAAAAAAATAGGCGGACTGTTATATAAACTGTCAAATGTGTTTTTGTGCCTCTGAAGCAGGCACTGGACTTTTCTCTTGGTGACTCACTGGCCTTGACTCTTGCCAGCAGTTATCACACTGGGCTGTCACTCGTGCACCCTGTGGGGATATGAGGCTCACGTGGCTGTTTGCCCTGTATGCTGTGCGACCCTATACAGCTCTGCTGAGGGTTTCCATGTTTCTTTTCTGTTGCTTCTCTTACTGCTTCTGGTTGGTTCTTCCCCTTCTCTGAAGGGGCATCTTAGGCAAAGCAGGAGCACCTTGAAGTAATAGTTGTATCTGTCGACCCTTCTGCTTTAAAATTTTAGAAGATGATTCTAAGTCCCCAAGTTTTTACTAGTTGGAGTTCAACAGAAAGAGAAACTTTCCCTTCATAAAAATCCTTTTCAATGTGAAGTGTAAAGTTGTCAAGCTGTTTCCTAGAGCAGAAAGAGCTTTTGAGTCAGAGTTTCAAAAAAGCTGGGCACCAAACCTCTCCTTTTCTTGACTTGCTGCTCGCCTACTGCGCAGTTCTCCCAGACTCCCCCCTCCCCTACATTAACTTGGACGAGAATGGAACTGGAGTCTATTTTTAATTGTTTTCCATATTAAATGGAGTTTTCTGTTTCCTGCTTCTAACTTGTAAAACAGATGAATGAAACATTTCCTCTCACTTAAAAATCTTCCCACTCAAATCTTAAATAGTTATTTTCGTAATTTAATTTTTTTTCATTATGTATGGCCTCCATATTAACCATCCCCCATGAATCTGTGTTCTTCCAAAGATGGTAGGGTTCCCAACCCCCACCCTAAACTATAGAAGACCCCATTCTCAGTAAGGGCCATACCCCTTCCTAGCAATAGCTTTCTCTGCCCAGACAGTGTCCACAATGCAGGACAAAGTGAAATTTTGGTTCTCTATGAACTTCTCTATGACTCATATCTTTAAAAAAAAAAGTCCAAAGAGAAGCAAGTTAGTTCCCAGAAGGAAAGGCAGTTTCTCTAAAAATGGGATTTATTCCCAAGGCAACTCGGTTTTTGGGAAATGCCAAGTGTAATGTCAGCTGCTTCCACCAAGTCCCTCAGATGATAGCGAGACATCTTTGGGCACAGAAATGCCTGTAGTTCTTTTTTGTTTCTTCTCTGGGCAAATGGATTCCTCTTATTTGCCCAAAGGCTTTCGGTTCTTGCCTTTCTCTTTTGTGCAGTCCTGCACTTTGGATTTAAAGATCAGAATCATGCTGCCTGAATCACACATCCTTCAGTGAAGGATACAAGTACATTCGTTTTTTTGGAATTAAAAGTAGCTTCTCCTAAAGAGCAAACCATATGTTCCCTAAGGAGGCGGAGCAGGAAGAGTGGAGGAAAATGGAGGCGCCCAGCCACCTAGCCTTGGATCACTAATTGTCAGTGGGGTTTAGGTTGTGTGTTTTGGCCTTGCTTTGGAATTTACTCAGCCTGGCAGCAGTGCTCACAGAAAGTACCCATAGAAACAATTTCTTAACTACTGCAAAGTCTCCTGAGGGAATGATAACTTTACTCTACTTCTGGAATTCTAGTTTAGTCATCCTGAAAAAAGTTCTCTTTTTTTTTTTTTTCCCCTTGCCTCAGTGGCCCCAGGTCACAGTGTAACAATAACCTTCTCTCTGCAAGCCAGTCCCCACCCCCTGCTGTAGACACAGGAGAGGGCACCACACGTCTGCCCTGGCCCACACTGCACAGCTCCTCGACATTTACACCACAGGTCTGAGGGCAGGGCACTTATGATCAGTCTGAGAGGAGGATTGGAACCAGGAAATTCAGGCATGACGAGGTGCCTGGGTCTCCTTGCTCAGAGCTCCTCAGTCTTTAATGTGCATGGTCTGGGGAGTACAGCCTTGCAGGTTTGCATGTAGGAGGTCTGGCTGAGAGCCTGCATTTTTTTCAGCAACTCACAGGATACATTGGTGGGTCCAGTCCCTAGACCACATTGGGGACCAAATGTTCAGTGGCCCGCAGACAGACTCTGGGTCTCATGGTCACGGGAAGCAGCCTGGGGACTACCCCAGGGTTACTCATTTCTAAATATAGTAAATAACACCCCTGAAAAACAACTGCTCTTATCCATCTCATTCTGTGAAAGAAAGGCCATTTCATATCCCAGAGGAGGAGCAACCTAGCCTTTGAAGTTGAATAGATTTGCTGGTGTCTGGTGAGGAAGCCCTTGCCTCCGGTTGGCAGACTGGTGTTTGGGAACCATAGGTCGGGTGGCCACTTTGATCGGACAGATGAGGAAACCAAGGGCAGAGTTTACGGGATTGGTCAACATCCGCTAGCAAGTCGCTGGCAGAGCCGAGCCTAGTACTCGGCCAGGCTCCTGCCATCCAGCTGGTGTGAACTTTGTCCTCGTCCAGAGGCGGACAGGCTGTTCCACTGGCTGTAGGTGCCCCTGCTGCTCTGTTTACTTCTCGCCCACGTGGCTTCTGGAGGGAGGGTGGGGCTGCCGCCAAGGGGGTTGGTGACAGCTCCCAGGGGCTGGCAAGTGCTCTATTTTTATCTATGTGGCTGCTTTATATTTAGCAGCTGTGGAAGGTAAAGGTCATTTTTGTGCCTATCCCAAAGCACGTACACACAGAACTCTGAGAAGGAGATCTTGGGCTCCCCTCCGCGAGTGCCCGGGGCGGTGAGCAAGCGAGAGACCGTCTGTTGGGGAACAGTAGTGGCCTGGCGGGCAGGGCTGGAAGGCAGGCCACACTCAGAGTCGGGAAGCCAGGTTCTAGGCCCTCCTCTGATGTTCAGTGTCACTGTGGGCAGTGTGTGCCACTTATCTGAGGTGTCTCAACCTGCCTGCCCTACCTGCTAGGGTTGTTGCGTAGATTCAAAGTGTTAACGTGCGAAAGCTCTTAGAACAATGTCTGGTGTTTGACAGAGCTCTTGGGAGCTGGGGGCTGGCATGGTGACAGTTACAGTTCGGTTTCCTTCAGAAGGTACTGAGACTGGGGTCGTCATAGGGTCCTGGTCCCTTGGAACCAGGGGAGTTGGGAGGGTCTCCTTCCATGATCAGATCACCTTAAAACCACATGGAAACAACCAGCAAACAGTGACCGTTTCCTGAATCTTGGGGCAGATGTGGGGGGGAGGGGTGCTTGGAGACACCACAACTGGATAACTGAAGCCACAGTAATGCCCCGGCCCTCGGCTGGGTGTGGTGGCCATGCCACAGTCCGCCATCGGAGCCCGGGGGGCAGTCAGGATGCCAATTTGGGGACGCTCACGACTTCTAGCAGGACTTCCTGGTCTTACCATGTCTGTGTAAATCTCACAATGTTTTGTTTTGTTTTTTTTTTTTTTTTATCACAGAACAGCAAAAACGACTCAGTAGCCTTTCAGGTAGGTGCCAAATATTTCTTTACACACTTACGCCTCAGATGTATGAGCAGCACAGTCTGATGAGCTCCTCTGATGTGCTGGGGACTCTGTTGCTGGGCCACACGGATGGTGAAAGCAGGCACCGTCCCGCCTCCTCCCTGCAGCCTGAGGGCAGAGGAGGCACCCCACACCAGTGACCCAAGCTCATACATAGGCCTTGGGCGGCCGTGATCAGCGCCTAGATGGTAGGAACAGGGTCCCGTGAATAAAAAAGAACAAAGGGTTATGCCTCAGGTGGCGCGTTCGTGACAGGCCTCACTGAAGAAGTCCCCTTTCTGTCGCTTCTAATCTCTCTCCTAGGATGTGACGAGTCAGGGTTAAGGAATGTATGCAGGTTCTTTTCTTACTGGGTGGCAAGCCCGGATGCCAGTCAGTGGTATGTGATGGGCCTGGGTAAGAAGCCTCCAGACCAGCAGGGTCTGGAAGTGGGGGTGGGGCATGAGCAGCCATCAGAGTCTCCAGGAGAGCTGGTCCAAAACCCGGATACCCAGGCCACAGCTCCAGAGATTTGGATGTCGCGCATATGGGTGAGCACTCGCGTGTCTAACCGGGTCCCCAGGGATGCTGAGGTTGTGCGTGTACTGAGCAGGCTTGGGAGCAAGTCTCGACAGGAACTGGCAGTGGTGGGGTTGGGTCTGCTAGATCCTCAGGTGTCAGGGCTCCCTCCCTGATGAAGCGCAGCTGCACGTAGGCAGAACCGGGAGGAAGCCCAGGAATGGGCAGCTTTCACCATGTCCTTAGGGCTCTCTGTAGCCATTCTGCCTTGAGTGTCCCGGTCCTCCTGCTTCCCCGTGGGGCAGCCTGGGCAGGCTGCTAATGCTCTAAACCACAGGTCAGTTTTCTTACCTGCCAAATGGGGAACGTAGTAGTGCCACGTAGGTCCTGTGTACGAGCAGCCCAGCACCGAGCCTTGGCACTCATTAGGTGCTCAGTAGACATGAGTTTCTGTGGTCAGCAGACACCACTGTTAATTTGGTCCTCATTTTATTGAGTGCCTACTTTGGATCCCACCCCAGGCCAGGCTCTGTGGCAGTATCTGGGAACTGTGCTGCCCTCCAGCAGCCCATGGTGTGGTATGACGGTTCATAACATTTTCTGGTGATGGACTCATTTGGAGAATCTAATAAAGGTGGTAGATTCACCTCTAGAAGAAACCACACGTGTCAGACGGGCACTTGGTGGATGTTATAGACACGTGTAAATCTGGGGCAGGAATCCCGGATCTCATGGATACACAAAGCCACCATTTTCTGAGCAGCTGCTTCGCGATTTCTGTTACTTCCTGCTACTGCTGCCCTTGGGATTCGTGGAGAGCCCAGTGAGGGGAACAGGGGGTTCTCACACCCTCTCCGCTTTATTAGGACTTGGCCCCAGGACAGGCCGTGGCTGAGCACAAGGTGCCCTTCGCTGCTCCCTCCTGACTCTGCCACACCAGCCCACTTCAGCGCCTGGCCCCCGCCCAGGTTGGCTGAGAGCTGAGTGGCTCTGAAACGAAGGGAGCTCTTGGGAATGCATTCCTGCCTTTGGGATTTGGGAAGGAGCAGTGGAATGGATGAAACAGCTGCCCAAACACAGGTTAGGAGGCCCAGTGTTTGCTCCTGGCTCTTTTTATTGACATCGTTTTTCCCCGGGTAAGTGACTTTACCTCTCTGCAGCATAGCTTCCTCCAAAGAGGCGTGAGGCTCATGTGCGATAGGAAGGGGGGTATGCTCTGCCCACCAGAAAGCGCTACACAATGTTAGGGCTTCTTCACCAGGCTGGCAGGCTCGGGCCACTTCCTCGGCTCCAAAATAAGCTTCATGTTTCCATCTTTCTTGAGTTTTGGGGCAGAGCCACTAGCGGTGTTTGATAGAGTGGGGCATAAAATAAGCGCTCACCTAATGTTAGTTTTGTTGACAAAGCAGCAGCACGATTTTGTTCTGAAGGAGAGAGGCCCAGCTGGGCTGACTCTAGTCTGCTCCCCAGTATCAGTACCTGGGGTGATGACCCTTGAAGGGCCACCCTTCTCACCCCAGCCCCCCATCCTTAATGGGTTTTTATCAAGCCTTAATGGGGCTTCTTGTTCAATGGCATTCATTTGGGATGGAGACCCACATGGCATTTGGCCACCTCAAGCCCATGGCTCTCTCGGGGAGAACTTTGGGTGTGAAGGGAAGAAAAGCTGTCCGCAAACACAGAGGCCCTGTCCCAGGTTGTCAGCATTGTCACTTACTGAGTGGCCCTTTCCAGCATCTTCCTTTTAAAAGCTCAGTTTATAACTGGAAGGAGATGCTGCAGGTGATCTTGCTGAAGGAATCAGTATTTGCCTCCTGAGAAACAGCAGCCGCCCCCCCTTGTCCCGTGGATGTCACTGGGTGGTCCTGTCACCTGCTTCGTACAAGAAAGTGTCACATTAGGTTTTCACTATGTAACAACAACAACAACATTTTTTTCTTTGAGGCTGCCATTCATCTTTCTGTGCCCCGAAATCCACTCAGTCATGAAGCCCGTGATCACAAGCTTCCAAAGTAAAATAATTCAGGGCTCATTTTTGTAGAGCCAAAGACCTATGACCACTTTGGAACAAATCACTGGACTGTCACCCCAGTTTTGTAGTTAGGTGATTCTTGTTGGGGCTACCTGCCCTAACAATGAAAAAAAAAATGTCTCTGAGTCTGGAATCCCTGAGAACGCCGAGTCTGTGCAAAGAGAGGACGTGGGAGTGAGGAATGTGAGCGCCTCCAAGCACTAGGTGAGATGGCTTGGAGTCAGCCCCACTGCTGCTTCCTGGTGGCACTTAGGAAGGCCTTTCCATACGGGAGGAAAATGCTCAGCAGAGCCACGGTAAGGATAGACTTGGGTGACTTGAAATCGCCCTGCACTTCCCGGCCTCCTGCCAAATCTGTGGCCTCCTGTTGGCATTGCTGGGAGCATGAGAACTCGTCCCATGAGTCCATTCTGGCCTCACCGTTCTGTAAAGTACATGGCTGTGACGCTGGGGGTCGGGTTGTCTGAAGCGTACGCTGAGCTGGGTCTTGGACAGAATGTTTAGAAACCATTCTGTGGTCGCAGAATGAGTACTGGTTTCAGGAGTTGGTTTGAAAGCCCGGCCGGGTCACCGCCCCCTCCGCTCCGGGCGGGCAGGCTCTGAAGGTCATAGCATCTGAGCGGTGTGTCCCCACTTCCCCAGCCCCTCCTCCACACGGGGGCATCTCTGACTCAGGCAAAACCTCATGTGCACCCTCGGGCCCCCCATTTCTGCTGGAGTTTACTCTCTAAACAGCCCTCTGCACTCTTGCCTTTCCCAGGGTTGAGAAGTGCTCCCTCAGTCGGTGACCAGATCCTGACTGAGCACCGCCTGGATACCAGGCCACCCCTGGCTCCCCTTCAGTCTCATTGCCAGGGCAATGATCCCGTGACTCTTGCCTAATTGAATGCCCCGTTCTCCTGGTGTTCCTTTTTCATCCTTCCTTCCTTTCATGGGTTGAATCATCCGCTTCTTGGAATTCTCTGCTCTGGCTTCAGTGATGCCGCACTGTTCCTCTCGCGTTCACCTCCTTTCCCTCCGATAACTCCTGTGTCCTTTGGGGGATCCCTTTTGCTCCTCAGTCTGTCCCCGCGACATCCCTTAGCTCATGACAGCCCTTGACTCTGCCCTCACGTACTCCTCCATGACCTTTTTCATTGCGTTACTGCTGATGGCTTGGGAATGGCACACCCGCCAGGGCCCCTTACCGGGGCTCCGCTCCCTCTTTCTTTGAGGGCATTTCTGCTTGGATGTCTCACTGTCAAAGTTACCATGTCTGAATGAAGGCAGCCATCTCTCCCTGCCTTCCCCACCCCAGTTCCTTTACCAACTTCTGTTTGGATCAGGCCAGGCTTGGAGCCTTGGTGCCGTCTTGGAAGGCGTTACGACAGGACCTGGTTCAGAGAGACCCGGTGGGGTCAGGTGTCCCTAATCCACATCCTAGCTTGGCCACGTGGCAGTTCTGTGACCTCAGGCAGGGCACGTTAATATCTCTGTGCCTTGGTGCCCCAAACTGTTTTTGGGTTTTTTTTGTTTTTAGTGAACGGATAATAGTTTCTTCCTCGTAGCGTTATTGGGAGGATGAACTGAGATCATGGATATGAAGAATGGAGCACAGTGCCTGGCCCTGTGTAGCTCAGAGTAGTTCAGAGGCTCCTTGCATTTGCTGCTGCTGTTCCCTCTGCCAGGGGCACCCTTCACTTCCTGTTTGACTCCCTCCGAGATGCCAGCCCTGAACTTAAATTGCTCAGCGAAGTTGGATGCAGGCTCCATCCGCCCTGGTCATCCTGCATTCTCACGGCTAGCTCTCTCGCCCTTTCTGCCCACTGGCGGTCAGCTCCTTGCAGGCCTGAGAGGTCCACGCCCCACGGCCGCAGGACTTGCGGTGCATAGGGACGTGGCTGGGAATAACAGAGTATGCGATCTAAACACCTGGTCTGTTTATTCACTCTCTGTAACCTCCAGTCCTGAACCCGATCAACTCTAATGTGCACTCAGCAATGGAAAGAGCGAGCTAGGTGCTACTGTGCTTGGCCCCTGTAACTTGATAGCGTCCAAAAGTAATATGTAAACAAATGGGTGTGGCTGTGTCCTGATAAAACTTTACCGCGAAAACAGGCGGCCAGGCCCTAGTTTGCCAACCGTGCTCAGTGAGACTCATGCCTTTTGGGAATTAGCAAACACACTTGCCCCGGCAGGATTCTTTGGGAGATTTCTGCTTCAGAGCCACAAGGAGAGCTGCTCTAGCTAATGACTGTTTCTCACTTCCAGATCCTGTCTCAGAAAGAAGAGTGGGAGAGCAGGACTTGGCACTAACACAGGAGAAACCCACCTCACCTGGGAGGGCTACTGAAAAAAAGGCGAAGGATGACAGTCGACGGGTGGCCAGGAGCGCTCAGGACCTGAGCGATGTTTCCATGGATGATGTGGGCATCCCACTCCGGGTACGAATATGGACCCCTAAGTCCTACTTAAGCTTCCTCTTACGCCGGTGACACATGTACACCTGAGTGTATGTGACCCTACTTGTGGCTGACAAAGGCCTCACATGGAAATCCTCACCACTGCCTACTCTCCAGACCCGTGGAGGGCCGCAGAGCCTCCCAGAGCTATGCTCTGGCCTCCCATCCTACCTTGGTCCTGAGCTCAGAGGGCAGTAGCTTTCCTTAAAGCATGTTAGATGGTCTAAGTCTCATGAGAAAAGGGTCCGGGGTTCCGGGACTGTGGGGGAAAAGCAGGGTGGAGCACAGAGCTGTTTCTCTGCAGCAGAACTTCTGAGAAGCTTCAGGCCGGTACCTATTCTAGGGGAGGATGTCATGGTCAGCGTCTCCCAGTCTCCCTTTTGTGTCCTGCAGAGCACGCTCAGAAATTGCAGGTTCAGGATGACAGAACCCTGGGAGAGCATGGGGCTCAGGGTCCCTGTTGATGTGTTCAGGAAGAAGTTCCTCTGGTGGGGAGAGACCCTGTCACGTGTGGTGAGCAAGAAGCTCTCAGGGAGCCACAGAATGGACTCAGCTGCCCAGTTGTCCCCCTCTGCACAGGCACGCTTCAGGCCCCTTCAGGGGCACAGGCTTCCTGCAGGCCCCCTGGAATTCAAGGGAAGCCTGCCTTTAAAACTGGATTAGGGTGAATCCCCTTTTGTTCCATGAACCCCTCAGAGCACTAGCTACAGTGTATCTCTCTCCGGTCTCCATGTAATGAGTGGATGGTTTCTGGTGTCCCTTTGGAGGAAGAGTAGAAACAACAATGGGCTAAGCCTTGGAAGAACTGTTGTCTGGTCCTAAGTAACACTAAGCATTTAAGACCAGTAATTCGTAGGAAGGGAGTTGTGCTGGACGGTCATTCCCACCGCCGCTTGTGGACTACGCGATCTCGGCATTCACTCTGCAAGGTGAACGCAGATAGAATTCCCGCTTCATAGATAAGGAAGCAGGGACTCAAGAGTGATTACAGTCCTTACCCAGGATGGCACAACCTGCCAAACCCACAGCACACACCCACACCCCTAACCATCACGTGAGGTGGCCTTCCCACTCACCTCCTTTCCAGCTCTGTGACCTTGGGCATCGTTTTGACTTTATTCCTCATCTCTAAAGTGAGAGTGAAAATGCATGATCTAACCACCCGTCTCTACCCGTCCTTGTTTTATTTTGCTCTTAAAACAAAAACAGCTCAGCTTTGGGATGAAGATGAAACTCTCTGGCCCTCTTCAAGGTGACTGCACTTCTGCAGAAAAAGCTGATATGGGTGGGGGCGTACAGATATTCTTTGCCTCATGTTTCTAGGAGGCTTTACTTCTGCTTAGTTGTCCTCTAAAAAATGAAATTTTTAAAAATTGTATGAATGAACACACTTCAAGTGGATCCTCGTTTACTTTTTTCAAAATCTGCATCCTTTTTTAGCCAATTATTACTCTGCAGATTCAGGTCTGAATCTCTTGGTCTGGCTATTTTTTTTTTTAAGATTTTATTTATTTTATTTTAGAGAGTGAGTGTGTTTGAGCAGGGGAAGGGGCAGAGGGAAAAGGAGAGAAGCTGAGTGTGGAGCCCAACACGGGGCTCAATCTCATGACCCTGAGATCATGACCTGAGCCAAAATCAAGAGCCGGATGCTTAACCAACTGAGCCACCCAGGCACCCCTTGGTTTGGCTGCTGTTTCTCAAATGTTTTGCATTTTTAATAAATTATGACTTAAATGTGGGGTCACCAAGATGTATAGAGTAACGTAAGTTTTGGCTTTAGATATTGTCACTTTCCAGAAGCTGTGATTTCATGATAATAGAAGTTCTGAAATGTGCTGACCTGTCCATTTTCTTTTACTCTTTGTTTTGTTTTTCTCTAGAACACCGAGAGATCCAAAGACTGGTACAAGACCATGTTTAAACAGATCCACAAACTAAACAGAGGTACTGATTTTCATTTATAGAAGCTATGCTGTGTTCATACGTTGACTGTTGTGGTGAGGACTTAAACTTGCTTGCTAGGATGTCAGAAGGCTGGGCCCTGTGCTCAGCTCACTGAGCAGCCTGCCTGAGCCCAGCCGTACGCCTGCAGACCAGAGCAGGGAGGGACTGCTTGTGCTCTTCCTCACATGTGGGCTTTGAGGTCAGCTCTCAAGTCCTCCCTCCCAGATGTGGGATGTAGCAGGTTGAGCCCAGCACTCCGCCTGTGCTCCAGCATCTGCCTGCCCGGGGATGTGAGCAGCTCTGATTCCCACCTGCTTCCAGCTTTAGGTGCAGCCCCCCACCCCTTGTCAGCCCATGACTGCCTGGTGGGCAGAGCAAGTTGAGAAGGCATTGAACTGGGAGTGGAGAGAACTGGTCTGACCAGGCTTCAGTCCCCTAAGCACTCATGGGACCTTGGGCCAGTCACATACCTCTCCACATTCAGCCCTCTTCCCTTCTTCCAAGGGATCCAGGGTCCAGGGTCCAGGGTCGCAGGGTCCAGATGAGAGCAAATTCTGCCTTAGGAAGTAGCATGCATGGCGCACCTGTAAGGTGGTATTAAAATGAAAAATAATTTTCCCCAGCTGGGAGCCAGCACTTGGCAGGTAGCCCTGGGAGCCAGTCAAGAGCTGACATAACAGGGGCGCCTGGGTGGTTCAGTGGGTTGGGCCACTGCCTTCGGCTCGGGTCATGATCTCAGGGTCCTGGGATCAAGCCCCGCATCGGGCTCTCTGCTCAGCAGGGAGCCTGCTTCCCTCTCTCTCTCTGCCTGCCTCTCCATCTACTATGATCTCTCTCTGTCAAATAAATAAATAAAATCTTTAAAAAAAAAAAAAAAAAAGAGCTGACATAGCAAAGCCCACTCAGGCTTGAAGAGAAGCGCTTCGGGATCAGGGCCCCGCTGGGCTTGTCAGCAGGTGATCCCGCATGGTGGGAAAACCCCAGGCTGGTGCTCCGGCAGCTCATGACCCCAGCAGCTCCCATCTGCCTGCGCTGCCCATCAGCTGGTGGGCAGGGATGCAGCTGCCCCGTGGGAAGGGCACCACTCCTCCCAGGGGCAGAGCATCCTGTCGTTCCCTGGGGCCAAATCCAGTCTGGCCGCCTGGCACAGAGGACACATGAAGGCAAAAGGAAAGCATTCTGGTTGGTGTCGGCCTAAGCCGCAAGTAACCGATCTCTCTGATTAGCTGCAGATGTCTGCTAACCTCACTGGTTCTGAGCTCCTACAGTGTTCACAATGAACCTGGCTGTGCCTCTCTTCAGACTCTTTCAGAATACTGAGATGTTCAGTGTTTAGTGTTTCTAAACCAAGAGTGAATCCATGGTGGTTGGGGGGATGAGCTCAGTCATGGCAGGGACACCAAAGGCTGGGTCTCTGACTGGGTGATGTCCATTCTCTTGGTCATTTCCTCAAGCCAATGTCCAGCTCCCCCAGCACTCTGTGTCTCTCTCACCTTGAGTCGTGGCTTTTGCAGCCCAAATGCCAAGCCACAGGGGCATATGTGAACAGTCTGTTTGTTATTCTGTCCCACCGGCAACATCACTTCTCTCTTGTGAGGGATTAACTCAACCCAAATTACAATTTTTAAACAAAACCAGCTGCCCTAATGGTAGGCAGAGATGTGCAAAAATTTAAGAATCCACTTGTTTGTTTGGAAACTTGAAGCTTTGTGCTAAATCCCTTTTGCTTACTAGAGCCTGTGTACATGTAATTCTTTGTCCAAGAGGAAAAATGATATTGTCTCTTTAGATGTGTCTCAGTAATTCAGGCAAAAGGACTGGATTTTTAAAAAGCAATTTGAATTTCTTTCATATCACTACTGAAGCTTAGTATGTTCCAGAATTCAAGGAGCCTGAACTGTGTGTGGATCCCTATTCGTTCATTCTCTCCATTTGTATCTTCCTCTATTCTCTCTCCCAAACCTGTTCCTCTGCCTAGACACTCCTGAAGAAAACCCTTATTTCCCTACGTACCAATTCCCTGAACTTCCTGAAATCCAGCAAAATTCTGAAGGTACCATAAACTTAGACAGTGTATCTGTTGTCCTAGCCTTAAATTAATTCTTATAGTTCCATTCTACGAATAAGATTTAGCTTTTAGATTTTGTTTTTATAGTCCTTTTTGGTTGGTGAAAATTTTATTTCACTTATTTGCATGATGTGCTATATTAAAATGACTAAGGCCTTCCTAATTCATTAATCTCGTGTTCAGTGTGATGCCGTGTGCTTTAATAACACTAAAGTAGGTAATCGTTCAAAAGAGTCAGTTGCGGGATTTGTGAGCTCCTCCACTTAATGGTGGATAGTTTCAAAATCCACTGCTTTTCTCTGCTACAGAAGACAATCCTTACACTCCTACCTACCAGTTTCCAGCATCTACTCCTAGTCCTAAATCAGAAGGTAATTAAAGGAAACTCACGTGCCTCTCTTTGTGCTGGTGCTGTTACTTTCTTCTTCACCTTGGGTTTTTTTCTGGTGGCTAACGGGCTGTCTCCCAATCATTTGCTTCCCCCAACTTTGTGTTTTGTTGGTTTAGTCTCACTCCTTGCTGACTGTATGACCCAAGTCTGTCTGGATGGATTTTAATCTTGTTTCCTTGGAGTTTCCATGATTAATGGGGTAACCGGTGTAGCTTAGTTATAATGCTTTGAACATGTGGGGCTCTGGGGCCAGTATTTGGGGTGGTCACATGGTGCTGGTGGCTGAGCAGTGACATGGGGAGGCAGTCATCGTGCTGCCAACAACAGAAGAGTTACCCAGTTCCCATATGTGCTACAGCCCATCACTGGGCCCCTCTTGTCATGGATTTTCAGGATGTATCTCCTTGGTAGGGAATTCCCAAAGGGGTGTCCAGGTAAGAGATTCCTTCATGGTGGGAGATGATATCCCTTGAAAATAAGGGTTTTGGCCAAGTTAGAAAATGTTTCATGAAATTGCTGGCTAGGAATTTGGACCTGCTGGGAAGGATCACCACACTTGTATCTAAGAGCAAAAAGTCTAGGTGTCAAAAAAGGTTCTAAAAGGTAAGTTAAATACACCGTCCTTGGAATTACCCTCGTCCCAGGGATTATCTGACCTTTGGGTGAGTGACCTAGAAAGAGGGATGTGGAAGGGGACATACAAGAGGAAATTCCATTAAATGCTCTTCTAGGATGAGATGTTGAGCTCTCTTGACTGATTTGATTAATACTGAGCGTACATACCATGCATTGTCCTTGGAACTGAAAATAGTGCCATGGATAAGACATATCCCGTGTTCTCAGAAGTGCACATCCAGCAGTGAATTAGACAAGGCCCCTTCCTTGCACCGTATCCAGAGTGGGGGCAGCTGCAAGGGCATGTGTCCGGAAGGCCAGAGGAAACCTTGCTGGTGCAAAGATGGCCTCGGGATATACCTGAGAATGTTGATGAGCGAGGCTTTAGACCGTGGTACCATAGTTCTTGTTTAGAGATGCAGCCCTGTCGTGCCCCCCTCAGTATTTCTCTGCTCTGATTAGCTCAGCAGACTATCCTCCACAGCCCTTCTTGTCATGGGTTAGGTCGTGCATTCACTCATTCACCAAACTCTTACTGATTACCTCTCACATACAGAAGAATGCCCGTTTTAGTTAAAATACCGGATTCCATATTGGTTCTCCCTTTGATGTGCTCATCAGTGATTTCCAACCATTTCATGCCTGGGTTTGGAAGGAAAAAAAGTCTCCCAAACAAACCCAGGCTTGCAGCTCGATGCTGATGATTTCATCATAACCAGTGACCTCCTCACTTCCAACAAGAATCTATTTGGTGTGCGATAAGCTAGTCTTTTTATCTTGGAGTGCAGATTCTAGCCAGAAGCATTGCTTAAGAAACAGTTGACTGAGCCAAGAGAGGGAGACAGTTTTGTTCTGTTTTTAGGGTGATTTTGACTACATGCGATTTTTGATTGGGGCTTCGTTTGGACTTGAGAACCCAGCACCCTCCTTCTGGGCTCCCTTTTGGGGAAGATGACAAGTGCATGGCAAGCCTGAAGGCGTAGTGTCCCATAGGCAGTGGAAGGCTACCTGGAGGAGTCCTGTGGAGAAACACAGAGACTACATGAGTCCAGAAGAACGCCATATGCCTGCCGCAGGTAGTGCCAGCAGCTTCCACGGTCAGCCTGGCTGTTGGTCTGAAGACGGGGTTTCGTGGCCACACCCACAGCTGCCACGGTCCTCAGCTGCCACACCTAGCACCCCGGCTAACAATGATGTCTGCTTTTTGCTACAGGTCAAGTCAGGCACTAGAGGGAATTGGGGTTATTTGGCCTTGAGGCGGAAACAGTAAGGGATGATACGGTAACTTGTCACCTATAATGTAGGAAGCAGACCTTACTATTTCTTATTTTGAAAGACCAAAGAGGATGAAATTGTGGAGGATTAAAAAGGGGGGGGAAATGAGATTGAACATAAAAGATTAATAATAACCAAGATGATTAGGCTTTACCGCAAGTGTCTAAGAAGTCTTCTTCCCTGGAGAGCTTTTAGAAATAGGGTGGATTTCATTGCCCCTGCTCCTGCTGAAGGTGACCAAGCCAGACACAGACCACAGATATATTCAATCACTTGAAGGCTTTTTACAAATGAAGGAGATGTTTGAGCTAGATCACATTAAAGAATTGGTTTGTTTGTTTGTTTGTTTTTAAGTAATCTGAGATTCCCTGGCTTGTGGTCGTGACGTCTGTAAGCTTTGGTAGGTCCACCTCAGCTCTGTGTTTCTGACAGGTGGCCCTGGGCTCTGCACGCCCTTCTTCATGTGGGAAAGATTTATGCCTTTCAAAGAAAGGTGTTAAGGGTTTATGCCTTTCAAAGAAAGGTGTTAAGGACAAATGAGCACCTAGCCAGGGTTCTACCCGTAGATTTTAATGAGCATTAAAAAATAGCCCATTTTATTGAGAAATGTGAGGGGCCATTCCGGGGTCTGTCCTCTGCGAGGAGACCGTCGTTGCTGCAGTTTTTTTGGTTTCGCTTGAACTCAATTTGAAACTAGAATTGTTGGCAATAAACCTATCACAGCCTAGCCTAAGGCCTGCTGCCTCTGTCTCTGTCTGAAATCCTAGTGGTTTATCCAGTATAAAAAGAGATATTTCTAAGTGTCTGAAAGCTGATTCTCCTGACTAGTAAAAGACTCCAGGAAAGTTTGTGTATGCCGGCGTAGCAACATTCCCCCCCACCCCCAACTATAAAGAAAAAGCAAACTTGTCCAGACTTTCAGAAGATAAATAGAGTTATCACACCTTAATCCGTGAAGTTTAAAATGTACTTGAAAAGAAACCTGTAAACTCCCAAGAGGGAGCAGTCCCTTCTACTCCTTTTGTGATCTTTGAGACCAGGCTGTGGGACAGGAGCAGTTTGCTCTTTGTTTCCTGAGGTAGTTGGGAGAGACGGGCTAGGTACCCGAGCAAGAGCAGAATGAATTCAGGAGACTGACTTCTTGAAATTTCACTATGTACCCCGGTCCCTAGAAAGCTTATCAAAAATAACTTACCAGAAACCTTTTGGGAATAACTTTAAGTAAGGCTAAGCAAGTGAGTTTTACTTTCTTTTTTTTTCTAACCTTCACTTGACCCACCCTCCCCTCCCCATCATTCCTTCCTCTGTGACCCAGAGCTGCTTGTCTGTGAATTCCATTCCATTCTCTCTCCTGCAGGCAGAGAGATGTCCTTCTGTAGCCTCTGGGATGTCTGGTCAGAAAGATGGGGGTAGGGGGGTGGGGAGAAGGGGCTGTTGAAGTGACCGGAGCCAGCCCCACCCACTGCTGCACCCAGATGTCGAGGGGCTGCTAGGTGGGTCTTCAGACCCCTGCCCACGGTTTCCTCCTGGGGAGGAAGCCAAAGGGGGGCAGGCTGTGGAGGAAAGGCCTCAGACATGCCGCCATGGCCTCGTCCCCTGCCTCCCACTTTTAGGAAACAGCCGTGTGGTGGCTCGGACCTCAGCAGATCACAGACGTAATTCTACCAATAATAATAATAATAACAACAACAACAACAGCATAACCACCACAGCGCCTGCCGTGACCACCATTTATTGAGCCCTTACTGGATACACGGCCTCACATGCTAAGTGTATCACAGCTGTTAGCTTATTTCATCCTCGTGGGGACCCCAGGAGGTAAGTCCTCATTTTACTAGTGAAGTGTTTAAGTTCGGGAAGGCTAAGTAATCTGCGCAAGATCACCCAGTAAGTAGCAGAACCAGGTTTTCAATGCGGATCTCTAGGGCCCTTCCTACTCTGTTCTACGGCCCTGCTGCTTCCTTTCCCTCTCCTGCTACACTCTGTTCTCGGCTGACCCTCTCTGACCCCTAAGCCCAGGCGCCAGCATCTCCCAGGATGGCGTGGGGGGGGGGGCGGTGTAGTTAAGAAATGTCCCCAAGTGATTTGACACCAGGATTGAGAGCCACCAGAATGGAGGGGACTGCCCTTCCCACCCTCCAAGGAGAAGCTACTCTCCAGTGTAATACAGGGGATTGGGATATAGAATTTGAGGGGGGTTACAGGTTCAAAAGAACGAGCCTTCCTACTCTGAACATGCCCAAATGATGTTGGCTCTCTTGACGGGCTTTGTGTCCACAAAATGGCCAAGCTTTTCAAATGACGCCTGCACATCAGCACAAAACCAGGTCTCCGGTGTGTTACTCCACAGTGCATGGCCTGTTAGAATACTTCGGGCCATGTCAGGGCAGAGGGCTGTCCTATCGGCCAAAGGGGGACGTCCCAGAGACCAGCTTTCCCTCTTGCTTTTGGATGCTCTTCCTCCACTGTCCGGCTGACAGTGACCGCTGCCCCCTCCTGGTGAAGTGTCTCAAGGCGTCCCCAGGGCGTGGTGACATACCATGCCACAGTGGTCTGTCTCATGGACCTTTCTCCTCATTCCTAGATGAGGATGCACCAGGACAAAGATTTAAGAGGCCAGTTTCTCCCTCTGTATTTGAGTTAAAGTAATCCTCCACCATGTGGCCTTACAGAATTTCTAAGAATAGCCTTACTTTGCTGGAGTTCAAGCAAATAGATCTATTGTGAAGCTGCCCAGCCGGGCTCTGTGTGCCTCCTGCCCCCCGCTCCAGCTCACGCTGCCCAGGGGAGGCGGGGTCGGGCTGCCGGGGACGGTCACCTTTGCTCTCCTGAGGACAGCCAGGCAGGAGGGCTCCACCCAGCCAGTGCAGCCTTAGACTGGCCCTCAGGATAGCCGAGAGCTCCAGTTACTCCCTCTCCACCTCCTCCATGGGCTGGGAATGCCGCTGGAGATGAGGACGGTGAGTCTCGTTCCAGCCCCACGTCTTCCTCTCCTCTTCTTTCCTTCTCTGTCTCGTTCTCTTCTCCTTCAGGTTTTTTTTTTTTTTCCTTTTCCTGTTTGTTTTCTGTAGCTACTCTGTACCCTTTGTTGGTCTTTTGTTTCTTCTTCCTAATCCCTTAAAATTTGCCTTTAACCAGAACCGAGGCAGCTTTGGGAATTTCTCCCTGGGCTCTTTGGACTAATCCTAACCACCTCGCCCCATTTCTCCTTTTGCTGATTCTTCTCTCCGATCCCACCCACACTTTGTCCCCACTTCTGCGTATATTTTTTCTTTGGCTATTTTTGTTTGTGGGGTGAGTATCTATCTTGGCCCCTTTATCTTTTCTCTTCCAAAGTGTATGGAACGAAGCAGAAGGAATTAATTTGAGCGGGAGAAAAAGATTGTGTCAAAAATGAGTCCCTGATGTTACAAAAATAATCTAAAGTTTAAATGCCTAAGAAATGCATAAAATTAAAATTTAATTGATAAAAGCAAGTGGCTGTGTAAATACTGGTTTTTGTGCATCTCATTTTAGTCACATTTTTTTTTATAAAATAATCATTTTTGACCAGCACTTGTTCCAGTGTTTTTAAGATTGTTATAAATTCTCAAGAAAGAAACCCCCAAATCCAGGAAAAGTCTTTTTTAGAAGTTCATTTAAAGTTGCTGTGGTTGAAAAAGGAATTATGTGCTTCCCGGCAGTTTTAGGAGAGTAGCGGTCCCCACATAGAGCCTCCAAGGATAGATTGCCAAAGCCTAGAGGGTAGTCACTGGTGTGTAAACATCAGAGCCCAGCAGGGGCCTTTGGGTTCCAGAAGTGGATTATTCACCCTGAGTAAATGCTGCTGAGCCTTAGGGCTTCCTGGAAGTCGCTGGCACCGGAAGTTCTGGGTGTCGCTGCCAAGGCTCAGAGGGGCACTGTCAGCTTGTGGCTCCACCAGGAGCGGCAATCACAAGATCCCAGCTCAGCTGAGCCCCCTAAGGCGCCACTTTAAAGAGCCCTTGGAGAAACTGTAAGGGCAGGATTTCAGACATAGACAATGCCTGTGCTCACAAACAGCTTGAAAAAACGTTTTGTTTACTGCATCTTAACTGTGCTTAAAAACGTACACTCCATTTGGCTAGCCCCAGTGTGCAGAAACGCAGAAGGATGATCCTGGTGCCCAGTTTTCCCATTCATCGGTATTTTTAACTTCATATCCATCTACCCTGGTGTGGTCTTGGCCTGCCAGGAGAAGGGAACTAGAGAAACAGCAAGTAGATGACGTAGCAAGAGTGACTCAGTTTTACCCACTGTCCCTAGAAACCAGCAAAGAACTAGAAGTGGGTAACTCAGAAAACTTGCGTAAGGGGCGACTAGGTGGCTCGGTTGTTAAGCGTCTGCCTTTGACTCAGGTCATGATTGGGATCCAGCTGTGTCTGGGTCCCTGCTGGGTGGGGAGCCTGCTTAACTCTTAACTCTTTCTCCCTCTGCCTCCCCCCTGCCCCTGCTTGTGCTCTCTCTCTCACTCTCTGGCAAATAAATAAATACACACGTACATACATACATACAATCTTTTCAAGGAAAAGAAAGAAAATTTGCTTAAGCATCACCAGGGAGGGGATGATGCAGAAAGTTAGCAAAGGCTTCAAGGTCTAGAAGTCAGTCTGGCCAACACCATAGTACATGACTGGAATTTCAAAACAACACCCTCTCCTGCCTCTTCCATAATAAAAATTATACTAGAAAAGCCACAGTTTTTCCCAGGATTGGGTAGATGAGGCCAGGGTGAGGAGTAGAACAAAGCCCCGATTCCTGTCACAGGGCTTAGAGGCATCGCAGGGAAGTGGAATCAGAAAGACCTTGAGTCCATTCCTGCTTTGTCTTTCTCTCACTGTGTGGCTAAGGGCAAATTCTCTTAACCTCCCTGGGCCTCCTTTTCTTGTCTGAGATGAGAGATTTCCTTACCTCCAGTTTTCGTGAGGGTTGAGTGAGATGAGGTTAGTAAATTAGCAGCCACTGTTCGGCACTTAATGGAAGCTGCTCTTGTTTTTATTCATAAGCAGAGGTAGAATTTTCTTATGTTAGATTTCTTTTTTTTTTTTTTTAATATTTATTTGACAGAGAATGAGATTACAAGTAGGCAGAGAGGCAGGCAGAGAGAGGGGGAAAGCAGGCTCCCTGCTAATCAGGGAGCTCGATGTGGGGCTCGATCCCAGGACCGTGAGATCATGACCGGAGCTGAAGGCAGAGGCTTAACCCACTGAGCCACCCAGGTGCCCCTTATGTTAGATTTCTAAGACAAACATCAATTAAAGTAAATTTTACTTCCCCTCGGACCTGCCCTGATTCCTCGTGTTTGGTTGAATCCGTGGAACTTCAGTCTGCTGTCTTCGAAGGTGAGCTGAAATCCACATGTTGGACTCGGTCCCGTGGACACAAAGAAATGAAGAGCTTGCTTCCCTAGAGGTGCTCCTGCCCTCCGTTGGCCTTAGCTGGATGACACTGCTTTCTCCACCTCTATCAAATAAGAAGTGGCTTTAAGAGTGTTAAGTCATTCTGATGTCTGTTGCCGTCACCCCTGTTTTTTTCTCCTCCTACTTTTCAAAATACATAAATTATTTAACTCCCCAAGCTGTTCTATTTTTTTTTTCCATCTTATAAGAACTATTTCTCATTTCCTTCTAACAAATCTTCTGGATTTCTACGTAAGGAAGCTCTGGGAAGAAAAAATTGTTTCAAGAACATAGACTTTAAACATTTTTTTGAACATTTAAATGCCATGTGTCCCCCCATGAAAACGTTGCTTCTTACCCCAAGAACCAGGTAATAGTTACAAACTAACCCTGATCTTCCTTACTGTCTACTGTAGGCTGTCAGTCCATGATTCAGAGATACAGGGTTTTTTTTTTGTTGGTTTGTTTTTGGTTTTTTTTTGAGAGATACAGGGTTTTGAGCTAAAATGCTAGGCTAGATTTTAAGTGGTACATACATTGGTTCCTAAGTAAGCTAATTTCTCATTTGGCAGCCAGTGTTTTTCCAGTCAAATCTCTGCAGTCAGAGCTGATTTTTCACTTTCTTTGACATCATGGCATTTTTAGCAGGGTAATCAGAAGTTCTGTTAAAAAACAAAAACAGGCAAGACAAAATTCTTCAGAACAGTAATCCAAAAATACATTTCTGGATCTCATTTTACCTCTTCCGCCCTATTTTCAAAAGTTAACGTAAATCAGCTTGCACATTTCATGTATAGCAGGGCAAGTCTTGTTCAACTTTGATAACAACTAGTTCTTATTCTTGAAGTGGATGAAGGAAGAGAGAGAAAGATAACTTGGTACCTGATATCTTTCCTTTATTTGGGCTGGGGGGAGACCTGGAGCAGATGAAAACAGGAGAGGAGGAGATGAGAAGAAAAGAGGAGAGGAGGGAATGAGAAGGACTGCCAGAAGGCGTCTGGGTGGCTCTGTTTGTGGCTGCCTTCATCTCAGATCATGATCCCAAGGTCCTGGGATCAAGTCCTGTATCGGGTTCCCTGCTCAGCAGGGAGTCTGCTTTTCCCTCTCCCTCTGCTCTTCCCCTTGCTTGTGTGCCCTCTCTGTCAAATAAATAAATAAAATACTTTTTAAAAGAGGGGCTGCCAGAGAAGTCGTCTTTGAATAATACTGAAAATATTAGCAGTGTTAGTTTTATTTCTACTTCACAAAATATCCTAGCCTTTCCTGCTCTAAGACTTAGATTTGCAGAGAGACAGGACTTGATTAACCCTTAAACAACATGTGACAGTGGGTTCTTTGGCTTGTGTTTGAAAAATCCGTTTCCGTAAACGTCCGTGTGCTCTCAGCCCATCCAGTAGTGGGACTGGCGGACTCTGGGGAACTCAGCAGGCTAGACCGGAGACTCTCAGCATGAGCATTCAGGGACCTCTCTCTGCCCCTGTTTTCCAGCCCAGGCTGGGGACCCTGTGTTCTCGCTTTGCTTGTGGAAGTTGTCTTGAGGAGGACCTTTGGTTGCTTGTCCCCATGCTTCCTTGGTGTCAGGTGGCAGTCAGCCCCCAGGTGTCATGAGTGGACCTTCCGGCCTGCAGGTTGGCAGGCCCTGTTTGGTTGGGTGGGCTCTCAGATGGGGTCTTCAGGAGCATAGCTTCCGGCCCTGGGCCGCCCCTCTGTCTGTCAGGCTCCCGGTGTGGCCAGATGCCGGCGCAGGACTGGGCAAGTGGGGGGACATGTCACCTGGTTTTCTTACCTTAGGCGGCTTGCTCCTGATTACGTTTTGTTTTGTTCACTAGATGATGACTCAGATCTGTACTCACCTCGGTACTCCTTTTCTGAAGACAGTAAGTGATGTAGAATTTTCTGCTTGCGGGGGAGGAACAGAGGGTGGTGGGTGAGGAAAGACATCTTCCTGTCTTTGATTTTCCTCAGTTTTTGCAAGTCTTTCGTACCCACTTTTCTTCTCCAGCAAAATCTCCCCTTTCTGTGCCTCGCTCAAAAAGTGAGATGAGCTACATCGACGGCGAGAAAGTGGTTAAGAGGTCAGCCACGCTTCCCCTCCCAGCCCGCTCTTCCTCACTAAAATCAAGCCCCGAGAGGTAAGTGCTGCCTACCCACAATCAGCTCTCAGGGTTAGGGCTTCCGTCCCCAAGCTACGAGGGAAGTGTCCTGTCTCTGCTGGGTCAGGCAGCTGTAGAGGCAAGAGTCGTGCAGACCTGATTTTGAATCCCTGTGACTTATTCTGAGTCTCAGTGTCCTCATCTGTTAAATGGATGCATTTTACATTCATAGGGATGCTGCGAGGATAAAACAAGGTAATGCACCTAACGTTTCCAGTAGTTTTTGGCTCCCCATATGGGCTTAAAGAACATTGGCTGTAATTATCATGACTTTACCCTTCTCACAAGAGGAATCTTAACTGTAAAATTTGTCATGTGTTTTCATACTCTTTGTGCATTCTGACAGGGTCCATACCAGAGAATATAATTTTAAAATGAAGCCGCTTATGTTTTTTGAAGACTTTATTTATTAGAGAGAGAGAGAGAGTGCACATGTGTGTGCAGGCACACACTCATGAGCGAGTGCGGGAGGGGCAGAGTGGGAGAGAATCTCAAGCAGACTCTACGCTGAGCACAGAGCCCGATGCGGGCCTTGAGCTCAAAAACCATCCTCAGATCATGACCTGAGCCAAAATCAAGAGTCCGACAGATGCCTAACTCACGCCTAACTCTGGCGCCCCAGAGCCATGCCTTTTGATAATTACATGCTTATCGTGGAAAGATAAGGCTCGAAATGGTTCTGATGATGGTGTTGGTCATCTATCTAGTGGCTGTGCTGAATGACCTATTTTACTTCACTGAGTTCTTATTCCCAACGGAGCAACCTTTGTATGCCATCTGGAAGGGTGTCCCACGCATCTTCGGGCTCCTTCTTTCACCACTTCCCAACAAGGCTCTGAGCACACTGCAGAATTTTTTTCCCTCTAAATACACACTCAGTTTCACACTTCCGTACCTTTTCCATCTTCACAGACAAATGAGTGGCTGAGTCCCACGCATACACGACAGCATCTGCCTGAGGATCTTGATAATTAATTTGAAAGGAAGGCTGGGTATACCCTTAAGTCCTTGTGGGTACACACTCAGGTGCATTCATCAAGCATCTGCTGGGTTCATTCTGTGCGTGGATTGAACCAGATGCTGTGGGGGGATAGAAGCATATATAAACCACAGTCCCTGCCTTCGAGAAGCTGATAGCTTTGCAGGAAAAAAGGAATTATACTCACAGTGCAAAATGCAATACTGTCCGTCCCTTAAAAATTTGTCAGCAACTTCCAAGGGTTCGTGTATCCTCTAGAACCCATTGCTGGCTCAGGTTAAGTATCTGCACCCAAAGCTGTGATTTGGGTGACTACTGGGACAAGGTGTGGATCAGGGATAAACCGTGGTTATCAATCGCAAATCACGTTTCTTCAGTGCTTACATGGTGGGCCTGGTGCTCTGCCAAGTGACTTACATGCACTGTCTCATTTAATCCCTTCAATATTCCCATTTTTCAGATGAGGAAACCAAAGTAGCCATGGGTAAGGCGCTTGGCTCAGCTCGCCAGGCTAGCGAGTGCTGTAGCAGGGACTGGAACCACAGCTGATGAGCTCTGGGACCTTCGTTCTCTCCCACCGCACTAGTGGGAGTGGGAAGAGCAAGCACGTTCCAGGAATGATGAGCCCGAGAAGAGAGCAGGCTTTGCCGCTGCCGCTTCCCAACCTTCTCCTCGTTCTCTGCACGGCTGGTGCCCGGCTTTGAGCCGGGGACGCCTCAAGCCCTTTTGTGAAGCCAACGCAGAGATGTAACTGGTTATTTTGAGAAGGAAACCAGCGCAACTAAATGCTTCGCGCAGAGACCGATTTCATGCTTCAGATACAAAAATTCCTTGATTAGACTGCATTCAGCCAAAGTCAGACCCTGTTGGATGCCAATTTTCATGAAAATAGCTCTAATAGGATTTTTTTTTCTCCAGAAACGACTGGGAGCCCCCAGATAAGAAAGTGGATACAAGGAAATACCGTGCAGAGCCCAAAAGCATTTACGACTACCAGCCGGGCAAGTCTTCTGTTCTGAGCAACGAAAAGATGGTAATGTGTATATTAAAGTTCTTTTGTCTCCCCTGCCGTGTTCTTTAATCCGGATGCATTGGGCACTTGGATTACATTCTCTTCCCGCTGAGACAGACTTTTGCTATGTTTTGAAGACGAATGAAGAAATGAAGTATTTTTACCCTTTTCATTTCTGCAGGTGTTGATAAAATAAGTCCTGAGAGTCCGCTTTGAAAGAAGCCGTATTGTGTTTTGTTGTTCTTTTTGTGCATGATTTGAACTAATTTAAAATGTTCTACTAAATGTTCTACTAAAGATTGATTTTGCTCCTTTTTAAAAACGTCTGTTAATTTATCAAGCTTATTACTAACTGGACTAGACTCAGATTTTTTTTTAATAGGTGACTCTTATTTGAACATGCATACATTTTGTAGAAGTTATGAGCACATCATTAAAAGCTAAATAATTAATATGATATTGTGACTTGGGAAGAAAGACCCAGACCCTGTTTGAATATTGTAGATCTTGTAGATCTTCCTTTTCTGACAAGTGCACTATGGAGGACGCATTTCCTATTCAGTCTGGTTTCTAATTCTCTATATGTGTTCACATCGCCAAGCAAGTGTGAGTGGGGGAAAGGGCCTGTCTGAGCATTGAAGACCACCCTGGAAAAGCAGCTTCTTCTGTGAAACAGGAAAGAATTTTTACAAACTGATTAGTTTCCTATCTGCCACTCAGGCTCCCTTTTATTCACCCTTCGTTGGGAAAGCTGGTTTAGAATTCTGATCATGGTTACAGGGATTCTCCAAAGCTCTATAAATATTGCAGCCCTCCAGCCGTGCCAGCAGGATGGAATTGTCACGCTGGGGATTGGTTTTTATTAAAATGCGGTTACCACACTGAGAACAGATTAAGTAGGCCTCTGAAATGCAGGTTCAAGTTATTTTCCCTCCACCTCTTCTGCTCTACATGTTTTAAGTAATAATTGATCTGACTTTTACTAAAATAAAAATGTGACATCTTTAAAAGCTCAAAGGGAGCTTTTAATTAGGAAGAAAGGTCAACAGTTCACAGAAATGCTTTAGAGTTGTCATTCTTTAGCATTTACTGTGCACCACAGTTATTTTAAGCAAAAAGTTGAGAAAGGAGCCGAGAACTTTGCCTCTGTCTGCACCTTGCCCTGGGGATTCTCTCCCTGTTAGAAGATCACACGCACCGAAGTTACCTTCTATGTGCAGGTGTGCCCAGTCATGTGCTTTGGGAACATTCCTGATAACAAGTCAGGGACGCACCGTCACATGTCCACACGCTTCCAGGACATCAGAGACTCCATTGCTCTTTGGGTGCTTTTGTTTGGGTGATACCGTTATTCCTAGGTGGTCTTTGCTTTAATGGAGGGCTTGCCCCTTTCTTTAATTTCCCCCTCCTTTCCTTGGTTCCTAATAATTTGACCACTATTCAGCATTCAAAAAAAAAAAAGAGAGATAGTTTTGTTTTTCTTGTTGATACCACAATGGTTACAACCCCTGGAAAGTGAGAGAGGTGCCCATTGGGGGCCTCTGGACGGTTGTGGCAACCGTGCCTGTGTGTTCAGGCCCCTGGGCCAGCCCAGTGACAGGACGGGAAGGCCCTAAGCGGGCCACGGAAGAGCACCATGGCCAGACACTTAATTCAGTGCCCTTCGGTCTTTAGCGCTGTTCTTCTTAAGAGAAGTCTTTCATTTTAGAAATTTCAGCCAGGTCTGCATTTCACAGTCTACTCTTCCCAGTAGTTGAATTAGTCCTTTCTTTCTTTCTTTCTTTTTTTTTTTTTCCCCTTCTGTTTTTGCCACGTGAACAGAAAAGTTGGAATGTGTCCGTGTCGCTTGCCTTTTGGCATCCAATATCCGGTTTGCCAGAATTTGGGGTTACCTCCCACCCCCGCCCCAACCACCACATACACACACACTTTTGCCCTGTTAACTGCAGATAAGTATGCTAACTAGTGACCGATAGAGAATCTAAATTTGCTCTTGGAAGTGCACAACTCCTTTCGAGTGGAAAAATGTTTTGTTTTTCTGATTTGCTCCTGTCCGCTTCAGCCTGCCAACTTCAGTGGTGACCTCACGGGCACACCTGCCTGTTGTTTGCAGGAAGGTTGGTGGTAGACTGTAAAGGCTTCCGAAGAGCTTGTCTTGTCCCTGGGGCAAACCCAAACCATCGCAAGCAGAGGAAACCCTGTGCTGCCTTCAGAATCCTCCACAGTAGGCTTACAGCCTTACAATGTCTCCAGCCATGTGGCAGACTCCTGTGATGTTCTTAGTCACTCCCGAGCCCCTGTCATCCTAGTCTGAGTCCATCGTCTTGTCCTCCGGCCTCGGGATTAGAGATCTAGTGGTCAGGCCCTGCTTTGTCAGAAACGGCCTCTTTCAGGCTTTGTCCCTTTTACTTTCCTCCAAAGTCCCTTCCAGAACTTCAGCTCAATTCAACAGATATATATATAGAATCACTTTTAGGTGCCAAGCCCGGGTTAGAAGTTGGGTTCCCTGCTGGTCCCCCAGGGGCATATTGGGAGGGACAGACATTAAGATAGTAACTACAGATAAAGGGTATGGATTCAGGTGCGTAAAACAAGGGGGTTTCTTCCCAGTTCATGGTCACTTTGAGTTCCTTCCTGGCTTTTTAAGTTTGTCACTTCCCCCTATTTTAGCTTCAGGTCCTCTGCCAACACACAGAGGGTCTGCCTTCTTCTCAGGATTATGAGAAAAGGGGGATGTTATATGCTGGACAGAGCACTGGACTGGGAATTGGAAGATCTGAGTTCAAATCCTGACTCTGCCTTCAGCTATCTTGGGGCAAGCCCTTTAACTTTTCATGGCCTCAGTGTTTTCATCTGTAAAACAGAAGTATTGCTTGGCCTGCCAACGTTACCAAAGTCCTGAGTATTGAAGTGAGTCCTGAGGAAGATTGCAGACTCCCCGAAGTAGCGAATGAAAGGGCCAGGTGCGGTAAAATGTCCAAGAGAACCACATGAACGTTATCGAGGGTTGTGCATACGAACGTACCGCATTCAGATTGTTTAGTTCAAAATTGAAGCCAGTCTCTGGCTCCCATCCAAGAAGCAAGACCATCCTTGAGGAGAACGAGACATTTTTCCGGCAGGTCACCTGCCTTTTCCCAGGATTTGGCCAAGCTGGGGAAAAGAGCCCACAGTAGCAGAGAACTCAGCCTGGCGTTGTGGAATCCGCCCTGCCTGCCAGGACAAGAGACCGCTCTGCGTCTGGAAGGACGTTTCCTATTTATCCGTTCTATAATCAGATCTGCGGCCACGTTACAAATGGCAGAATCAAATCCAGGCGTTCGTGCCGTGTGCTGCTACCGCTTCCACACACGCTCCGGGCGGCCGCTCTGGGCCTCAGCAGGTGACACGCTCCCGACTCGGTTCTCCACACGGTGTTAGCCTTCGCGGGGAAAGCAATCTGCAAGCAATCTTTGGCAATAAAATGGGCTGATTCTTTCAGGACTGAGTACCAAGACGTTCAAGCCATTTCCTGAAAGAGTTGGTACATTTTATTTAAAACAACAGCAACAAAAACGTAGCCTATCCCCATGGAGCGGTTATACATAGTGTTCAAAAATAATCAACATGAAGTGGGTTTCATGAAACTCCCATCATATGGGGATCTAGCATGTCCCAGGGTCTGAACTGTCCCTCCTAAATAGTGTCCTAGTGCTCGTGCCTCATTTCACTGAATAAATTAAATTAAGATCCCATTTGGAATCCGTTGTTGTACACCCTTTCAGAATCTGGTGAGAAGGAGCCCACCTTCTCCTTTGAGATTTAGGCCCCTAGGTCCCTGAAGACAGCTGGGGGAGGTTTTAATCTGGATGCAAGAGGGCAGACTCTGTTTGAGTAGACCTCTCCCTCGGAGTCCCGCTCACTTTTATTCAGTGCATTTCAGTTAAAGTTCTCTGCCGTATCTTCCTCCTTTTAAAACAAAAGTAGAAATAACAGTGAAGACCCTTTGAAGGATTTTAGGAGAAGGGATGGGTCAGGGTCCCAAAGAAAGCAGACAGCCATTTCTACAAACGGCAAAAGGCCTGTGAACAGAATGTAGAGAGAAACGTGTCCCCAAGAAGCTGCTCTGTGACACCGTGGCTTGGAAAACGTGGCCACAGGACTTTGCCGTTTCCTCCCCGTGTTGTTGCCCTGAGGAAGTGACGTTTCTTAAATACCGGTACAAAATAGACCTTTTCTATTTCATATTGTTGTCAGAAAAATCACCATCTCGCTCTCATGTAGTGACTGCCAAGGTATTTTGAAATATATCTACGTAGACGAATTTCATGATGCCATGAGCCCCTCATGCTTTTGCCTGCTCTGAACTTGTATGTCCAGTGGTTGAAGGGGCAACCTGATATGCTTTCCAGGCATTCATTTTCCAGCCAAACTTCTCCAGAAACACATGTTATTCCACAGAGTGAGGTATTAAGACTTCATAAAGTTCTGACTCGATATGAAATGGTCAGTCTGTGTGAACTGCCTCTTAGAGTTGTATGAAGTTGAGATATCTGACTTATATTTGCAACATAACCCAGAAGTTTTCTCCCCCCTGTTCTGTTGTCTGTCTCGTTCCGCTTCTCCCTCATTTTATTTTTCCCACTTCTTTAACATTTATTTGTGAAAACACAAAGTATATTCTGTCTGTATTCCTCCCCCATAGATGCTCGTTTAAAATGTTTTTTGCACTTGTGTCCTCTGTTTTTTACTTACACCATCTTTCACTGTAGTGTGTATGGGACATGATTTCTCACCTACTCATGTGCCATTAAAGATGCAGTATTAACCATGTGGCTTTTTTAAAGTGTTGGTATTTGCATTTATTTTGAAGATCCTTAAGGCAGCTTTGCAAATAAGTACTAAAACCGTACTAGCCCATAAAAATGATTTGCTCTACTCATACGGCATAGACGGCTAAGTGTTTGGTGTGCTCACCGGGTTATTTGTTCCTCACTAACAGTCCTTCATAAAGAGGAAGTACGGGCTTTCTCTTACCCCCCCCCCCAGTACGGTTATTGAGGAATATGCCCAAATTCCGATCTGTCGTGGAAGGCTGCAGTGCGGTGCAGAGCTCCCCCTCCGTGACCCACGTGCCTTCTGCCTCAGGGCTGAGAGTGATTCGCTCACTGCTCCTGCCTCCGTTTCTCCGTTTTTATGAACCCATCCTCTCCACCTGTTGTAGCTCCTTGTTTTTGCTGATGTCCGTAAGATGGACGATTGCTGCTGTTGGACACAGTTGCTGTGTATCCCCGGAAACCACTGCATCTCTACTGGCCTGTTCCTATGTAATCTCTGCATAATGTTATCCTTCTCTCTCTTCCATTTCCCTATCACCAACCCCTATAGAGTCGGGATATAAGCCCAGAAGAGATAGATTTAAAGAATGAACCTTGGTATAAATTCTTTTCGGAATTGGAGTTTGGGAAACCGGTAAGTTTCATAGCTTCAGTGGTTCTAGACGCCTTTTTAAATAATGCTGTTGATGCATTGTTGCTGCTAAACAATCAGATCTATTTGGAAGGAATGTAGGAGGTGGGGAGCAGCGATTTCAGTGGGCAGTTGTGGGATTGTCTCTTCTCACTACAACCTGTAAGCTTTCCCTCACTTTACTTCACCAAGAAAGCAGTGAGCCCTGGAATTATTTCTCGCCAGAAAAATAACAGGGAAACAAGACTAAATCATTGCATTAGAAACAAATATCCCACGCCTTGTAGATGGCATTATTCAGGCCATTGGTTCAATTACTTAACCAGGGTCTTTATGGCAAACTGAAAATAAGCAGGAAAATGCATTACACACTGAGAGGGGCAGCTTGTTACCGCTTTAAAAAGATTTAAGTACATAGGCAACGGCAGTGCCCCAGAGAGCCTCTGTATGTAGATGTGATCCACAAATGGATCCCCGTTACAGGTGGCTTGGGAGAACGATTTCTAGGAGTTGGTGTAGTATTTCCCAAAACTTGAAATGGGAGTTAGGCTGAATGCTGTATTTGCTAGAATTTCCCCGTGATGTTGCTGAGTTGGCCTTGGCACAAACTGATTTTTGGCACTGACAGGAGGATTTTCTGCCCTTAAAGGTGTATCACACAGAAGGGAGAGTTGAGTTCATTTTTCCAAAGGAGAGGACTAGAAACTGACTTTAAACCTCTCGTTGCATTAAAGTCTTATTACAGCTGTAAAAAAAAGAATGTACAGGTGGAAAAAGTCAGTGTATAAAGATAAGACATTTTGTTAGATGTTCATGTGAAACTTTAACCATTGCAACCTTGAAACCAGCATGGGAATCACTGCGGTTTGGAATGATAGTTTTATTTGCAGACAGGGATTTTTATAGGTAAGTGTTAAATTCCACAGTGTATATTTTTCATTAAGATGAAGACAAAGACAAATGAAGTGGGTGTTGTGGAAATGCTAGTTTGATTCAGTGAGGCTGAGCTTTGTTAGAAATTTGAGGCGTCTTCTGGTTTAGGAGCCCCTGACCTACAAACTTCCTGCTGGTAGGATGTTTTCCTGCTGCCTCCTCTTCTGCTGGACACGGGCGGGGAGGGCGTGTGTAGCCCCTGAGCTGTTCTGAATGAACAGCGCCACCTAGTGACCAGGTTAGAGGAAAGTGTCTGATGGGACGTTGGCACTGTCTTCTCTCCCCAGAGCTGTGTGGTGCATACCATTATTTCTTGGTTCTCTCCCTTTTTCCTATTCACCATTCAGACATCAAAGAAGTCTACTTCAGGCAACCTTCTCCACACACAAATATTGAACAGTGTCTTAACCCTTCTCTTTGTCCTAAAACTTGCTCAATTAACTCACACATTAAATTGTGTGGTCCCCTCCCCTCTCTGCCAAACAAAAAAAGACCATGATTAGTATATGTAATAATAGTGCTATCCTTTCATCAGGGAAAGCAAAAGCTGTCAGCCTTAAGTTGTGTATGATAGTCTGTGCCATTGATTTTGCAAAGCCCTCTCGGAATCCACACATTTCTAGACATTCCTGCTTTGCCAAATAACTAAAATTAGTTTCATCTAAAATATTAACGTTTAGGGAAAGGTCTGAAACAATCTTATAATGTGATCCATTTGTTTTACTGAATCTGTCATTGCAAATAATTCCATTTTTCTTAGCAAAGGACAGTATTTCAGTCCCAGCATACATTAAGTTGGCTCTGTGGATAGCCTGGTAGAGTAACACTGTTTCTATTGGAAACCATGGTCTGAGCACCGCACAACCAATCCAAATAAATGTCGAGAACACAGTCCATTTGTATAGTGGGGACTTCCTAGAATGTGTGTCCCTACTCTGTTGTTCTAACTGCTTAATTATTTAAAGACTTAATGATGCTTTTCTAAAATGCCATTTCCTCTGAAGCCATGATGTTCCTTGCAGAGACCTTAGAGTCCTTAAATGGGACTACTTGACTGAGTCTTTTAAAGTACTAAAAGATAATACTGTGGAAGACTTACCAAAACAACCTAATCAGTGCCCATATCCTGAGGAACAGCATCCAAGATGAACGTTTCCTCATGGTTGGGAGCATCCGAAGGGTGGGATTATCATCCTGTTGAAACAACTGGATGACTGGCTCTTACTCCCAGGGTTGTGGAAGAAGGTGTGATAGGGAGAAATTTTTTCTTTACTTCTGTCCTACCTTCATCACTCTGGGCTATAATACAAGTAAGAGAGATAAATCAAAGTGGTGTAAACCGCGGAAGTTGTTTTGGAAGGTTTTTCAGTCATTCAGAGGCAGAATGAAATTGAAACTCCTATGAAATCATGTGGATCATCATTTCTACTTATTTTTTATCCCATACCAACTCAGGACCCACTTTCCCCAAGTGAAGCCTGCCAGAACTTAAACACTAGACATTTACCCTGAACTCCTTTCTTCCTCAATTCTTGTGCTTAAAGCCCACTACCCAGAATGAGCTGAAATTTTAGCAAAATCCTGGCTGGAGTACCTTTTAGCTCTGATACATCGTTGTAGAATAGCAAATAATTCAAGACTCCCGGGATCTTTTTGGGAGGATTTAAAACCAATTTAATCTGTAAGCACTGCCTTTTTTTTTTTTTTTTTTTTTTTTTTTGCAGTAAAGGTGGAAATGAGTATGTATCCTAAGTGACTTTAAAAAGTCTACTTCTCCAGGTGAACAGTCCAAGTGTAGTAAGTGTTTAAAATGAATGGTAATTGTTAATAGCACTTACTTTACAAATTGCAGAGTACATATATACAGAGACGGCATTACTGACCCATCACTGTCAGTGATGAAAGTCCCATGGATTCAGATTACTTTTCACTTGCAGATTCATTACTAAGAGTCTGGATGTTAGGGGTTTTTTTTTCTTTTTCCCCCTCTAATTTCTGCAGAAATCCGTGTGATTTCTAGAAGTAAGCTTGAGGCAAAATGTCACAGTGTAAGCCAATTTGAATGCTTGCATAGAGTTACGGTGATATTTGCACAAAATTCCAAGAGTTACTAATGATCTCATCTTTTTCAGGGGTCATTGTATAAGACATTTCAGGTCTAAATAGGCAGGACAAGAAGGTCTGGTTGGTGGGGGAGAGGTTCAAGAATTACAGGGAGCTTGTAACTTTCAGATGTCCTACCCTCCCAACCCTTCCCTCATTAAACTCACAGTTCTCGTGGCAGTTTTGTTTTGGGAATGCAGCTCTCATTCAAACTTAGAGTTAAAAAAGAAAACAAACATAACCCTACAGTCCGTTTTTCAAATTCAAATTATAAACTGTTCTCCAAGGCCGATGGAAGGGATGGCTGTACCACCAGCAGTGTTATCAAAGTCTGGTTAAGCCATGAAAGGAGATTGTAAGTGTTGCCTAGTGGAATCGTCTAGTTAGTGCATTTATTGAATACCCATTTTGTACCTGGATTTCATTTTCACAAACCACAGAAAACATATTTGGTTCAATTTACCCTCCCCTAGCCAAATCTCCAAAGTCACACATTTATTAAACATGATGAATTTGGAGGCTGCTGCAAAGACTGCTTCAAAAAAGCAGACTCTCGGTGTCAAGGTTAGTTTGAAAACAGCAGTGAGGATGTCTATCAACAATACTTCAATTTTTAAAAAAAGAAGAACAATGAGAAATTTTAAAGTTTTGATTTTTGTTCAAATTGGTGTTAATGCTTTTTTTTTGCTTCTGATTTTGTTTTTGTTTTCGTTTTTTTAATGTTTTCAATGTTTAGAATCCAAAAATGACTTACTCTTGAGATGTAGACATAGAAACTTCCCAGTTAATGTTTCTAGCTCCTAAATTCTATAGAATCCCTCCCTGGGCAGCCTCCTCAGGAGCCCAGGTGCCTGCCCCCTGTGCTTTGAGTTCACTTTTCTGTGTTGATACGGTTCTCCTAGCGTGCCCCTCTTTGTTTGAGCCAGTCTCCATGTTTGTCTTTATGTCTTTATGCTCATTTCTTCATTTCCTCCTCTGCTTCCCGTCAGCCTCCCAAAAAGATATGGGATTATACTCCTGGAGACTGCTCTATCCTTCCTAGAGAGGATAGAAAGGTAATTCTGCTGTGCCTCCTCCGTGGGCTGTGTGTGTGTTCTCTAGCCTGGTTAGTGTGAGTGTGTCGTGGGTTTTTTTCTTCTTTTCTTTTATTTTCTTAAATCATTTTTTTTTTAACTCGATAACTTTTTTTTCTTTTGGCTTGGTGATAAAACGATTTAACAAAGTCTCTACGACTTCTACTACTAATGCTGAGAGGTTTTTAAAGCAATGCCTTATTCTCCTGACATATCCTATTTGTCACAGTCACTATACTCTGAAAAGAGAAAAAATAGGTCTCCCGCGAAAGGTAGGTTTCCATGGTATTTGTAGTTCTCTCTAGCAAGTAGAATAGACTTTTGAAGCTCTGATGACTTCAGGATTTATATTTTCCCTGCCTAATGTTGCATTCTCTGTTTTCACGTCTTCACCTGATTTCTAGTGAGCTCTTGTGTTCGGTCATGCCATCTTTGCCTTATTAAAGCATAGCACTAAATAAATTCATTTTTCAAACTAAACCTTCCATTCTTTCTGCCTGTCCTCTAAATTAAAACATTCTTTCCCATCTTTTCTCTCTTCAACCAGACTAATCTAGAAAAAGATCTCAACCTCTGCCCAGCAGAGTTAGAGGCACATTTAGAAAACACGGAGACGCTTAATAAAGCACCCAATGCAAACCTGTCGCAGGTATTTCCTAGTTTTTCTTCATGCTGTCACTTCCTCTTCCAGCTTGGTTTTGTTTTCTTCTCTGCTCTCTGGTTTCGATGTAGTCAAGGCAATGAATGCTTATGCTGGGTCTTTAGAAACTGCATGGCTTTCAGACTCCTGTTTTCGATTCCTCTCCCCTCCCCTTGCCAACCTAATTTTTGCTTGAATTTCTTTTGAGTTTGGCATCTTCCTTAAAGGGAGTTTTTCAAATATTTTCAGGGTGGCTGGTGATTTAAATGACATCACTCCCTTGTCATTCTCTTTCTCTGCTCTCGGGAGGTGACCCTTATAACTTTCAATCCTTTGCCCTCGTATATCTTCTCCAAATTTTCCGGGAGCCATTTTTGGGGGAGATTCACTTGTCTTTTTTTTTTTTTTTAATCCCTGGGAGATACCAACCTCAGAGATCATTTTCAGAAACACAGTGGTAGTGATTTGAGTGCCTGTTATGTGCATGGCACTGGCAGAGTAGTTGTATTTCTCATTTGGAAGGTCAGAAAGTTCTCAATGAAAAAACGCACTCCAGAGACCAGACAGCCTGGCCACAAACATTTGAAACTCAACCTGTATTGACATTTTTTTTTAAAAGATTTTATCCATTTACTTGACACAGAGAGATCACAGTAGACAGAGAGGCAGGCAGAGAGAGAGAGGGAAGCAGGCTCCCTGCTGAGCAGAGAGCCCGATGCGGGACTCGATCCCAGGACCCTGAGATCATGACCCGAGCCGAAGGCAGTGGCCCAACCCACTGAGCCACCCAGGTGCCCCCTGTATTGACATTTTTAAAGGGGACTATGTCAAAATGTGGTTTATTGAGGACTATGTCATAGAGAGAATCCAAGGAAAACGGGTTCCCAAGGGGAAGAAAAATACCAAGTATTTGGAGAACCGCCCCCAGGGATCCCTGACAAAACAAAAAAGGCTCTTAGAAGGAAACAGTATCTTTACAGAAAATAAAGAAGGCAGGCAGGCACTGCTGAAGAGGCTAGGAAGGGCCACAGACTGTGGCAGGAGGAGTGGAAAATACTATAGATTGTGTTCTATTTAAACAGAACAAGACAAGGAGGGTCAGACCACCAGCATGAGGGACTCAGGTTCTGAAAACTCTCGGGTGCTGGACCATCAAGCCAACGAAGGAGTGAAGAACCCAGGGGGTTATGGCAGCAGCCAGGGTGGACTGAGATAAAGTCAGACCCTGAGGAACTGCAGGCAGATGAGGAAAGTTGGGGTTTGAGAATCCAGGCCCCTCTTCAGAACTTGGGAGAGGCACAAAGGTGAGCTACAGTGCCCACAGTCAAGGCAGATAGGTCATAGGGCAGGGAAAGGAGGTGCTCAGCTTCAACCAAGGTGGAGACCGGAACCAGCCGTAGCCCTTGTGGGATAGAAGGTCTGAGCTAGTTCAAGAGTGAGAACTAACTGCAGGTAAGTCCTAACATGTTCCGGAGCAGGACAGGAGTGCTAGGATTATAGGTCACAAAATGAATCAGGGGTTCCTTTTCAAAGTAGTCTAATAAGAGCAGCTCTATAACACATGCAAAATGGAAGGCAGCTGGAGAATTGCTGAACTCACTGAGGCTTCCCTGAGGTTAGAGACAGTTTCCAGTACCTGGACTTCTGCCCAGGGCAAGGTGGACACAAAGAAGGGTCTGATGCATGAATGAATCATCTTCACATTGGTTCAATTACATGTTCCCCATTAGTTGTTAATAGGTATGGGATACGCTGAGAGGGGCTCTAAATCAGCGCAAAAAAACAATGAACTTTGCCTTCAGGAACATGACCATTTAGGCACACTCCTAAATAAAAGATCTGCAGCAGTACACAGCAGTGCCTGCAAAGAGCTAAAAGAATAGCGCAGGCTCTGAGTGCCAGGCAGAAGAGTGATCTTGTGAAAAAGTAGGGACAATTTCTCAGGGGGTTGGCCAGGACCTTAAAGGATGGGTGCAATGTGGTAGAAATAGTGATAGAGATGGGGACATCCATGTGAGGCACATAAAGAGCAGAGAAGTGATCGTGTTTAGCATGTATTCAAGGAGTAAAGTAGAATCAACTGTAATAGAAAATTGGGGGTGGTAGTAATGATGGGTAGGTGTGGGAAAGAGGGTTGACCCTGGATTATAGAGGCTCAGAACACACAGTTAAGAGATGATTTTGTCCACAGCCCAATGATGTGATTCAAGTGTTGTTTTAGGGAGGTCGTTGTCCTCACTCTAGAGAGGCTGAGTTGAAGGGAGAACCTCCCATTGGAGGTGCAGAGGGCACAGAGCCTACTGTGGTGGTCCAGGCATGGAGTGATGAGAGCCCACACTCCAGTGGCATCAGCATGAAGTGGGGGAGAGGGGTGGCTGTGAGAGTGCTCACAGAGGAGATTGGAATGGGAGATTTTAACTAATTGGTGTGAAGAACAAAGAATTGGAGGGTGGAATGGGGACAAAAACAACTCTAGGGTTTTGGCCAGGAAGCTGGAAGAATTGGGGACATCAGTCTGCCATGTAAGAAAGATGGGGAGAAAATCCATGCAGAGGTAAGATGGAGTTAGTTTTAGGTGATTCATTCTTGAAGTGTTGGCTGGGTATCACCAAGGGCATATCCAGTAGGCAGCTGGAAATGCAAGACTAGGTCTCCTAAGAGAGGGAGGGGCCTACAATGTCAGTTAGAGTCACTTGTGGAGAAGAGATGGCTGAAGCCCTGGGAGCAGATGGAAGATCGAAGGACAGGAAGGACGAGAGCAGCAACTACCCGCTGGGATGTTAGATGACTTGGAGCAGAAGAAAGGGAGGATCAGAGGGTGAACAGGTCAGAGAGGTAGGAGGTAGGGTGAACAGGTCAGAGTGGTGGACCAAGAAGAGGAAGTATGACAACTACCCTGTGCTCCAGAGAGGTCCCCATAAGTAGACTCCAAGGAAAGGTCAGTGGGTTTGATAACCAGGAGGTTTCTAGAAACCTTCAAGGTTGCTGGATGAGGAGTTGCCAGGAGCTAGAGTGGGGAAGCATCTGGGGATCCCCTAGGGGTACAGCACTGTTGAAAACATGTACTTGTGGAAGGAAGGAAGGAAGGAAGGGAGGGGGTGTTCCCAAAGGACTCTGCAGGGTCACATAAAAGTTTTCCAAGATGAAGACCCGGACTAGGACAGATCCCTAAGGTAGGAGATGGGCAGGAGACATCAGTGCGGGCAAGAGGGCTGCCTTCTCTGAGGAATAATGGTAGGTAACTGGGAGCGGGGAAGGGTAGGGTCCTCATCCCTCCAAAGTGAGAGGACCCAGCAGGTTGAGGGTAGGTGGTTCAACAGATTGAGGACCAGGTGGGTGAGCCCCGATAAAGATTGCTTCCCCTCCCGTCCTTTCCTCCCTCTTGGACAATCTTCCTTTTCTTTCTCCCACTGTTTCTCTTCTTTCCTCCAGTATCTCTTCTCCACATGGCGTCTTTTCCTTGAAGTGATTATTATTAGTGATAGGAGTATCTTTAAAAGTTAATTTATTCATTGATTTATTCAACTACCACATTATTTTTTTTTAAATATATTGAGTCCTTCGCGTTTTTGTTTTTTTTTTCTCCAAGACAACAACAGAAACCTTAGACTACTTAATTATGTTGCCTTTTCTCTGCATGTAACTCTTGGTGGTTTTCTTTCTTTTGCATAGTTGCCTGTCATTTTATGAAATGCTCCCCTACTCCTAGGTTTTGTGAAACTGCATTTCCCCATTTCCGCATTCCAAATCTGCAGGGGTGAACAAATGATCTAAATACAGCGTGGTCTTTTCAAATGCATTTTTGTATTTTCTGTACCTAAGGTGTTGGGTGGCCTTCTCTCCTGATGTGGCATCTGGGGTGCATGAAGGAGTCTCTGGTGGGCTTGGCCAGGGGCTCCAAGGACGGGGGATGAGCTGTTAAAGGCAGGGTTGTCCCTAATGTCACTAATGCATGTTGGCCAGATGGTGGGTGGGCTATCCACTCATGGATCTATATTTATATGAAAGATAAGTCTAAGCTAGGGGCCATCTTCCACCGCACCCAGAGAGCACCCGCTGGCCCAGAAATCCTCCAGCACAGAGCCCTTTCCAGCTAAGGGCCCCATCTCCCAAAGGTCCTTTGCTACATCAGGAAAGGAAAGGGGCTGCTCTCTTTCCCCCTTGACTGGGAACATCTGATGCAAAATAAATGATCTACATTCTTTTCTTTTCTTTCTTTTTTTGACATTTACAGAGCTCGGCAGTCAGCCCCAGCCCGGATATTTCTGCAGAGCCTCCTGGATAGTAAGTTGCCACCACATCCCTAGCCTGATGTATTAATGTCAGAGATGGAAAGAGGCTTGTGTTTTGGATCCGAGTGTGTATTTGTGTCAATCTTGCAGCTTCAGTGATAAGTAGCAATTTAATCATCATCTTCAAATTATTTTTCTTCTGTTTTCTCCTCCTCCTCCAAATTCATTTTGTGATGATTCCTTTTACCTTTGAGAAGCTTTTCCGTGTGTTGGCATCTTTACCTTTAGAATGTGAGTTTGAGTTGGGAGTCCAAACCCACCTCGTTGGCTGGTTCTTGGAGGGGATGTGTGACTGAGACACACTGCGCTGGGTGTAAAGGTCGGGGGATGGTGGGGTTGGGTCCTCCGTCTGTACGTGTCCCAGGGAAAGATGGGGCCAGGAGGGGGCTGACTTGACTGATGCTGAAAAGTGTGGATTTATTTCCTCATAGCAATCAGGATTCTGCCTGGGTGATGATATGTGCACACACTGCTCACTTCGCAGAGTAACCACCAGTCTCTTTTCCCCTCACCAGACCATCCAGTGATCCCTGCGCCAGATGACTTTTCCCAGTATTTTGCCATGCGGCCATTATCCCAGCTGAAATGTCTCCATGCGGTCCCCTGCCCCTTACCTACACAGCACATAGCAAGCACTGAGATCATATAAGTAGGCCCTGAGCCTCCCTATACCCAATTTAATGTCTCATTCTTAGAATTACAATGAGGAGGAAAGGCACAAGCGTTTCCTGTTCCATTGGGATTGGGTAAACCCACAACAAGCAATTTTCACCTCTTCAAATAGAAGCCTGGCTTGACTGGAATGCTGAGTTTATGGAATTTTTGGCAAATGTTGTGGTCCCTTGGGAATGTCCTATGTACCTTGCCAAAGAATGCGTTCAGCAGGAGGAGTTTCACTTGAAAGTCAGCTGGGATTAGGATATTTCAGTGGAAAATTGGAAAAATCTTAATTCTTTTAGCACAGTGACCAAATCTCTAGCTAGATCCATTCTGTTCATTTTTTTTCTATAAATATGTGTGTTGATGATTATGATCAATTTATCCCAGCATAAGAAGAAATTGAGAAGATATATTAGAACAGCAGCTAGAAGGGAAGTTACCTGCCTGAGGGGACAGTCCATCTTGGGACAAGTCCAGGCGTTAAGTCTTGTGCCTGCTGTCGGGTCAGTCATCAGGCCAGCAGTGTGACAAACATCAAAGCTCAGATCTAGCGTCTGGACCACTTCTCGATCTCCCTCCACTCTGGGCTCGGAGGCTCACTGTCTGTAAGCAGCTAGTTGAACTGTGCCTTCAGCTGCAAGGATGGTAAGTCACAGGTCCTCTAGGTCCTCAGAGATGTGCTTTCAGAGGTGAAGTGCAGCAGATGCCCTTAGGCTACATGCAGACAAAGGCTGCAGCTCCCTGCAAACTCTCCTTGGCCGCCGAGGCCACCTGTTTGTCACCTGGACAGTCCTGACTGCCCACTGATCGCTCCGGGTCTCTCCCTGCCCCTATAGTCCAGTTTTCAGGATGGCCCAATGTTAATCCCTCTGCTTGGTCTCCCCCCTCAACCCCCTTTCCTTTCCCCATCTCCCCAGAGAGCATGGGACAGGAAAGGCTGCTGCGGGTAGCTAGTTGAGTGAATTCCTTAGTCAGTTCCCTTAGTGGGTTCTTACTGGATCCGGGGGGCACTATGTTCAGTATTATCATAGGGGCACAAGGTATCGTCCCTTACTAGTTTGGGCAGCAAATCGTACGTCCCCAAAAATGTTGCTAAATGAGAAGGCAAAGTGGTGAATGAAGGACACTAAGGATTGAAAGTATTCCCAGTTTGGGCCCTCAGGGGTGTAATTAATCAATATGATAAGTTAATAAATATAATAAGAAAATAAATCATAAATGTATTCCGAAGAGAAAGTGCCCACGGGCTGTCAAAGTTAGGAGCGCAGGTCTTGAATGAAATAATCCTAGTGATTTACTGGACGTTTACGATGCGCCAGGCCCTGTGGTTGGCGTCGTAGTTACGTTCCCTCATTTAGTCCTTTCACCACTCCAGGACGGAGCGTTGTGTTTGGTCCCCATTTTACAGGTGAGGCAATGGTACATAAAGGCAGCACGATGCCCGTGATTCCCCAGCTGATGACTGATAAAGCCGTAGCTGAAGAAGGAACAAGGAAGTTCTAGGCCAGGGGACCGTGTTAGTGATAAGCTCTTGTTTGCACCATCCTGATTCAGAATGGGGCAGGAAATTCACGGAAAACATGCCATTGTTTGACTGGTCTTGAGTGCTTAAAAAAAAAAAACAACCAAGGTCAGTAACTGTGTAGTACTGTGTTAGCAGGATCGAAGGAGCTGAGGCAAACCGCTTCAAAGAGCGAATAGCTTTCAGAGAATTCTAAGTATTTGTGGACCTGAAGATGTTTGCTGGGTTAATTTATCAAGCGCTCTTATTTGTGTCATTGAAATAGGTCTCCAAAGACCTCTGTGTTTCAGCCATAGCCCGGCTCTCATGAACTACTTGGCAGGAATAGATGAGTTTTATCCTCTTGCTAGTCTTCCACTTGGGAATTTTTCAGTAAGGCAGGCAGGGTTTCCTTCCAGTTTGTTCGAATGAGGAAGTAAGGTTTTTTCCCTTGTTTGGAATTGGTGGGAAGCCTGACACCCAGGGAGGTGCACAGCAAATGTTTGCAGAATCAATGAATGTGCTTGTGAGTCTTAATTAACTAGCATCCCACGCGCTCAGCACTGAGGGCGGCAGCTGCAGCCTGGATCTGGCCCCTCTCGCTGGATGGTTGGGGAGGATGTGTTGAAAGAAACATTAGCCAGACTGGACTTACCCCAAGGATTGAAGGAGAAGGCACAGGATGCCCCATGTTCAAAAACATTGGGATTTTTTTAAAAAGTGGTCACTGAAGAAGTTGTGTTCATATCTTGGACAGAATTGCAGTTTTGGAATTTTATTAATTAGCATGATTACATTATCACAGTGTTAAAAGAATATGGGTATAGAGAGGAAGAAATCTACCCATAGCCCCCAATGTTCCAGTAGAACTACCAGTCCTTATTCTCAAAAATTATTTTTTTTAATGCTTGCAGTAACAGTATCCAATTTTGTATTTTATTTTCCTAGACTTATCAGATCTTAAATCAGTCCTGAAGACTACTCATCCTCATCGTTGGCATTTCAGCATAGATTACCACTCGGATTTTTTTTTTTTTCACCTAACCAAAGAGCTTTCCTCTATTTGGCCAGCAAGTGGCGCTCAAGAACAAGCTTTTTTCCCCAAAAAACCCCCACAAAAACACAAAAAAACAAAACCCAAAAAAAACCAAAAAACCCTTTCTCTTAACCTAAGATCAAAACACAAATCATTACTGAAGAACTAAATGAAACATTAGAGACTCCCTTGGGCCTTGAAAATGTAATTTTCATTTCTCAGAAATCTACATGCGAGCATTTAAATTTACAGAATCATTTATTCTATTATTTATTGAAAAGCAGTGGTAGGCACCAGGTGTGCAAAGATTGGTAACATAAACTGCCTGCCCTCAAGAGGCTCAGAGTGTAATGGGGACACAGACTTATAAATCACAGGTAGAAGCCAGTGTGGCAAATGCCACAACGGGACACAGGAGAGAGGGAACGACAATCACATATTATAAATCTAAAAGATCATTTTCTTCCTGCAGTACAAAAGCTAAAGATGAAACTGCCCTCCCCAGATTTCCTAGACTCCTTTCCCCCAAAGCCACAGTTTAAAGCAGTTACTTTTTTTTTCCCCCTTGCTGAAAACAACAAATGGTTTTAGACAGTGAATTCCACAAAGCTGGAATTTTTTGTCTGTCATGTAGAAGCTCTACGTAGGAGAGTGATTCACACTTAATAGGTGCTCAATAAATATTGGAGTGACTAAAATGAGCAGTGGAATGACCTTGTGAGATCTTTTATAGAAATGATCATGGGCAGTGATTTGCAGAGATGACTGGAGGGAGTCAGGGCTGAAGAGGCAGGAGTGAGGGTGTGCTTACTACAGAGACGTAAGTGAGCAGTGGTGGGGTGGTGGCCGGGGAGGTCGAGGGAAGGGGCTGATGTGCGCTGTGTCAGGTTGGTGACTGGTTAGGTTTGGAGAGCAAGGAGTGGGGAAAAAGGGGTTGATTCCGTGGGCTTTCTGGCTTGGGCCATAGGAGACAGGAACAGAGCTGGGTTTGGTTTGGGGCATGTGGGGTTTAAGATGCCTGAGGAATATACCCATGGGGAGGTGCCTAGAAGGCAGCTGAATGTACAGCTCTGGAGCTCAGGAGGAAGGCGCATATGATAACAGATTTGAAGGTGGATTTGTTGGACGGTCTTACCGTGCCTGTTGGTTTTACAGATGAAAGAACCTGAGAAACAGATTGTTTCCAAGTTCCTAACAGAGTGGGTTATCCTTAGCTGATGCGTGTTGCTCGTTGTTTATTGGAGTCAGGCTGGAGTCCCCCTGAGCCCACCTGGTCACGGGGTTGCAAACTGTTGGCCGTAAGAGGATCACTCCATTCTCTCACTTTACTCCTCCAGCAACTATGTTTTTGCTGAATCCCCTTGAAACTCAGCCCCTTTGCATCTTAGCCAGAGGATGAGTTGTTCAGCCTGCTGTCTTTGAACTGGAAACTGGCTCACCCAGGCTGTTGAGAGCTGAGCTCCAGCTGAACTTGGCTGTTCTGTGATGGGACCGGTAGCTGCCAGTTGGGCAGCCCAATGCTGATTGGGCCTTTCTCATCAGCCCCACTGCTTTTCTCATCTCATTTGATCTATTTGGGCACAGCAGAGACCCAGCAACTGTGAGACCTTTGGCACTTGCCTTCAGCACTGAGGCCCTCAGTTTCCCTTTGGTACAACAGGACAAATGTTGTATGCCTTTCCAACGCTAGAAGATGTGATGGCAAGGATACATTTGAAAACGTTGTTCCAGAATTTGTAGATATGTTTTTAACCAAGAAGGGCCTCAGTTGGGAAGTGTTGCCCATCTGGAAAAAGCATATTGGCTTTGGTATCAGAAAGAAAACAATTAGCTATAGCAAATCCATTCTGAGGGGTTTCCTGAGTTGCTGGTTTGTCGTTCTGGTGGGGAAGCGGGACGAAATGGTGATAAGGGATGGAATAAAGCCAGAAAGTGGAGTGGCTGTGAGGGCAGGAAGGGATTTCTGACAAGTGGTGAGGTAGGGGAGGTGTGAAGTCCGGCAGCTGGGTACCACGAGAGTCAGGACCAAATGACGTTAGGTGGAACCAGAGAAGACCAGCGTGGACGTTCTCACCAAGGCTGAGGCAATTCAAAGGACAGCAGGATAGAAGCCTCTGGCAGGCCCCCCCCCCCGCCCCGCCGCGCTGAGGGAGGTCTGGTGACCACAAACCAAGGCGACCGAGGCCTAAGAGACTGTCCCCTCACCACAGCTGTTGGCAAGGCTAAAGGACACCTGTACTTGGGTCTTTTAGAAGTTGAGATTGTATAAAAAGGAGCAATGGAGTTAAATTGAACGTCAAAACCAGAAAATGCAACCAAAGCAAGGGAAGGCTCTGAAAGGGAAACTGAGATAAGGGGCAGATTTATGTTTAATTAAAAACTTTGAAGTTAGTCAGTTTAGAGGCGCTTACATTGATGGAAGTTGGCATATAGTGCCACAACCTTGCAAGTCACCTTTAAGGGTCTTCCTGCCCTCTGGCTGGAGTTGATGCCTTTATCAATCAGAAGGTTGGGGGGACATCTTCAAGCACCCCTGTAGGTAGAAGCAGGAGAGCAAAAGCTGTGTGGGTGGCAGCCATTGTCCTGAGGCCTCTGAGCCTGGCAAAGCCTCGCCTCTGTCCCTAGGGTGGGAGTGGACACCCCTGGTCAGGGGCCAGGGCCCCAGTAAGGCCAGCCAGCCTAGGCCGGGGCCATGGTAAGTCCCTGTAGTCTCACTGTGTCCACTGTTCTGAGGGTTCCAGAGTCGCCAACATGAGGAGCCTAAGTGAATGTGATGAAATTCTTGTGGAAGAATTTCTAAACACATTTCATGAATCAAAGCATTTCCTTAATCAGATCATGTGTGCCCATTTTACTTTCAGAAAACGTGACCTCATATTCATTCAACAAATATTTATTGGGTGTACGTGTGAGCCCTCTTGTGGACCCCTGCAAATAAGGGCATGGCCTGGGGGGAAAGAGTCTTGCCCCGTCATGCCACCTCTTCCGGAGGGTTCTCCCCTCTGAGACACAGCCTGGAGGCTGCTCTGTGGACTCCATTCATTCACACGCTTTTGTGGTCTCAGCTTTGAGAGTAGGTTTTCTTTCCCCTTAAGTTTTCAGGAACGTTTTTCTGTCTAATCTGAGAAGAGGAGAAAAGCATTTGATTCCCTGACGTCAGCCAGAGAGAATGGGGAGAAGGGACCTGGAGGAACCCCGAGCCCCCAGGCAGTCCCCTGAAGTAGAGCATGCAAAGCCCTGGGAGGCCGCAGCAGCACGTGGGAAGGTTGCTGTTGCTCAGGGAAAGTTCCTGTCCTGGGGTGGACCCACTGCCCGTTCTACCACAGGCTCCTCCTCTCCATTCCTGACTCCTGGGCTCTGGGGCCTCTTGTCCCCGGGGTACGTTCACCGCAGGGGATGCCTGGCAGTGACCTTTGGAGCTCCAGCAACCTTAGGCCTCCTGCGGTGTGCAGGCCTGGGCTCTGGGAAGGCACTGCCACCTCCTTCGTGGGGAGATGTTCAGCCGAGGGTGCCGTGCAGGGCCGGGCTCTGCCGCTGCACAGGCAGTGCGTGCTTCAGCAGGGGTCTGGATCTCTCGGTACCTCCTTCCCTCCACCAAAAATGGGGCAAGTAGGGTTGTTTGTGAGGATTAAAGCCAGAAGGATGGCCCAGCCTCCCACATAGGATATCTCAGCCGGTTGTGTAATATTGTCGTCATTGTCTGTGACTGTGGGGACGGAGAGGCTGTGCGAAATGGGGGGATAACCCCATCATTGAAGCATGGGGAGAGGGGAAGACATGGATAGACGGGTCATGCCGCAAAAGCAGCCCCACGTTCTGTGTCGAATCTGGGGGCCCAGAATATGTGGGGGTTCACTGTTATAATTAAGTTTTTCTGTACACTTGATAAAATACACATCATAAAATATTGGGATAGAGAAATTCTGTCAAGCTGTTTGCATCTCCAGAGCTAAAAAAAAAAAAAAAAAGTCCACATTGATACCAGTAAACCAAATTCAGTAGGACTGAAAAGCAGCCGAACAGAGGCCTGAGTACTTCTGGGGGAAGGGGGTCAGTTGATCACGTACCTGAGTGTGTGTCTGTGTGTCTCCGTGTGCCCATGGGTGAGGGCCTAGAAAACTGGGATTAGGGGAAGGGGGGGGCTCAGTGAGTAAGTGCTCTTAATTTTTTCCGTGCCCCACCTCATTCCTGAAAGGATTTGTGGTAACTTGCAAAAATACCTAGAATTTCAACAAGATCATAGTTTATACTCCTATTACCTGTCATAAGGTTCTGACTACAAATTTGAAAGAAGCTGGTGTAACCTGTGGCGGGGATGGTAACAGCGTGTGGAATCCCAGGTCCACTTTCACTTGGGGGCTGATTTTCCCAGAGACTCAGGAAAATGGTTGACTTCCGTGCTCCGTCAGCCAAAGTGCTTGTGAAGGATAACCCAGAAAAATAATAATAATCCGGGTGGTGACCTTGAAGTCACCAACTCTGGCTGGCGACCTGTTAGGGGCTCCCCTCATGTCCTCGGCTACGCCATCTCGTGTTGTACCCGCCGGGTCCCCAGCAGCGCGTCCCTCCCCCCCACCCGCCTCCCCAGGCAGAGTTTCTCAGAGGTCCTCTTTTATTTTTATTTTTTTTTTAATCTTTTTTTTAATTAAGATTTTATTTATTTACTTGACAGACAGAGGTCCCAAGTAGGTAAAGCAGCAGGCAGACAGAGAGAGGAGGAAGCAGGCTCCCTGCTGAGCAGAGAGCCCGATGTGGGACTCGATCCCAGGACCCTGAGATCATGACCTGAGCTGAAGGCAGAGGCTTAACCCACTGAGCCACCCAGGCGCCCCATCAGAGGTCCTCTTTTAAAGCACAAATGCAGTCTTCTCGGCACTTTTGCTGTTCGGGCAGATTCCTGAGCATTTGGGGCCACCCTTGGGCTTGTCTTGTCCAAAGAGCTCAAACTAAATAAGAACACCCTTTAGAAAGGACAGCGCTTGACTAGGATCCCAAAAAGGATGCTTTTTGTCTTCGGGTGGTAATGTGCTTTTGAGAAAAATGTCAAACATTCTAAGCCCCGTTCTATCTTGTTCTCTCTTCCCTCTTTTAACATCACATTGTCTTCAGTATCTATTCTTCCAACTTCCACGCAGTGAAGAGGGAATCAGATGGGGCTCCCGGGGATCTCGCTAGCTTGGAGAACGAGAGGCAGATTTATAAGAGCGTCTTGGAAGGTGGAGACATCCCTCTCCAGGGCCTGAGTGGGCTCAAGCGACCCTCCAGCTCAGCCTCCACTAAAGGTAACTGGGTGAAGCCTGCAGGGCTCTGGCCCGGCCACACGGTCATCCAGATGCCTCTCGCCCATCCAGGCCTGGTGTCGGGGTGTCGGCAGCGGGTGACTTCCAGCTCCTGGGATATCCTTTGCCTTGTGCAGGTCCATCTCCAGGCCTCTGAGCCATCTGAGCACCTCCCTCAGTTTTTCACCGGCCATTTTTCTTTCTGGTATTAGTTTCCCTTCCTTTGAACCCCGACCTTGCTCTCCCTAAAGCATCTCTCTCTCTCTTTCGTTCTGATTCCCTCTTAGAACGTAGCTGAGCCTTAGCCTTCCGTAACTCACAGCAGGGTGGCCATTTTTCGTTGCATCTTTGCACCTGCTTTGCAGCACAGATTATTTTGCTTCCGGACATCGACTGGAAATTTAAAAAAAACAAAACAAAAAACCCTTAAGACAAATGAGCATGTAACCTCTCCCTTTTTATTTCATTTTTTTTTTTAAGCAGCTTTCAGCTTTAACCTAATGGGTCTGTTTATTTTATTCTGCATGCTTTCCAGTGGATCGTAAAGGTGGGAATGCTCACATGATTTCTTCATCTTCAGTTCCTAGCCGAACGGTTAGCTCTAGCAATGCATTAGGCCCCATGTGTAAGCACAAGAAACCCCTGTCCGCTGCAAAGGCCTGCATTTCGGAAATCCTTCCCTCCAAATTCAAACCCAGGCTCTCCGCTCCCAGCGCTCTTTTGCAGGAACAGAAGAGTGTCTTATTGCCGGCAGAAAAGGCTCAGAGCTGTGAGAACCTTTGTGTTTCACTGTCTCTGAATGATTCCAAAAGAGGTCTCCCCCTCCGAGTGGGGGGGAGCATCGAGAACCTGCTCACGCGCTCCCGGCGGGAGTGGGACAGCAAGTCGAGCAGCACCGTGAGCCTCCAGGAATACAGCACCGGCACCAGGAGGCCCTGCCCTCTCTCCAGAAAGGCCGGGATGCAGTTCACCATGTTATACCGGGATATGCACCAGATCAACCGAGCCGGTCTCTTCCTGGGCTCCATCTCTTCCTCAAGCGTGCGAGACCTTGCCTCCCACTTCGAAAGGAGCAGCCTGGCGTTGGCCAGGGGCGAGCTGGGCTCTAGCCAGGAAGGCTCGGAACACATCCCCAAGCACACCGTCTCCTCCCGCATCACGGCATTTGAGCAGCTGATTCAGCGGTCGAGGTCCATGCCATCCCTGGACCTGTCCGGGAGGCTAAGCAAGTCCCCCACGCCTGTGCTGTCCCGGATTGGTCTGACCTCAGCCCGCTCGGCTGAGTCCCTCCTGGAGTCAACCAAGCTGCGACCCCGGGAGATGGATGGGATGAACCCGGGGGGGCTCTACGCCGCCCCAACATGCAGCAATATGGTCGAGCCCCCCTTGGGCTTCAGGGGCCTCGCGCCTTCTGAGCCCCTCTCTGCCTGCTCCGACGAGCTCGACCACTGTTCAAACATCTCCAGCGACAGCAGAGAGGGCAGCAGCAGCAGTGTCCACGGAGACTTTCCCAAGCACCGCCTCACCAAGTGCAAGGGCACCTGCCCGGCATCATACACCCGCTTCACCACCATCCGAAAGCATGAGCAGCAGCAGACGTCCAGACAGCCCGACTGGCGCCCAGATCTCAGGGGGGACAGGAGCACGCTCCTCAGGAACATCTACCTAATGAGCCCCCTCCCTTTCCGATTGAAAAAGCCCCTCCCGTCCCACCCCAGGCAGCCTTCCCCCGGTGACTTCTCAGCCCCCCAGGCCGGCCAGAAGCCAGACTTCCCCAGCCAGCCCCAGCAGGACGAGACCCCCTCCGGGGGAAAGCCCTCGGTTCCCAAACGCCTGTCTTCCCGACACACCATGGCGAGGCTGGGCCGGATCTCGGAGCCCCCTCAGGGGAGACTCGCAGTCCCAGATGACTGCCTGAGGGCCTTTCATAATGGCAACTCCGTGCCGTACTCAGACCCGGGCCTGGACAGGAACAACAACCCACACAGTGAACTGGGAACATCCCTTGGAGGTGGCATTTGTGTATTTGCCCGGTTTCACCTCACCCGTCTCTCCACCTTGCTTGCTCTGTCCCCTCTTCCCATGTGCCCTTGGTGCTCATTTTCTGGTCTGTCCTTTGTTTTCTGTTTGTTTTGCTTGGCAATTAATCATGGCTCGTAGTGGCTGCACTTCTTTAAAAACAAAGCCCCTCATGTCATTTAGACTAACCACCAAACTCTGTTTCGAAAGAAAAATTGGCCGTTTAGCTCAGCTGAGAAATTCGTCCATGTGAACTCTCGAACCCCTTGGAGTTCACGCCAATCCTGTCACCCCACGGTTTTTTGAGAGGCAGCCTCTCCCAGTGCCCCTGTGTGTGTGAGTGTATGGTGTGTCCCTGTGAGACCCTGCACGCCTCTTAGGAGGGACACTTTTCACAGAAGGTCCTCTCTCCGCTCACCTGTTGCCTTCTGATTAGTTTTCTTTGTATTAAACTGGCTTACAAGTAAATCCAAAAAGGTGTTGGCGGGGGCGGGGGGCGGGTATTTGCTTCTTCTTCAGAATTTGACTGTTGGTCTATAATCCACGACTGTGAATGTAATGATAATGGCTAAAGGGTGAAATCTTAATCCCAATCTGGTTTCCTGCTAAATGCTGGCGTGTTTTAATTCTACTTTGTTGTTTTGAAGATTCGGAGTCACCAAGGCATTTTATACCTGCTGATTATTTGGAATCCACAGAAGAATTTATTCGGAGGCGTCATGATGATAAAGAGGTAAATGGCATCTTGAAAATCTCTTAGCTCTTAGGCAGATTTTAAAAAATGAAGGAAGCAAACACTCTAGACATATCTCAGAGAGGTGACATGACCTAGCAATGGGGAAGCAAAGATTGGTGTCTTCACAAATGGCTTTTTATGTGGCGTCAGCTCTCTAGGACCGATTTCCCTACAGGCAATAGGTTCTAAGTGCCAAGTCCCATTAGCGTCCCCACAGGGGAGGTTACCACTGCCTTCAGCTCTGTGCAGGTGGACCCAGAGTTGGTGCCACTTGCTCACCCCTTCCCCATCCCTGCCTTCTTATTCTCTAAGGAAACCCACCCACATATTTCCCCAGTCCTGCCCACCCCCCTGTTGGCACAAAGCACAGTTCCTTCTGGGGAGTATGCAGCAGGAGAAAGGAAACTAAAAAATAATACATAATGACCACTGTAATACACTTTATAAAACAGTTTGAAGAAGTTGTCTTTAACTCAGAAGAAGAGCTACCCCCATAGACCCTGGGAAGCCCCCACCAGAACTTCAGGGAACGCACCTCTTCTAGCCACGGCTGAAATGTCCACACGGCAGTGGAATGCCTGGGGAAGGAGTGTGTTCTCTTGGGATTTCAGAAGAGGCCATTGTGCTTATCAGCTAAAGGGGCAAAATCACCAGCTTCTGTTGTGATATAGTGGTGTTCTGAGGCATGCTTCCTGAACTTTGCACTCCTAGCAGGAAGGGTCCTATAGACCAAACCAGCTCCAGTGACCATTGTCCCATATCAAGTTAGGAGGTGGAACAGTTGTTTTGACCATGTGTACACAGCTCTGACCCTTTCCCCATAAAGTCTGAAGCCCCTTTCCTACGTTCCGTTTTGTTGAGCGGTTTCCTAGTTGAGGTGGATTTTCCTTATGGATTTAGGGTAAGGCTGACCTTGAATGGGGCTGGATGATAATAGTTATGGCTGCCGAGACGAAAAGACCATAGCTCTGCTGCCGTGCAGGCGTAAGACAGACAGTATTCATTAAGACTGTATCTGTCCGGGTAAAGAAGGAAGGAAGCGTGAGATGTGCAGACTTATTTATAAGAACAGGTGACAAACACAGTGAGTGTCCATCAGGCCACAGACCGTTTCATTTCTAGTCGCCGTCCCTAGGATACAAGTTTCCCACCTATGTAAGGTGGAAGAAGATGACATTCATGTTATTAGTACAAACACTAGTATCCAGCATGGAAGGCGCTGTGCTAGAATCCTGCCTACCCCACGGGAGGCAGATTTTACTTAGTTGGCTTAGCAGTTGGTATATTACAAGGTGCGTTCAGAAGGGGAGCAGCTTGTTCCCTGAATAACACTGGCTCCCAGATGCTTAAAAATGTTGTGTCTTTATTCATGGTACTTGGCTTCTGTCGTCAAACTGTGGGGACGGTGGATTTGCTGAGGTCTGATCCAGGCACTGGGTCCGCTCCCTTCACTGTCCACTTCCACTGATCTGATGTAACAGTGGCCCAAGCATGGGGGGCCACGGGAGCCTCCAACAGTAGTCCCTCCCCACTGCTACAGAAACAGCTCACACTTCCAGCTAATGGAGGGTCAGTTCTGGCAGCTTTCTTGGCAAAAATTATGAATTACTGATGATCGTGGCTTTTCAGAAAATGAGAATATGTCAGTTCTGGAAGGGACATTAGTAGCCAAGCCCATTGTGTAAGCCAGGAAAGGACTCCAGGGGGTAGTGACTTGCCGGAGGTCACACAGCAAATTAACTTACACCCTCTGGTGTCAGCTAGAAACAGCTAGGAACCAGGGCTCCACATTCCTGGGCCAGTGCCCTTTCAGCGGTGTTGGGCTTTGTGAAGCACCATCTCATGTCTTTCCTCAGGTAGTCTTTACGACAGCTTGCCTGAGCCCTTGACATCCACAGCCATTTGAGAAGTAGTTTCTTGATTATTCATAGTCCCTGGTGAAAGATGGGAAAATCAGGCCCACCATCCTTTGGGGCTGGGTGTCACATGAGACATTAAATTGCCTGCTAGAAGAAGACAAATGCCTTATTGAAAATACTAAGAATTACCAGTCCTCATTACTGCTTTTCAACAAGGAATGGTAACCCCAGGAATGTATGATCGGTATAGAATAAGAAAACATTAAAATTCTGTTCCATAGGGTCACTTTAATAGGACATGAGGACATTTGGTAAAAATGCAACATTGTTTAATTATTTGAAAAAGCCTTTAAAAATAGAAGGAGAAAAAGAAGTCTTTAAGAATAGAAGTAGATGACTATTTCTTTAACTTAGGAGAGCCTAATTCTTCTAAACTGAGGTGTTTTTATTCCTACTTCATCTTTCATATTTCTACTCTACATCACTCCTTTACACTCAGCCTCATTTCACCTAATGAGATAGTTCTGTAAAAGGTACAGTAAGCAAGTAATTGATGATGTCTGTCAGTCACGTAAGTAGCCTTTGGTGCGTGTGCCAAGGCCCCCTAAACATTGTGCTCAGGGGAGGGGTTGGCCAGCCTAGGAGAAGGGGTGCATAGTTTCTGAAATGAGTGGCTCTGCTCTGGAGCATATCAGAGTAACAGACCTCAGAAGTACAAAAAATGACCTAGTTCCATGGCTCTGGCATAGTCAGAGCCCAGATCCAAGTGGGAGGAATCAGCCATCCCTGGTCCCACCATGGGAAGACACTGGGAAATCCCCACCGCCTAAGTGAGGTGAGGGGAGCTCTCCCAGCCCCCCGCGTCCAGCCCAGCAGGCTTGTAGATGCTCCAGATTGCCGCCCCCCACCCCTATAGGCTGCCGCCCCCAGAGGGCCTGGATTTTGGGGCCATGTACTGGGATCAAGAGGCTCTTGGCTGAGTCAGGAGAGTTTCCTGGACAGTGTAACTGTTTGAAATTCATCCTTCCCCTGTGGCCCAGGGATCCCCTGGGGTCCCCTGCGTGGTGCGGTCTCCCTCCTCCGCAGAGCGTGCGGGGTGCAGCTGCAGGGGGACACAGGAGTTGTGGCCATGAAGCCCCTCCCATGCCAACCCTCCGCGTGTCCCCACTATTCACCCAGCCCCTTGCTTCTTAGTTGTTGGGTTGGCAGTTTTCCAACACCCTGCACCGGATGATTTACTGCCCCTTTTATGCAATTTCATGGCAGAAACTTTTAGCGGACCAGAGACGACTTAAGCGTGAGCAAGAAGAGGCCGATATCGCAGCTCGTCGCCACACGGGCGTCATCCCGACGCACCATCAGTTTATCACTAATGAGCGCTTTGGGGACCTCCTCAATATAGACGATACGGCCAAAAGGAAATCTGGGTCAGAGGTCTGTTTTGGTTGCCTCCGTCTGCTGCTTGACCCAAAGCAATGCCCGCGCCTCCCCTCAGCACTGCCCTCCGTAGGCCGAGTTAGTTCTCCAGATGGCATCTGTCATCCCGGCTTCCGTAGGCTCGCTTCGGCTCCTCTGTGGCTGGTCATGGACGCGAGTCCCATCATGTCCTGTGCTCTGTATGTTCAAGCATGCCTGGCTGTGGGCCCGGGATCTGCTGGCGTACCCCCCACCCCATGCATGCCCAGAGCATCGGCTGCCATCATGACTCCAGCCCCCCGCATCCTGCGTTGTACGGTGACACTGCGCTGCCTGTGCGTCCCGCCTAGAAGCCTTGCACCTCAGTCCGCGCGTGTTAGCAGCTGTCGTGCGAGCCATTAGAAGATTCTTCTTTGAAGAGGCGGTCTCACGAAGCTTGTTATAAAAGTTAGCGACGCATTGTTTATGCCGTTTACCCAGGTCCCCAAATAATAGAGAATATTATTGCCGCTTGGTATCAAATGATGAATTAGTTGAATAAGGTGTTTATCAGTGCTGAGCCTCACTGAAGACTTTCGAAACCCAACCAGTTTTGGAGTTAGGATAAGCCCGTGGAGGGTAAGAGAGCTCTCTGAGAGACGTTTCATTTGTTCCCTTAATTTTGCCGTTTCTCAGCTGAGATTACAAAACTTAATATTATAAAAGGCGGGAAGAAAGCACAGATCTTTGAAGCGATTCTATCCAGGCCTTGGCCTCCTGCGCAAAGGCCAACATGTTGAAATTCTTACCCCAGCCAGATGCTGCTGCTCGCCTCACAGTGTGTGTTGCCGTGTGACCCCCTAGGGTCCCCTAAGGATTAGCTCCTTTTGGTGAAGTGTGTGTGTCTGAGGCTTGAGAGGGAGCTGGGGGAGTGACATCAAAGCATGGACAGGTTTATAAATCTTTCAGTGTAACAGATTAATATTCATGTTTCCATGTTTGAGTGACAGAGGCAGTGGGCATTCTCATCAAATGGTTTGTTCTTTGTTTTGTTTTTAAAGAAATGGAAGCATTCTGTGACAGAGAGAGGAAAGAGAACCAGAATGAAAGAAAAGCAGGGATGGGGAAGGACTCTCTAAGGTGACGGAGAGAAAGGAAGCGTGATGGGAAGAGGCAGAAGTTAGCAGGTGCTAACTGAGGTGCAAGGGAAAGGCAGACCCAGCCCTCAGCCTTCCGGCTCCTCAGAACCCCCCTACTCTGAAGGCGCTGGTGATGGATTCTCCTCATTTGCAGGCCTACCCGCTTGCTAGTGATGGGGAAGAGAACACACAAGGCACCACAGGGCTACATAGATACATGGGTGGGTAATACGTGTGCACAGAAATGCAGCTGGGGCAGAACAGCCTTGGAGAGAGGCAGGCAAACTGCCTAACCCACCTTGCCTCCCTTCCAGAGAGTGATTCTCGAACTCAAGCGGTCATCACAATGTCCCGGGGGCTTGTTAAAGTACAGATTGCTGGGCCCCATCCACAGATGTTCTAATTGTGGGGTGGGGCCCAAGGATTGCCTTTCTAACCAGTTCCCAGGTTAGATGCCCATTGATGATGCCCATTTAGAGACCCCACTTTGAGAATCACTGCCCTGGACGTTGACTGACAGGTGTGGGAGAACAGAGACTAGCAATTCCCAGGTGCACAGAGCTGTGGAGATGTACTCCAGCCCCACTGAGTAGAATGTGGGTAGCTCTGGGCAAGGCCCCATATGGAAGTGGAAACAGGACCCAGACTATGCCCTTGGGCAGCTGGGAGTCTAGTGGGGGGGGGGACACCCACATGACTGTCGTCTCTGCTGTGACAGGTGACACAGTCCTGTGGGAGCCGGGGGAGGGTAGACGGATGGGGCCTCAAGGAGGCAGAGGCAGGTGAAGAGGGAGATGCTGCTTTGCATAGGCAATGAAGACTCCTGATATGTCTTAACAGCCCCATGGAATCAGTGTCTTTCTGAACTTTGAGTAACGTATGGCTTCTGTTTAGTGGAAATAAATTTGTTTCCACCAATCCCCAGTATCGGCCTAAGCCAATTTACAGATTAAGTAGTTTATTACACACTTGTAAAACTTAATTAATGTAACAGATAGGTGATATCCCTCTGCCTGAACTCAGTTGCCACTCGAAGCGTGAATCTGGTGCTGTTTGGTTTACGTTTCTTAAAGTTCCCACAGCTCTACAGCTGCCTATCCTTGGGTTATGACCATCTTTTTTTTTTCTTTTTTAATTGGAATCACTGTGAAATTTTCATCTTACAATGTTGGTTATCTGGCCTTCTCTTGTGAACTTGTCATTTATCATTAAGTCCACAACCGTTCTTTTCTTATTCCCTTACAACTACTAAATTGTGCTCTTTGGTCACAGACTCAAATGCAGGCATTGAAATTGGGTGGCATGGATTGTAAAGTAGACATTCAGTTGGCCTCTAATATATATGTGAACAGATAGATAGAGGCAAAACATCAACATGAAAATGCAAAAAGAAATTCCTGTGGGAAATTCACCATCTTTAAGAAAATCCCTATAAGATCCCAGCTTGAGGAGCCTCCAAATAGGGGACATATCACTGATGGGTTTAGGACCTAAAACTAAGCTTGAGAGAGCGTTTAAATACCAGTTTTTTTCTCACCGAGTCTCACATTTTTCCTCTCCACTTTGTCCTCTAATATTGAAGAGGAAGTATGTGAAATTGGGGAGAAGTTACCCAAAACCCTTAACCCTTATCAGGAGTTCAGATTTGATCCGAGGGATACTTGAGCGCTTCAGCCGACTTCAAAGCAAGGAAGTAATGGACAGAAGTATTTGAGGAATGTTATTTGTGCTCCTGAGTGACAGTAGATAAAAGTAAAGAGAACACAAAGTCAAAGGAAGCTTTGTGAGTGTAGGAGCTAGAGGTCAGACCTGAGAGTGTGTTTGTGGAAGGTTCTGGAGGGAGGGTTGGTGTGACTGAGTGACAGACTTGAGGAACTGGAGTGTGCGGAGGACTTCCAGGCCTGGGGCCCGGAAGGAGAGGCCCAAAAGGAAGGGAAGCTTTGGAGAAAGAGCATGAACTCAGGGCTCGCTTTGTCTGGTTTTGGAGATGATCTCACAGGCCGTGAGAAATCTGTGGAGTCAAAGGTGACGTCATGTGAGGTGAACGAGGGTTTCGTCCACTTGCCAATCATAATTTAAGTCAGGCAAATAGAAGATGTCCCCCAAAGAGTAGGAATGTCCGGGACTTCTGGCCGACTGGTGTGTGTGTGTTGTTTTTAATAGCCATGGTCAGCTTTGGGGAAACAGCGCTGCAGCTTTGGGACTTTTCAAAGCATCTCTTCCCCAAATCTGGCTTCCTTAGGGAGATTCTCATGCATGACATAGTTGATCAAACATTCATCTAGTGTTCTGAGGTCAGATAAGTGGAATTTTGCCCAGATTTCTACACCAGAATGAACTAGTTAGAGTGACTTTTTCTGCTTTGCTTTCTGGAAACTTTTGAAAATGTGTCCTTTTCATTGTACATAAATTGTGATTTTAAATTGTCACTGTTTCTTGTGTTTAGATGAGACCTGCCAGAGCCAAATTTGACTTTAAAGCTCAGACCCTAAAGTAAGTACCACCAATTTGTTTTTATAACTGCCTCTATTGAAACACAGCTCACTTGTAAAGAGATGGAGAAAAACAACGATGATTAAAAACAGTAATTTATAGAGTTTCCTATGTGCCAAGCGCCATTCAAGTTACTTACATACGGTAACCGATTCAGCGGTTACCAGAACCCTCTGGGGCCGGTGCTGTTGTTATCCCCGTTACACTGATGGGGAGACAGAGAGGCTGTGAGGTTAAGGAGCTTCCCCAAGCTGGTCAGTGATAGATGCAGGGGATTCAAACCTGGGCAGCCTGGTGCCAGAGCCTGAGCTTCTACCACCGGGGCACCTGCCACCTCTTATCCAGGGACTCCGTTTGCTTGATGAAGTGGTGGCTCGATCTGACCCACTCTTTCTATGGGAGGAGCCAGAACCAGTGTCCAGGATGATAACTTTATTCGTTTTGCTACGATGTCTTATGACATTCAAAGATTGTGGGAACCCACAGGAGAGCAGTATGTTCCCCAAAGGGCTAGCTCTGTAAAATATTTCTTAAAAAGTGTCTTCTATCCTAGAAATGAGTCTAGAAACCACTGCACACTGTGTCTATACCTCCCATGCCTCCTTCTTCCCAGAGAGACTTTGCTGTTGGCATAGTAATGGCTCCAGAAGGCTTTCAATGAAGAAACCTGATTAGTTTATTTTACCCAGTGTTATCTAAATTTGGATGACCAGGAAGCCTTTCTATTTCATGGAATGGAATTTGGAAAATGCTACCAAAGACTGGGTTCTACAAGGAACCTGCTCATTTCTTATCTAATTATGGATTAAAATGGGCCACGAGTTTCCGTTGGCAGCAATAACCAGCAGTCATCCCGTTGTCCTGCTGATGGGAGGCCCCCCACATCTCCATTCTTGGTGATGACAGGGAAAGCCCTTCATCACTGGACACTGAGTAACGCCATGGAGAAGGCTACTCAGCCAGGAATCTGATCTCCTCCAACACAAAATGAGTGACCAGGCCACAGTCTCTAGACCTAGGCACAGATCTGGTCTGTTGGGTTTGTTTACAATTACTCCAGTCCTTTAGCTCATCAGCTGACTAGAGGTGGCAGTCTAGTGTGCTGGAGAGATTCTAGAGTCAGGAAGCCCTGTGTTTGAGCCATGACCGTGCCCCTTGCTATCTCTGTGACTGTGAGCAAGTCTCCAACCTCCACCTCAAATTTCCTCATTTATAAAATGGACATAGTGGGGCCTGGGTGACTCAGTCATTAAGCGTCTGCCTTCAGCTCAGGTCATGATCCCAGGGTCCTGGGATCAAGCCCCACATCAGGCTCCCTGCTCAGCGGGAAGCCTGCTTCTCCTTCTCCCACTCTCCCTGTTTGTGTTCCCTCTCTCCCTGTGTCTCTCTCTCTGTCAAATAAATAAATATTTTAAAAAATAAAATGGACCATAAAAAATGCCACTCTTTAAGGGCAGTTGAGGTAATACTTACAAAACATTTTGTGTCACGTAACAAAAGTCAGCATCTCCCCCGCCCCTTCTTTTTAACCAAAGAGAAGATAACAGAGTTATACAAATTAATATTACCTTTTCCCTTTTTCCTTTGGAATGAGACAGTTAGATGTAGTCATTGAATGGTATTGTGATAATCATATTTAGGTAGGTTTCACTAAAAAGTCTGAACAATTTTTTCCTTAGAGCATCTTTGTCCAATAGAAGAGGGAAGGCTGACTGAGATGGAATTGTCACCATTTATCAATAATGCTAATGCTGGGGGCATCTGGGTGGCTCAGGCAGTTAAGCGTCTGACTCTTAATTTCAGTTCTGGTCATGATCTCAGCGTTGTGGGATCGAGCCCCATGTTGGGCTCTGCACTGGGTGTGGAGTCTGCTTAAGATTCTCTTTCCCTCTCCCACTGCCCTTCCCCACCCTGCACACACACACTCTCTAAAAAAGGAATTAAAATGGTGCTAACATTGGAGAGAGGAGTCCTTCCTCCTGGCTCGGTGCTATTATTGCTCCCTCCCAGAAAAGTTAATAAAACTTTTTTTTTAAAAAAGAGTAAATGATAAATCCATTGACTTGGGTCTTCTAAACGTCTTTAATCACCGGGTTCTACTTTTCTTCATAGTAGGTTACTCAAAAAAGTGTTCTGTAGGAGCACTCGAGTCAACAAAGTTAAAGAGGGTTCTTATCCGCAGGACTTATCCAAGCCTCTACTGTGCTGAGAATATACATGGGGACACTCCAGAAAAGATCTGAAGTATATCGTATTATTGTTTCTCAAACCTCGTTACCACCAGACCTTGCGGTGCGGTTCTTTGGGAGATGGGCATGAGGTCCACAGTGCAGGAAGGCTGACTGCAGACCTCTCAGCCCCCCACGAGCTGTCCTCCTCCTTGTTTACCAGGGGGCCATGACACTCCCACCTGTCTCCACAACTGCGAGTCACTGAGGGCGGGAGAGCAGGGAGCGTCTCCAGCAGGAGTGGATATGCTGAGGGTTCCAGCAAAGCCACGTGTCCATGGTTGGGGGGGATGAAGAGAGGAGGGAATTCAAACACACCCAAGGAGAGCTACAGCAAAAAACTGGCCCCAAATATTCTCTCTTACAGAGACAAATGCCCCGGATCCCCTTCACGGGCCTCCTCAGGGTTAGAATCTGGTCTACCAGTGCGAGATCCACAAAGGCTGCCTTGTTCTTGCACTCAGCACAGTGCTGACTTTGTGTAAAGTCTTCCAGATGTGCCCCCATTGTTTAGCCAGCGTCCCTCGCAGAACCGTGGGACTTCCTGGCACACGGCAGAGGACACAGGCCTGCCCCCTCCAAATTGCAGTCAGAGCCTTTCTTTCCATTGCTGTTGGTTTGATGCAAATGGAAAAGATCTAGGTCATTTTTTTTTTAACTCAAAAAACTTTTCAAGCTACAATTGTTACAATTGCTATCCTCATCCTGGGTTTTTATTTTACTTATAATTTATCTTTTTCATTTTTTTAAGAAGGAATCCTGATTAGAGGTTAACAGCATCATTATTAAGGCCAGCAAAGGGATGGATGGAGATAGAAAAGTTGCACAAATACATGAAGAACATTTTAAGGAAAATCCACTTTTCTTTCCAAGGTTCCTTCCCATGTCGAAAAGGAAGTAGTGACTTCCCATTTCCCGAGCTAGCTCTGTAACAGGCACCGTGCTGGGCATCTTACTTTGAGTTTGTTGCTATGGTTTTCCAACAACTCTGACATAGCTCCTATTTTCAGATAAAGTATCTCTGAGAGATTCCATATCTTGCCCCGGGTCTCCGAGCTAGCAAATGATGTAACTGGGTTTTAAACCCGGATCTGGCTAATTTCAGAGCCTTTCTACTGCATGATGATAGATGGATGGGGGGAGGGTGCTGTGGCTGGCTGGCTGGCTGGCTGGCTGGAACGACACGAGGATGTCAGTCTCTCACATGTAACTTGATGGTCATTTCCAGCAATGAAAGCATGCCTTGCTGGGGCATGGAAGGACAGGCAGTAAAGACAATGAAAGCATCCACAGGGAGACTTTTGTCATTTACTGGACATCAGTTGAGACTGCTGGGCGCATTGTTCCGTGTTGCGTAAGCATTCTGAGCGTAAGACCAGCATTCACAAAAAAAATACATTGAGAAAACCCATGACAAACGCATAAGGCCTGCGAGCACTTTGGAGTGGGGAGCCTGTTTGAAAGTCAACATCCATCCCACAGAGGACTGAAAGGTGGCCAAAAGAGATATAACCTCCTAAAGAGCGGGGTTCTCCCTCACGAATATGGAGCCCCCTCTTCTGTAATTTGTCCCCTTTGACCTCAGTCAGAGTCTCCTTTTGCTAAAAAATGGAGTGTCTTCATCTCACGCATTTGGAACCATCTGCTGACGTGCTCTGATCTCTGCTGACAGGGAGCTTCCTCTGCAGAAGGGGGACATCGTGTACATCTACAAGCAGATCGACCAGAACTGGTACGAAGGAGAGCACCACGGCCGGGTGGGCATATTCCCGCGCTCCTACATCGAGGTACCGTCGCCCCTTCTCTTCCCCAGGACAGCCTGGTCCTGCCCCCAGCACCACGCACTTACCAAGAACTTGTATTTTTTTCTTTCCTCCCTTCCTCTCGTCCCCTCGCTTTCTTCTCTTTTCCTTCTCCTCTGCCTCTTTTCCCTTCTCAGCTTCTTCCTCCTGCTGAGAAGGCTCAGCCCAAGAAGTTGGCGCCGGTGCAGGTTTTGGAATACGGAGAAGCTGTTGCTAAGTTCAACTTCAATGGTGATACGCAAGTAGAAATGTCCTTCAGGAAGGTAAGCACCCTCTCTTCTCGGCCCTGGGGCTCTGTTTGGATGGCCCTATTCTCGTGGGGAAGGGCTGCGACGGCGATATACTTGTCTCATGGTACCGTCCCTGTGCCCGAGAGCTGTGCCCTGTCTAGGACTGCTTGAAGGGCAGGTGGAGAATTTTCTGAGGTGAGGGATTTAAAAAATAAACCCTAGGCTTTCTCAGAGTTTAATCACATTAAGTTCACTGATTAAAGGCAGTGTTTCTGGAGTCTTAGACCTCTTCAGCCAGCATTTACTGAGCACCCCATGATGTGGAAAGTGGTCATGACTAGGTTTACGACATATTCCAATGGCCCAGTGGAGAGGAACAGGTCCTCTGAAGCCAAAAGTCAGCCAAGCCTCTGGGAAGTTAAAGACTTTTCCAAGCTGCCCTCTGCTCATAAGTGAAATGAAGACAAATGGCCCTCTCCTAGAGCTGTTTTTAGAGGATTCAAGGAAACCACCTCCGTGAAGCCCTCAACATGAAGCATGGCATCTGGTTGGTGCCCTCAAGGACTTGGCGTGGTAGCCTGGCACACAAGTGAGCGGCGCAGTGATGCCTTTCTTCCCAGTGAGCAGACGCTCTCTTCCCATGTCAAAACTCTCTGGCTTGCTGAAGTTACTAGTTACTAATTTTAGTGAGGATTTAGGGAAGTGAACATGTGCCTTAGAAAAAGATGAACTACCTTATGGGAAAGAGAAGCACCCTCCATGCCCAGTTTTGGGAGACCAGTAATTAAGTCATTACACGTGTGTGTCACAGAACAGCCTGCGGTGGACTCTTCCGCTGTTGCTCCATAGCATTAAAACCATAGAATTCTATTTCTTGATAAAGAAGGAGGTTCACTCTGTGTGAAAGGATGAAAAAGAAGGTTGGAAAGTGAAATATAGTGCATGCTCAATTTTCATAAGAAAAATATGTTGCAAGTCTAATTCACATGCACAGAATTAAATCTGAGAAATACATATATCAAAATATTAGCTGTGGTTACCCAAGTGATAATCTTCTGAGTAATACTTATTTTCCACTTAATGTATTTTTTTTTTTTACTTTTCTGTAATGGTACATGGGAAAACAAAGTTCTAAAAGGGAAAGAAAAAAGATAACCCTCCCAAGCCTTTGCTTTTGGAGACAACTGGATATCGATTTTGTGATAAGTGAGGCAAAAGCCCTCCATCTGGCTGTTAGCTGGGGGTTGACTCTGACCTTCTCCTTTGCTGCAGTATTTAAAAACTGAGCTTGACTTCCCAGCCTCCAGGTAGCTCTCCTGCTGTCAGCACCTCATCTCTGTGATACTGATTTTATCCGAGTCTAGCCAGGAAGGCTTTTCTGAACAAAGGATGTGATGAACAGTGAAGGATGGCGCAGGGTACAGGCAGGGGCCTCAGACCTGCCAAGGCATCCACCAGGTGGCACAAGGACCCGTGTTTGCCGTGTCTTGCAGGGTGAGAGGATCACGCTGCTCCGACAGGTAGACGAGAATTGGTACGAAGGGAGGATCCCAGGGACATCCCGACAGGGCATCTTCCCCATCACCTACGTGGACGTGATCAAGCGGCCCCTGGTAAAAAACCCCGTGGATTACATCGACCTGCCTTTCTCCTCCTCCCCAAGTCGCAGTGGCACCGCCAGCCCACAGGTACCTAGGCTTCTCGTCCTTGGTCTTCACGCTCCTCATGACCTGTCCACGGTGCTGATGGCACTCGGGCCCTCTGGGGTGGCTCTGCAGCACTGTGATTAGGAACTCCCTGTAGTCATGCAGAGGGTACACACCAGGGTTTGTTTTCATGGGTACAAATGACATGTTTCGAGAACTTGGAGGGACAACTATTATGTTGGGGAAGAGAAGAGCTTAAGGTGATGGCTCTGGGGATAACATGGTTAGGGCCAGAGAAATGAGAGACTTGAGCAGTTGGTCCAAAACTAGGAGCATCCTACCCTGCGTGAAGCTGGTTGTCTGGGGACCGCTGGTGTCCAATACATACCGTGACCCAGGTCGGTTCTCTTCAGCATCTTATTGGTCAAGGCCAGCCTGCAGAAGGCAAAGATTGAAAGAGAGAATCTCCCGCTCTCATCCTCAGATAGATAGACCAGATCCAGAGTACTGTTTGCAAGCAGGAACCAGGCTGGGAAAGGAACAGACAGCATCCCTGTTTATGCTGGGCCAAAAGGAAGTAGTTTTACAGGCATAGTAAGATGTTTGCATCCCTAAATGTTTATTATAAATGGACTTGTTTTAAAAAATATATAAATTATTCCCAACCCATCCCTACTTCCCCAAAGCCAAGAAGGAATTAGGACCTTGGGTTCAGAAGAGGCATGGTGGGGTGACTTCCTGTGAAGGCCACTGACCATACCACCGTGGTAAGGTGTAGGGAGAATGGCCAGCAGTGTGAGAGCAGGACCCGGACCTGGACCCAGGATGACACTTGGATGGTGCCTCTTTTCTGTCATCCTCTCCTTATTTCCTCCTCCTCCACCTGCCCACCCCTGACCCCAGGGATGGTTCTTGGCAGAAGGCATTAGATGGGCTGACCCAGGGCTTCCTGCACAGCGAGCTCCATCTCCTGTGATCTCACGGGGAGGGGGCATGGGGTCAGTGCAGGCCGTTCTGCTTCGTAGTAATTAGAGGAACTCAGCGAGATTTTTCACTTCACTGTAGCCAAGCACAACTATAAAACAAAATGTCTCCACTGCTCATATCCATCTCTGGAAGGCTCTTTGCTGGGAACTCTAGAGAGAATAAAAGCCCAAAGAAGGGGCAGGACAGTGGCAGGGCACCTTTTTCCCTTCGTGGTGTGGGTCAAGGCTCTTCAGAGGCAGTGGGGGTAGGGTAGGGTGTGGGGGGGTGGGAGGCTTCCAGTGTGTCCCTCTGAAAGTCCGATTCCACAGACCGCACCAGGGCCGTCTGTAAGCACCCCGATGGACCCCTTTCTCCCATCTCCATAGCCCTCGCTTCCCCCTCCTTCCTCTACCTGCACACACTGCACACACGTGCACACAGCTACATCCCGCTTTCTCTCCGACCTAACCGAACGATTTCATTGTTTGGACACCAGAGTGTCCTGGTCCTCTGCATTTCATTCCTCTTTGTATATTCCTTGTGATTATTTTTCTCCTCTCTTCTTTATGCTGACTCTTGTACCTTTTTGCTTCTTTCCTTTGTTTTCCTCTCTCTCCTTTTCTTTTTAAGTTTGCCAGTCACAGCAAGCTCATCGTGCCGGCCCCCTCATCCCTGCCCCACCCCCACCGAGCCCTGTCCCCTGAAATGCACGCTGTCACCTCTGAGTGGATCTCCCTGACTGTTGGGGTCCCAGGCAGGCGGTCTCTGGCCCTGACCCCACCCCTGCCTCCTCTTCCGGAAACTTCTGTCTATAACACCGACCCCCTCTCCTCATGGGCGAGGCCGGGTTCCTCTCTCTCTCTCAGCCTTCCCCATTCGAGCTGGTCCGATCGATCCACCCCACGCTCGCTGGCTTCCCCGCTGGCCCTGCCTCCCCCACACAAAGCTGCCTCCTTGGCACCCGGAGCCCCCACCTTCCTTCATGTCAACGGGGACAGTGGTGTCCACGTGCCACCCCCAGGTGCCCACCAGGATAGCTTCCCGCAGCTGCTGCCGGGGAGCTCTGATAGGGTCATCTCGGAGCTCAGCAACGCCTTTAGCAGCCAGGGTAAGCGGCAGCCAAGGCGAGAAGAGCGCGGACAGTGTGAGAGGAGAGCAGAGCGGGAGGCAGGTGAGAGATACCCCGGAGCACCCAGGATCTCTAAGAAGAGCTGCTTGAGACCTTCAGACGTGGTCAGGTGCCTGAGCGTGGAACAGAGACTCTCAGACCTCCGTGCGCCCGAGGAGAGCCGACCCGGCAAGCCCCCGGGTAGCCCTTTTCCGGGAAGGGAGGCTGAGCAGACAGAGCTGCATAGAGGTGGCGAGCAGGCCGAGAGGAGGGCCGCTCGGAGTGCTGGGAGCCAGGTAGGCCTGCAGCATGACCGCGGGTGCCTTGGCATCTCAGTTGGCAGGGTGGGCTGGACGTCTCACCCGTGGCCCATCTTCCGTGGCCTCATGGATGCCAGTGAGAGCCCTTCGCTTGCCTTGGGGGCAGAAATAGTACCCAGGAGGGAACGGAGGGGCCACCAATTAAAGTGCCAGGCTGGGGACACTTGGAGGTAAAGGATAGTCCGCACTGGCCTCTTGAGGGGATTCAGAAGTCGCTCCCCCTTTGGCTGCCTCCTAGCCCAGTGCCAAAGCCCCACAAGAAGGAAAGCCTTCCTCTCATCCATTCACGCCTTGGAGACTTTCCTCCGTTTGCTCTAACACAGCTGAGAACACCAGGCTTCAGTTTGGCTCCGTGTGGTTTGGTTTTGTGTGAGCTGCACTTTGTCTCCGTAACCCCTGGCGCACTGCCGGCGCCCAGCTCTGTCAGGTCTTCGTCCTGTCTCGTGTTCGTGTGGGAGCACAGGGCTTTTGTTCGCTGACGAACAAATGCATTTGGGTCCTGAGGAGATGTGTGCAGGCCCGGCGCTGGGACCCCAGCAGGGACAGGGTCCTTGAATGGGCACCCCAGGGTTTTAGGTGACTGTCCCATTTTCTCTGGGTCAGCTACAACGATTTCAAGGACCAAAGTGGCTTTAGGGTGTTTTGAGGGCTAAAAAATTAGGGATGGGGATGAGGATGAACTTGGCAGTTAGATCATGATTCCAGAGCTACTTCTGGAACTGAGAACATTCTAGAATGCCTTCAGTATCAGATGGAATTCTTGAAGACGCCTCATTTGTTGTTTACTGCGTATAATACCCCCAGTACACTATGCTTGATCCTCAGACCTGAAACTCTGGTTTCATTTAGTCACTCAACAAATATTTATTTGAGGCCTGTAGACACCAAGATCGCATTCCGTGGGAAAGCGGGATCTATCTGTGGGATAGTGTTAAATAATCAAGCTAGCTAGCCACAGTTTTCTACATGCAAAGTAGAAGTAAAAGTGGTCTCTTCTTCATAGGGTCTTCATAGGGTTATTGTAAGGACTAAATAAGCTAAGTGTGGTGCCCGGCCTGTGGGAGGGCTCCCTTAAGTGGATTGTTTCTCCCACAATGAGTGAAATGAGGATCATTTTTCCCATTCCCACTCTGATCTTTTCCCTGGCTCAGGGAAAAGAGCAGAACCTGGGGCAGGCCTTGCCTGGTCCCAGAGCAGGTACTCCTGGAATGTGTGTTCCTGGAGGAAGAGAAGGGTGGGTCCCACCAAGCAAAGAGCAGTTGGTTGGGGAGAGATGGCAAAGGGGTTAGCTGAGAAGAATTCAGTGTCTCTGACAGGAACAGTTCCATAAACATCCCAAGTCAGCCCACGGTGCCTAGAGACTTGGTTTACTGTCGGCCATGAGTCAGCACAGCCCCATTCCAGGAGCCGGCCTGTACAGGAAGTGTGCACAGAGCGGGAACTCTGGGCCAGGTGGGGGGTTGGGGGTTGGTGGGTATATACTTCCCGCTTCCTAATGGGGGGGGATGGGAGAGGGCGGGGGTGGGGTGGGTAGCTGGCAACATGGAAAGATGGACCTGTTGAAATTGGTTTTCCTTTCTTGGTGGGCCTCCAGAACCCGAGTGTACCACTTCCTCTCCCCGCCCTTCCTCGTCCTCTTCCAGCGCCAGCCCCTTCTCCATGGGTGTGCCTGGCCCTGACCCCAGCCTCGCTCCCTGCTGATAGCTGGAAGATTGTGTGAGAAGGGCCCCTGCCCCCAAACCTCCCACCCGGCCCCTCTACTTTAGCCTCCTATGACTGGGAACCAGAGCCAACCACTCACAAAAGGGGGACCAGCAGACGCTCCCTGCCCCTTGAGGCCCTCTTGGGATGATAGAGCTAAAGATGGAAAGGACTTCAGGGACAACTGTTCTTTGGTGGCATGTCAGCTTGCTAGGGCCTCGGGCTGTGTCACTTATTTGGATAAATGCATTCCAGACCAGCGTGCATGATCCGGAAAATCGCCAGTCACTGTTCTCCTTGCTGCGGGGAACTGAACCAAAGTTCAATTTTATGATAGTTGTTAGGAAGCTAAGTTGAACATCTGACCAGTAAGTGGAGGGAATTCAGTGAAGTACCTTAAACAGAAAGACATTCTGAAATGTTACGACCCTTTCTTCTTTCATTGCTAATATATTGAAGGCCTCATGTGATCTAACCATTTAGACAGCAAGCCGGCTTTGCCTTCCACAACCTCCCTGCTGGTTTGCCCGGATAATCCCCAGCTGCCCTTCACTTCTCCACTTAGATGTTACTTCTTGCAAAAGCCTTTCCTGGCAGCTTCCCCCTGCCCCTGCAAAACTGGATTAAGTGCCCCAATTTTGTGTGTCCCCAGCTCCGGCACCTGATTTGGGGTATCTCAGTGTTGTTGTCTTCTTACCTTCACTGGTCTGTGTCACCATTAGAGTGCTAGCGCCCTAAGGCCAGGGACCATGACACCTGATATATGGAAGGCATATGATCAGTAAATGATCAGTATATATGATCAGTAAATATAAGTACTTGTTGAGTCAAAGAGAAGATAAAAAAGTGACGGACCCCAGTTAAAGCAATGTATGATCTCCATTGCGGGGGAGGGGAGGATAAGATAATGCTCACAAATCATTATAATGCGGACAGGGAAGGAGAGTCAGGTAGTTCACCCTGAACGTTCAAGATAAGGAGAAATAATAAGCAACAGGAGGGAGAAGGTGGAAGTCTGGTAGACTTTGGAAAGAAAAGTGGCATTTGACGTTGGACTTCAAGGATAGGGATGTTTATAAGCAAATACCAAGAGGGTGTCATTTAAGGCAAGCAAATAACCCAGCCAAGACAGGTGGGAACATGAAAAGGGGGTGTGGGAGGTTTGAGCTTTGGGTGAGGCTTAGGGTGTCCACAGGTGGATGGAAGGGGGGCGTCCAGGGAAGGGGCTGGGAGCAGAGCTGGAAAGCACGTAGACACCCACCGGCAACATCCATTCACCTTCCTCACGGTCACGTGCCTCTTGTGAATCTGTTGTCAGACTTCCCTGTTGGGTGCTAAGTCCCTGTGTGGCTGCTTCCTTCCCCCTTCGTCACCTCTCCAGTCCAGCCCCACCCCTGCCGCCCCCAACTCTGGGGGTGGATGAACACTTGTGAAAGCTTTGGCTTTTCACACCTTTGTAGACTCCCAAACTGAAATCACATTGGGTCAGTTGCTCACGTTTTTTAGGTGTGTGTCCTTTAGGCAGCGGAAGGTATGAATAAAGCGCAGGGGGTGTTTCAGGGAACCACAGTGTAGTGGGGAGAGCACTGTGTCGGAAGTCGGGATCCCTGGGCTCCGGCCCAGTGCTGTCGGTGGCCTGCTGTGTGTCTTTGGATGAATCACTTCCCTTCTCTGGAAGCTTCCTCATCCATAAACAAAAGATTTAGACAAGAGAACTGAAGGTCTTTTTAGCATTGTTGTTTTATGATTAGCTAAAAATCCTGTGTGACTGAAAGGGGGAAAAAAGAACAAATTCAAAATTTTAAGTAAGGAGCTTATTGTAGACCTTCACAACTGAAAAATGAAAAGTTTTCCCCTTCGTTTGGGGAGTGTACTAGGACAAAAACATGCATATAGACAAAACGCCCAAGAGTTCAGAATTATCCACCAAATTCTTAGATTCTCTTGGGCGTCATTTTGGCCAAGAAGATTTAGGATGATCAAGACCATGAAGGTGAAGATCGTCTTACAAATCTTCAGTCATTAACATCATCAACTATTTACTGAGCTTTCCCCAGAGAGAGGTACCGTTTGCTGACTGGCATCCAGCCTTGGTTTTTAAGAGTTCCTACAATGAGCATGAGAGATCCTCATAGAATTTCTGAATTAAAAAGAATCTTTTCAGATCCTCTACTCCAGTGACCCGGACTTTTCTGGATCACAGAACTTTTGAGAATGTGAGGTGAGCTGTGGACTCTGGGCCCATAGTCTGGGGACGACGAGGGGGAGTGCACACACAATTCTGCCTCAAGTTTCAGGAGATCCACCCCTGAGTCCATCCGAGAGCTTCCTGGGAGTCCGTGCCCCCCAAGTCAAGAGCCTCTAGTCTATTCTACTTTTATCGTGAGATGAGAAAAGTGACAAAACTTTTTGCGATATTCGTTTGGGTTCCAAAGGGAAGGAAGCCAGTCAACAACAGAAATCAGTATTTGGGAAAGTCGTGTGTCCTCAAAGCAACTGAGTCTCAGAGAAAGGCGAGGAGAGAATGCTGCTCAGGTGATGACAGAAACAGGCTTTGGCGGATTCAGAGGGGATGCCCCTTACTATGCAGAAGCTAGCTTTGTTCCCAGAAAGATAAGAACAGAGACATAGGCCTGCTTTGAGCATGGAAATTAAGGAAATCAGAAGTGGTACAATACCCAGTTGAAAATGGGAAGCATTCTCCTTTGCCTCACCTGGAAGGGAAATCTCTGAATGTGTTCGGACGGTGTTTAACAAAGAGCAGGACGGAGAGGGGTGCTGGCTGCAGTTTCCAAAATACCAGCAGGTGTTCTCTCAACACCTGAGGTCGGGAACTAAGACCTAAAGTTAAAGTGTCCACCCCTCCAAAGGTGTTAGGAGCCATGGCAGGTAGCCATAGGAACTGCCATGCCTACTACAGAGGACCTCCTGAGCTGACCTCCTGGTCAGTGACCTCTCCGGCTACTCTGATGGGTCCCTCAGGCAGAGCACAAGCACAGAGAATCAGGGTGGAGTGGGGTGTACAGGACCTGAGGTCTGAGAGCCTGGGGTTCACATCCGGGCTCCTCAGTTCCCAGCTCACACATGTTGTAGTTTCGTAGGGTGAGGTAAATGTGGACCACCTTGCTGAGTTACAAGGATGAAATGAGAGGCCGTGGAGACTAACACACCCGGCACAGAGCCTGTCCCTGGGACTCTGTAAATACCTGTTACGTGATATCAAGGTAACAAGGAAAAGACAGAGAAGCAGCTTGATTTATCCTCCTTACCCCCTTCCACCTAAGAGAGGAAGATGGTGGGGCAGGGAGGAGAAGAAAGTGGAAGACGGAAGAATCCTTCCACTCTGTGTTCCACAAATCCAGAATTTAGAAAACATAAAATTTGCATTCTGTAACTTAGTGCTTCTCCCTGTTCTCTCTCACCTTGAGTATGAAGGTGTCCTCTTGGAAAGCTTTTGCTTCTTCATCTTTGAATACACATTTGCCATTTCTCCTCTGATTGCTTTAGGAGGGAAAGAGACCACACACTATAGACCATGACAAGAAGGCTGAGCGTTTGAGTTTGGTGTTGTAATCAGATTTGAGTGATGACAAAGGAATGTGTTCTGTGTGGAGCAAGGAGACTGTATCTAGGTGGGGAACAGTTGGACCGATTGGTTGTAATTTTGTTTTATGTTTAAGCTGGGATCATTTTCTTAATGAGCTCAAGGAGAACTTGGTCCTGTTGTAAGGGTCTGTGGAAGTGTTCTAGAAAGGCAGGAGCCTGAATCAGTCAGGCCTCTGGCTCCTCTGGCTGAGTTTGCCTGTGGTGTTCCCAGAGCTGCAAATCAGCCACCATGCAGGGCAACCCCTCACCCCCCACACTACCAGAGGAAGTCCTCTGTCCACATTTGGAGGCTGCGTCAGAAGCCCTCTACCCGGTCCTCAGGGGGCCGTGAGTGAGGTACCTCCGTTCTTAAGCCAGGTCAGCCCCCCACTCCCAGACCCTAGCTCTCAGTTCATAGGATGCATGTCCATTGACCTTTATGCGAGAACCTCAGAGCCAAAAAGGATGTCTATGTAAATCATGTCCAATCCTCTTATTTTACTAAGAATTTGAAATCCAGAGAAATTCACCATTTTGCTCCAAAGACCATGAATTCGTGTTGTAGCCTGGCCTGGAACCCAGATTTCCTTGCACCCAGTCTGGTCTCCCCTGGGAAGCCAGTGTGGGTCACCAGAAAGAGAGGTGGGGTGGGGTCTGAGCAGATGACAGGGTAGGTGTGTGCAGTGGGTTGAGGAATGTCATCTCTGAGTGACTGGGACCGGGGGCCAGGGGGTGGGGAGGCGGGTGGGGGAACAGGAGCCCGGAAGGGACCTGTGATACTTCTGGGGACTTGGACCACTCTGAGGTTGAGGTCCTTAATCTTGTTCACATCTCCAGGACTTCCTGCTGTTTTTTACCTTATGGAGAGTTTATTTGGGGTTTCAAGGCTTTGGCACACACCCAAAGCTGGACGAGAACCTTGCTAACTCCTTGGGAGCACCAGGTGTTTGTGGATCCAGAGGGATTAATAGCCCAAGGGAGGCTGGAGTCAGATTCCTGGGGGTCTTCTGTGAACTGCAGTTAGAAAGGCAATTGAGCAAGGCTTCCTGCAGGACTGCTCACTTGGGGAGAATAAAACCAGCAGTCCAGGCCAAGGGGGGCAGTTTGTGAGTGTGTGTGCAAATACAGATGCAAAACAGTTTCCAGATCAGCAACTAACCCCTGCTTCCTGTCGGAGGGGTTGGGGGATGGGGTGCAGCTTGTGTGTGTTGGGGGTGGGGGGCTGATGGCTGTTTTTCTAAACATGTGGGGGGAAAAAAAACAACCTCAAATGTATCTCCAAGAGTTTGAAATGTACTTGGCATAGGATAATGCTCTCTTTATTCTTAATCTTGGCTGAGGTCATAATTAGAATTTTGTCTACTTTTAGGCTTAAGTACAGGCAGGGGAGGGTTCAGAGCCTCACTATCCAGTAGGAATATAATGTGAATCATGTATGTAATTTAAACTTTCCTGGTAGTAAAGTGGAATGAGTGAAATTAATTTTAACAATGTATTTCATTTAGTCCAACATAGCTACTGTAGTATTTAAACTATTAATGTAATTATATAGTAGTATATAATCAATCTAATTATTAGTAATATAGTTTACATTCTACATTTTGTGCTAAGTTTTTGAAATCCAGTTTATATTTTTACACTTTACAGCACATTTCATACTGGCCATATCTCAAGTGTTATTGGCTACCATATTAGCATAGGTTCAGAGGAAAAGATATATAAAGCTGTTCACAGTTAGAAATGGGGCCGGGGGAGGGGGTACACCTGGGTGACTCAGTTGGTTAAGTGTCTGCCTTTGGCTCAGGTCATGACCCTGGGGTCCTGGGATCGAGCCCCGCATCAGGCTCCCTGCTCAGTGGGGAGCCTGCTTCTCCCTCTCCCTCTCCCTCTGTTGCTCCCCCTGCTTGTGTTCACTCTCTCTCTAAAATGAAATAAAATAAGATAAAACAAAATAAGATAGAAAACGGGGCCAGGGAAAGAAAAATGCCTAAAGGAAAAAAATCTGAAGGTAAAAAAGTGAAGGGCAAATCCCTGCCTCGGATATCAGTGGTCTCCATCTCACCTGAGGGTCCACATTGCCACACACACCCCCGATCAAAAACTGGTTTCTATCCCAACTACATGATATGTTTGATTTAAATGTAAGGAATGTATTTCAAACAGGGAGAAATTGAACCTTGGGTAATAGGATAAATGTTTATCTTGCTCTTGTCCTTCCTTCCACAAACTGTGGGTAAGGACTCCAATCATCCTTACTTCTCAGGGATGACTGAAGTTTGCACTAGATGGCAACTTTGTCTAGATGTGAAGGCAATGATAGCAATTATCCTCTGATTTGCATATGACCTGAAACCAAGGAAGGTATAAGCTGGGTCAGTATCCCTTCTAGTACTGTGCATCCTTAAGTTAAGGACTGGACCATATCTGTTACCGCACACTGTACCTTTTACATAAAGAAAAAGTATTCAGGAAGAGAAGTGACCTATTGTCACGAAGGGCAGAAACTAGGTGTTGCTATGGTCTTAGCTGTCCCAGCGGGACTCAAGAAGAAAGTGGTGTATGTCGCTTAGACACCGAGCACTCAGTATTCAGTGGCTTTGTCCTCTTGTGCAAACTTCATGCTTCCTTGAGCCTTAAAAGTCCTTTTCCACCTTCTCTAAGTCAGAGGGTTAGTGTAAAAGTCAGATGAGGTCATGGATCTCTATGTGCTTTGAAAGCTGAGGGTGTGTGTTTGTTTTTAAGTGCTTTGCAAAAAAGGGCTAGTAAAATATTCAGGTCCTTTTTAACATATCTGATGTACCAAACCTCTCTTAAGCACCAAATATTTGCTTGATGATCAAGTCTAGTCACTCCTCTGAGATTAAGTTCACTGAAAGATGCTACAGGGCTTCCTTTGGCCACCATGTATAGAGATGGTCCACATCCTCTTTCTGTTCGGCATTTGACCTGAGGTCATTAGGCCACCAGACACAGTTTGGAAATATTTTGGTTATTATGAGAACTTTCATTTTCATGAGTGTGACCCACATTCATCAGTCTTGGTACATTCTAGCCAAAGAATCTCAGTGAAGGATAATTAAGGTCCCCTACAGCCTTACTCTCCCAGATTGATCTGTGGACCAGCATCAGAGGCATCACCAGCAGAAATGTAGAGTCTTGAGGGCGTGGGCTGGAATGACATGGGGCATTATATAACTGATGAATCACTGACCTCTACCTCTGAAACTAATAATACACTATATGTTAATTAATTGAATTTAAATAAAATTAAAATTAAAATTTTAAAATGTAATCTCAGGATGCACCCCAGGTGTGTCTACTCAGACTCTGCCTGGTAACAGGGCTCCAAGCAGATAGCAGCACACACAAAGGGTTGAGAAGCCATCCCCCCACAGCATCCCATCGAGTGATAGCACAGTGGCTGGGATCAGCTGCTCCCTTCCTCTCCAGGCAGCCCTTCTACCGGACAGCTCGAACTTCTAGAGTTTTCCCTCCTGTCAGAGTACATTTCCTTCTTCTGCCCCATTAAAGCCCACATAGCAAGTGCTTGGAAATACTGTTACTTTGGCAATGACCTGAGATCAAGGAAGGGATTACACAGAAGCCTTGATCCAGAGGCTGGATGGGGTGGTGAGTGGGGCCACACAAGGTCACCTGGCAAAGACCAGCAGGTCTTGAGATGTTAGAGAAGGACCTCGAAAAGGCCTGTTGCAGGTCCGGCTCCTCCTTTACTCCTGCCAGAGTCCAGGGTTTAAAGGCTTGGCGTCTTGAAGAAGTTTAGAGAACTTGAAGAGGTTTCCCAAAAGGACAGGAATACAGAAGTGATGTCTGGGTTAGAATTCGGTCCTGTGAGACATGCTAAAGGATTAGGCCATTTACAGCGGAGATGAACATGAGGGGATGGTGTGGTGACACATGAGGGCCAGCCCAGCAGCTTGACCTCTTGCTAGCTGTACGGCATTGGGGCATGCCCCAAACTCGCCCTCCCCCAGCATCAGCTTCCTGGGTTTTAAAATCAAACAGAATGATAAACCCTGTTCTGCCTATCTCCGGGGCTTCTGTGGGACTCATGGAAAATAATACCCATGAGCACTCTTAATGACGTGAGAAATGGTCTAAGGATGAAAGATCCAGTGGGACAGTAGATGAATCCCGAAGACAAACCTACCGCTGACTTGATGTGTGACCTCAGGGAAGGCCCTGGGCCTCTATGTGAGTCAAGTGGGTCATATATAAAAGATCTGAGTGTCCTCATAGAAGGCCCCGAGTTACCAGGGCTTGTTGCTATTGGTGCGCATTACCTAGAGGGTTTCTCCAAGAAGGATGGCTCTTCAAATATCTATTTAGGGAGATTTCTTAGAGCTTGGAATTGAATCCTTTCTCAGGGAGGTGATTCCAGACACTCTTCCTGGCCTATCCTGTGGGAGACCCACTTTAAAAATGGATCTGCCTGGCCATGATTGCACCTGCGTTTCACGTCAGCAGGTGGTAGCTGAGCCGGTGGGTGAAGAGTGATGCTTTCATTTCTGTAGCTGCATCAGGACACCCAGTCCTATTTCTGGAAGCAAGCTCTGCCCTGTGAGATATCTGAGCTCCTACCTGGCTGGAGGGTGTCCCGTGCAGACTTCTCCGGGGAAACAGGCTTGTCCGATACTTCAGATATCACCAAGGAGTTTTCAGAAGCATTTCTGTTTGTCTTCATAAGTACGCAGCTGTGGCATATACCAGTTAGTTTTATGAGCCTGCGTTGCCAGCGGAGGCTTCCAGTCAGCAAGATAACGGACACTGGCTTTGGTGCAGCGGCCCCTCCGCAGATGCTTGCCAGCTGAGAGCGAAAGGACCAGTGTGTGTGTCGAGGCTCATAACTGTTCCCTAAGGCAGCCCTTCTGTGTCTCTTTCCTGCCAGTCTGGGGACCCTGTGTTCATGCTCAGCTCACTGTGCTCATATTCCCAACCACCCATTCCAGTGCCTGGATGCTTGCTTCTAATTCTGTACATTGCATTTTCTCCTGTGCGCCCACCGTGTTGTCATGGAAACTCGATGGCCGTAGGCCATGAGTCTCCTGCGTCATCGAGTGTGATGGTGTGGTACGTGTATTTGCTCACGCTTTTATTTTGAATCTGTTCCAATGTGACATCTGCTAAAATGTCTCCCTTATAATTTGCTTGGTGATCACAGCTTTCTCATCATTCATTGAGAGCAGGACCTGATCTCACAGAATCTGAAAAGAGCTATGTGGTAAGATGCCTGTTGAATAAGACCGTAGCTTTCCTAAAGAGAATCCATACTGACTTCTAGAGTCTCAGCTGGAGTAATGCCTGGCTAACTCGCAGAGCCATTATTTGCAAGAGTTACATGGCTCTTGTCCCAGAGGGAAATGTTAGGCCCACCCCTTCCCTCTCAGAGAGCAGAGGAATTTAGAGACAATATCTGTACTCTGCCTACATGTGGGATGAAAGTAACGGTTAGTGCATGACCGGGGAATCCATACTTGCATTTCTGTCCTGAAGTCATTCCATTTGTGACAGTTGCTCACTAATTACAGGCTTTTATGCTGCTGCCTTTTTTTTTTTTTAATATTCATACTAAATTCCAAATTCTTCTGTATCTTACCTGTTTTTTCCATGCTTACACCTGGATCCCTCCTGCACTCCACTACTGGAATATCTATTTTTTTTAACCTGGATCTTCAACTCTGTTGTTTCCCTGGACTTATGTGCTTCGTCTGGAATGTTACATCTCTTCCTCTCTCTCTTTTTTTTTTTGTTTTTTGTTTTTTGTTTTTTGTCCCCATGTTGACTGTTTATGGGGGTTTCTGGATATCGGGGCCACTCACAGGAAGCAGTTTGCAATGAGATCATAAACATTGCCGAAAAATCTGTTCATTACTGCAGCACTGTTTCTCATCCCCTTGACTTTCATCACAAGGTATCCCCTTCTGACAATAAATCGTCTTTAATCATTTCTCAGCAACCTCAAGCCCAGCAGCGAAGAGTCACCCCAGATAGGAGTCAAACCCCACAAGATTTGTAAGTATATTTGAACTTCCTTTCTCATGTTTTTAGTAGACTGTTGGCTTTAAAGAATGGGTCATTGACCAAGTATGGGGCAGCTATCTGCGGGAATGAACGAGTCACCCCAAGCTTCTCTGAGGATTTCTAGTTGAGGCCATATTTCCCATCAGCCAACATGGAACAGGTGCTGAGCTGGTAACTAAAGGAGGTCACAGACTACTGAAAGAGACCAGGAAAGAATGAACTGCCATCCAGGGGCAAATGAGGGCAATGGTGACTGGCTTCAGTCCTAGTATTGTGAGAATATAGAGGAAAGAGTTATTTGTTCTGCCTAGAGGAACAGAGTTGATCTACTCATTTAAAAAAAAAAATCATTGACTATCTCCTGTGCTGTAAGCATATAAGGGTAAACTCCATTCCCAGAAGAAGAGAGATTTGGAATGAGCATTGAAAGACACATTGAAGGGGCCCCTGGCTGACTCAGTCAATAGAGCATGCAACTTGATTTCAGGGTGGTGAGTTCAAGGTGGTGATTTCAGGGTGGTGGAAGTGAAGGGGAAGATGAGGCATTCTGAGGAGTCCAAGTTGGATGGACACAGCAGGCAAGTATGGAAACATCAAAAATGTATTCGCTTACCAACTGGAAAGCTACCTGCAACTCTTCGTGCCTCGTTGCAGACCTTCCTTCTGGTAGACAGAGGCATCTACTGATTATCAATACACTTGGATAAATGTATAAAAGTAAACAGTCCCTTAGTTTTAGCAGAGGAAAATGAACCTCTCCTTCCCGGGGACTGGCTCCTCTTACTCGTTTCTAGTCTCATTTGCCCACTCACTGGAATTCGCTGGCATCTACTGGAAATGGTAGCTGGTTGGCTCATTTGCAGAGTTTTGGCCACTACTGTTGTGTTTCAGAATAGTAATACACAGAATCGCGAAGATGCTTCTTACGGAATAAATGAAAACAAACTTTTCCATGTCAGATCTCATCACCAGTAGGGCCCGCATCCTCCAGTGAGCTGTTGTCAGGACAGACAGAACAGCACAGACCAGATTGCCTTAGGCCAACTAACAAGTAAATAAAAATCTTACTCCCAGACATCACTGGGGAAGAAAGAAAGCAAAAAGCTTTCAAGAATTTTGGGAAAGGGACATCACATTTAAAAACAGTTAACAAGGGGCACCTGGCTGGCTCAGTCAGAAGAGAGTTCAGCTCTTGATCTCGGGGTCAAGGGTATAGAGATTACTTAAAGGAATAAATAAAAACTTTTAGGGGCACCTGGGTGGCCTGGATGGTTAAGCATCTGGCATAATCCCAGGGTCCTGGGATCCAGCCCTGCATCAGACTTCCTGCTCAGCAGGAAGCCTGCTTCTCCCTCTTCCACTCCCCCTGCTTGTGTTTGTTCCCCCTCTCATTATCTCTCTCTGTCAAGTAAATTTAAAAAAAAAGTCTTAAAAACTTTTAAAAAGGGGCACCTGGGTGGCTCAGTGGGTTAAAGCCTCTGCCTTCGGCTCAGGTCGTGATCTCGGGGTCCTGGGATTGAGCCCCGCATCAGACTCTCTGCTCAATGGGGAGCCTGCTTCCTCTCCTCTCTCTCTGTCTGCCTGTGATCTCTGTCAAATAAATAAAATCTTAAAAAAACGTTAAAAAATAAAAACAATGAAATATGTATTAGCATATTAAAAAACTCAAGGTAAGCAATTGGAATGTACTTTTTATATCTTTATATCAATACAACTATATATATACATATATATGTATATATACAGAACAATTTTTTTTATGCTCTCCAATGTGTATGACCAGAATATAGTGTCTATCTCTGGACCTAAGTTACTTCTTCTTTTTTTTTTTTTTTTAAACTTCTGATTGTCGCTGATAATCTACATACATTCTTCTATGTTAAGAAAAAAAAAAAACTTTGGTTAACTTTAAAGAGGAGGCATCTGGGGTAATGGGTAGCTCAGTGGATTAAAGCCTCTGCTTTTGGCTCAGGTCATGATCCCAGCCCGCATCCGGCTCTCTGCCCACCCCCCCCCCCACCTGCCTCTCTGCCTACTTGTGATCTCTGTCAAGTAAATAAATAAAATCTTATTTAAAAAATTAGAGGGGAAATCTATGGGACACCTGAGTGGCTCAGTGGGTTAAGCCTCTGCCTTCAGCTCAGGTCATGGTCTCAGGGTCCTGGGATCAAGCCCCCCATCTCTGAGCATCTCTGAGCATCTCTGCTCAGGAGGAAGCCTGTCTCCCTCCCCCTCCCCCACATGTCTTTCTGCCTGCTTGTGTTCTCTGTCAAAAAAATAAATAAAATCTTTAAAAAAAAAATAAAGTGGCGGGATCTAAACAAAATGTTTAGCTATGGTAACTAAAGGAAACTAAATAAGAGGACTTGTCATAACCTTACTCATCAGAGGCTCCCCATCCCTAGCAGTCTTCATTTCCTTATTCTGTGCTGAGTGGATCTCCCCAAAGTCTACCCTGCCAGGGAAGTAGCCAGTAAAATACTTCCATCCCCACTGATGAGTATGAAACACTACCCATGTGCTGGTTTAACTGAATTGGGCTTTAAAAACTCATTATTTGATCCTGTCAATATTTGAATTAATGTCTCTCATTTTTAGGTTTAGCTACCAAGCATTGTATAGCTATATACCCCAGAATGATGATGAATTGGAACTCCGAGATGGAGATATTGTTGATGTCATGGAAAAATGTGATGATGGATGGTTCGTTGGTAAGTGATCTCCTCGTGCTTTTCTTACTAGTTGTGTATCGAAGGAGTAACTAGGAGCGACAAGCCACACAAAAGGCAGTCCTCGCTGCACAGAAAACAGAGCCTTTTTGGATCCGGGTCTGCTGTCGGGCATACTGGGTCACCCACGTAATGCTTGCTCTGAAGACCGTGTGGGTGACACTAAGGGTACCGGACCCAAAATCCGGACACGCCAATGCAGCTTCACAGGAGGGCAATTGTCAGATTACTGGAGTTTTGTTTGTATTTCTGTTGTGCATTTGATCTGTTCTGCATTTCAAAATTTTATTTTATACTCTTAGGAAACAACACAAGAGAATTTGAGCCTAGGTCTCAACCATGAAACTCAAGCATATGTGTAGACATTCCAAAGACCTTATTTACTTATTTACAGGCTTCCCATAACTTTAATCAAAGCAACCTGCTTAATTAAAACAAAAGATTCACCATTAGAGAACAGGAGAAAGATCAATATTTTTTTTGAGATTTTACTACAAAGCAGATACTTGCTCAATATACTTTGTTATTGAAGTTCTCGATAAATAGCCCGTGACACAAGAATTGTCTTCAGTTCACAGACTCAAAAACTGAAGCCCAAAGAGGTGACATAAGTAGCCAGGGTCACCCAGGTAGCCAGTCGTGGGTCCAATACTCAGACTCAGGAGTATCTGTCCCCAAGCTTCTGTTCTTTCTCCTGAGGCACAAATATGCTCTTGGGAGCCCCTGACTCACTTTTTGCCTCTGCTTTCCCCTTGTACAAATGGCTTTACCTTTATCTTCTTTCTAAGACCAGCTCCTTCCTGATCTCTCTGGAAAATCCTTGTTAACGTGCAGTCCTCTCAGGGCTGGGGTAGTGAGAATGGCAAGGCCACAGCAGACAGGGGAAGCCAGAAAGATTTGCCTGGGCCTCACCGGCCTCTTAGAAAGCTGCCCCATCCTCCCCAGGCCCCCAGAAGCCTGTGGCCCCTCAGCATCCTCGAACTGCTCCGATCAGAAGGAAGTCAGGTCTGCGAAGTCCGCAGCACTCCAAAGGAGTGTCGTCAAGCTGTGAATGGAATTTATACTTTTCTGGAAGCCGCCTTGAACGAAGTGAAATGAAACCCGTGAAACTAATTGTAGGGATATAGTTTATTAACACCATTGCATTCAAGATATTGTCATTTGAACGCGGAATCAGTATAAAAAATTGTTAGTATGAAAAGAAGAATGTAAACGGTCTTCCTCGGCCTTGGAATTCGGATGTGTATTTTGCAGATCGGGCGTAGCCGTTCAGACTGGGCACGTTTCCAGTGCCCGGTCACCGCCCGTGCCAGTCGTAGGAGAGTGCAGCTCTGGTGTACATTCACTGTTAAACCCCTCCAGGACTGTTTACATTTTTTTACGAGAACATGGGGTGGGGTGAGGGGGGGTGCCTCAGTCCCTCAAATGTTTCAGAACAGAGCCTAGTGCTCAGAGGAGAATCAAGTAACCCAGCGGAGCTCATTTTTCCTATCCATAAGGGAAGGTGCGAATCAGCTATAAGAGCGCATCTCTGGCCCTTATCATCTCAGTTCTCTGCAGCCTCCTCGGGGGTCCCCCCTCGGGGGTCAACCAGTTGTTTTAGATGTCTTTAGCTTTGACACTTTCTTTTAGCTTCAGGCAACAGCTCCAACCTGCGGGTAGTGGCTGCTTGGAATGCTGTGGTCCCTGGGGTCGTGAAGCTATATCCACGCCAACTGGGAAAAGGATGCAATTGTCCCAATTGTGCTGTTGGCCAGTGAGTGCGGACCAGGGACATGGCCTGGATCTGCCACCACCCCCAGCCCCAGCTTTAGAAGAGTCAGTCCCGGGATGCCTGGGTGGCTCAGTTGGTTAAGCGGCTGCCTTCCGCTCATGCCATGATCCCGGCATCCTAGGATCAAGTCCCACATCAGGTTCCTTTCTGGGCAGGGAGCCTGCTTCTCCCTCTGGCTCTGCCTGCCACTCTGTCTGCCTGTGTTCACTCTCTCTCTGACAAATAAATAAAATTAAAAAAAAAAAAGTCCCAAGGGAAGGAGCCAGGTTAGGGATCCGGCAGTTCGGGATGTGGAACAGTGCAGGAAGGCCTCGTGCCCCCATAGCTCAGTGTTCCTGCCTCAGCGGGAGCCTTGGCGAGGTGGGCAGCAGAGACAGGAGTGGGTCCAGGGCTTAGGCACGGACTTCTGAGAGGAATTTCCTTTGGATGTGTGCCCCTATCCAGGGGTTTTCAGAAATCCTACAGTTTAGAAATTCTAAATCCCTGGTATCTTGTGTTGAATAAATGGGTTCATCTTTTTCCAAAAAGGAGAAGTATTGGAAAGAGCAGTGAGCTAGGAGTCAGGAGTCCTGGGTTCCGAGCCTGCTTCTGATGCTTGCTAAACTGTGAGACTTAAGCTCTCTGAGCTTCCCATTCCTCGTCTGGAAAAGGGCCTGGGGTAGTCCCGAGAGTGCCTGCCTGGCTCATGACCCAGCATTATTTTGCAGCATAAAAGAGATAAGGCAGGGAAAAGTGCCTTGGAAACTACATGCTGTCCTTCACGCTGCAAGGTTGTTATCAAGGGCTCTCTCCAGGGGCGCCTGGGTGGCTCAGTCCGTCAAGCGTCCGACTCTTGGTTTCCTCAGGTCATGGTCTCAGGGTTGTGGGATCAAGCCCCAAGTTGGGCTCCGTGCTTGATGGGGAGTCTGCTTGGAATTCTCTCTTCCTCTGCCCCTCCCCCCGCTCATGTGTGTGCACTCTCGCTCTCTCAAATAAATTAATTTAAACAACAACAGAGGGCTCTCTCTGAACTCATGGGTGAGCTTTCTGATTTTGCTTATGTTCTGTTTGTTTTTCTATAGGTACTTCAAGAAGGACAAGGCAATTTGGTACTTTTCCAGGCAACTATGTAAAGCCTTTGTATCTATAAGAAGATTGAAAACCAGAAATTATTTTTTATTGGAGGATGAAGCATAACTCATGAACTGGTCTCTTTATTTAAACGTTGAGTCGGTAGGAAAACTAATGCATTGGATAAAGTAAGAAGCAAGAGAGAGGGACAGAGAAGTGTTGTGTCTAAAGCCCGAGTCTGTCTACGCTGACAGCATATCAGGCAAGGCGAACTGAGGAAAAAGGAATGAGGCAAGTCTGTATTTACTTAGCTGCTTCTGGGAGCCACTCCAAGCCTTCCCTGCCTCTCCCCTTCTTGGGTAATCTGACCTGTAACACAGTCCAGGATCAGTGAGGTCAGAAATGCCTCTTGCTGCCCTGGCCTTGACCAGCTCTGGCTCAACGTGGCCATTTAGCCAGAAGCAGCCCTCGGGACACCAGGCAGATCCCCAGCCGTTCTCCAAAGGCTCCATACCCCAGAGCCCACCGGTTTCTCAATGTTGCTGGAAATCTGCTTGGGCAGCCGAGGCCTCCCCTGGACAGTGGTGGAGGCAACTAGGCTCTCCAAGGCCATGTGCCTCGTTCCCAGGGTACATGGGGCAATGGAGGGAGCATGGAGGTGCCCTGTGCACTGAGCCTGCACGCGCCATGGCCCTCGATGCCCCTGGTGTTCAGACAGAAAAGCACATGAGGTTTGCCGGTGGAAGTGGGGTGCCCAGGTCAGGTAGTTAAATTTGTGTTTCCAAGTGATGACATTAGGAAGTTCTGTAGCTGTCAAGGTCGCTTGTGACGTGACCCTTTCCCATATCACTGACTTTTGTAAATGGTCACCTTCGGCACAATTTCATTTACCAGAATGCCAGTGCTAACCTTTCTTTTCTGGATTGTTTTTGGTCAGGCATTTTGAGGTGGCTAGGCCTATTCTCTCGGAGAACCAGGGATGGCGTTCAGTGAATCGTTGAACACACACCATTGCACGCTGGGCGCTGGGGCCACTGAGGAGTAGGACGTGCCCCACGCCCTCGACTCACTGTGTCCTCATTTGTACTCCCTGAAGCAGGTTCAGGAACCGCCCACGAGGTAGTCACCCAGGGTCCTCACCCTGGTGAGGCTTCTCTTCAGAGCAGAAGGCACAGAGACTGTTGCCCTATGTGCAAGGTAGTGATTCTGCCGCTCCCGGGAGGTCTGTCCTCTGTGGGGCCACGTGGGAGGAAGGAGGCCCCTGTGACACCCGGGGTGCTCAGTCACAACTCCATCCAACTTAAGGATGTTGGTCAGCCTCTCTGTTAGATCCCTTGAAGAAATAGGGACTGGCCCACCCGCCTGTTGGGAACTCAGAGGTGACGGGAGAGGCAGACACACAAAACTATTGGGTCAAGAGAGACCGTGATATGTGCTGAGAAGGCTATGAGAGAGAGGAGGTTATCTTTCCCTGGAGAGACTCTAGAAGGCATTGTCGTATTTCTCTCTCCATGAGCTCACTCTTGAACAACTAGGCTGCTGGAAGAACCTTTGTCTGATGGTAGTTTATGGCCAGAAATTCTTGGAACTGTTTCCAGAGTCTTCAGACTCTCATCCTCCCTACAAATACACATCCAAGGTCATAAATAACAGCAGTTCTAAGTGTTCTAGGTAGGTAGACTGTGTACAAGAATCCTGGCTCTCTGCATATAGCTCAGAATTGCCCCCCAACCATTGTCCCAGAGTCTGGAGTTCTTACAAGGAGGCAGAGTCTGTCTTCAGTGCCTCTGTCTCACCTTCTGTCTCTGCCACTCACCTGCCACCCATCAGCTCTGCACCCCTGTGCCCCCATCAGACAGTCTCATTCTCTCCCTGTCCTCCTTTCAAGTCCTCGTCTCAGGAAAGAAAATGCTGCTTCACACTAGAGTGTAAATGACTGATAAGAGGAATGTGTTAACTTCTTCCTGGAGACATTTGTTTTTAACTAGGACAGAGAAGAGCCTCAACCCTGAGGGATGAGGCTGTGGAACTAATGGTGGGGGTAGGGGTGCTGGTGGTGGGGGAGGAGCTTCCTGGGTAGAAGGAGCCTCTCCAAGTCTTTGAATCAGACTCCCTGCTTTGGAAGGTCCACTTCCCCCGGGGGTGCTGTTTGACTCTCTCTGAGGGAATATAGTACAAGTGCTTATGCACGTGCGTTTTGCACGACAGCATTTCACTCATTTTTGGAATGTAACTCCTATATTGGCTAACGTGTTTCCTGGTCTGTCATAGATGCAAACCATTAATAATAATCTTACTCTAATAGTTCTGTTTGTTTGTTTTTTTTGAGGGGTGCTTCTTGATTAAGTAGGTAATTTTGAACACCTCTTTAAATACAGCTAGAAAATAAAACCAATTTGTAAAGCCACATTCGCGTATGATGCCAGCCTCACGCATTTGTAGATCTCCAGAAACCCAGGTATGCCTCACCAATATGCCAGTCTTTAACAAAATCATGTCAAAATTTGCATCAAACTTCAGCTTCCTATGTATGACAAAACAAGGAACCAAGGTTTCCAATTGCTCTTTTGTCCTCAGACATTTAGTAATATAAAATACCTATTTTTATGTGATATATTTATACAAGTTTATTAATAGCAAGCGCAACTAACTGGCACCATGCCTTGCAAAACATTTTGATATATTCGCCATGCTTCTGGGTAAAGGCAAGCCCCAGCTACTTATCTTTTGCAGTCTCTCTCGGATCAGTAAAAGAAAAAAAAAATCATATGCGTAAGAAGTAGGACTGTAAATATGTATATTTAACTTTGTATAGCCCATGTACCTACTTTGTATAGAAAAATAATTTTAAAAATTTGAACTGAAGGGGGGTAAAATAAGGAAGTCATGAAGTTTTTTGCATTTTTATTTAAATGAAGGAATTCCAAATAATTCACCTGCAGATTTTTAGCACAAAAATAGCCATTGTAAAGTGTTAAAATTTCAAATAATCATTCTTTCTGGGAGAGAAGGTCATTGTTATCTCAGTTATAGGTTTTTTTGTTTGTTTTTTTATTTTGTTTTTGATTTTTTTTTTTTTGCAGTCCTATTTATCTACAGTAGGTATAAGTTCTTTTGCTAGAATAGGTCACTACAAAGATTATATTCTGAGAGAAAAATAACTGACATTATACATAACCAATTAATTTAAAGCGTTGCCATTTTAATCACACACGGAGAGCATGTACTATGCCGAAACAGATTGTTTTCTTCATTTATTTTTTTTATTGCCGTGGATCGATTTGATAAATGGGTGTGTTGAGATACTACATTTGCTGTACGTATTATTTAATAAACTTTATTCAGAATTGCGTGGCATATGTTTGTTCTTACCATTCATTATTTCTTTCCTTCCTTCACCAAGTTTCTCCAGGTAGGCCTATATTCACGGCATCGACATCACATCCTCTCCTTTTCCCTTCTTAATCACATACCATCTGGCTTTGGTCCTAGAAGATCGCACTTCTTCTTACCTTACTCCTTTCTCAATAAGCTAACTCTGTGACCTTCTCTGTTGACCATCCCACCGTGCTTTCCATTCTGATTACAAAAATAATGTGTCTTTAAGAGCAAAAGTAAAACCTTATAGGGGCACCTGGGTGGCTCAGTGGGTTAAGCCTCTGCCTTCGGCTCAGGTCATGATCTCAGGGTCCTGGGATGGAGCCCCACATCAGGCTCTCTGCTCGGCGGGGAGTCTGCTTCCTCCTCTCTTTCTCTCCACCTGCCTCTCTGCCTCCTTGTGATCTCTGTCTGTCAAATAAATAAATAAATAATCTTTAAAAAAAAATTAAAACCTTATAAAATGTGTGCAGCGGGTCTTGATTTGCTCCACAAGACGTGGGTATGGAAATGATAATGGCATTTGGTTTTTCTAAATGGCGTTAAATCGGCTATGAGCCTTCTCTTGCTTTGGTGGGTGAAAATGCAGCCTGTCCCCTCGCAAACCAAGTGTGTGAAGATGGCGGCATAGGCATCCGGTGTCCCGTGGCTAGGACCGCTCCCATCTCTGTGGGGCGGGGCCTGCTGTGCACAAAAACCAAACCTCCCCCTTCCCCTGGTTCTGTCCTTCTCTACCTCTATCAACTCAGCACTGCCACCTCTTGGGGGTGACTCTGTGGCATCCCTCTTGGTGGGCTTAGACGTCTAACAGGGGAGAAGCGTTGTCTTCCAGGAGTCTGACAGCCTCAGGACTGAGCCTGGGGTCACAGGCACTACTTTCAGGCCACTCATCCCTTCCAACAAATCCATCAGCTGTACTTTCAGAGGACGTTTAGAACCCAACCTTGTCAAGCCATCGGCACTAGAGTCCAAGCCATTTTCTCTCTGGGTCCTTGTAGTCACTTTCTTTTTTTTTTTTTTTTTAAGATTTTATTTATTTATTTGACAGAGATTACAAGTAGGCAGGAGAGGCAGGCAGGGAGAGAGAGGAGGAAGCAGGCTCTCAGCAGAGCAGAGAGCCCGATGTGGGGCTCGATCCCAGGACCCTGGGATCATGCCTGAGCCGAAAGCAGAGGCTTTAACCCACTGAGCCACCCAGGCGCCCCTTGTAGTCACTTTCTAACTCGCCTTCCTGCTTCTGCCCTTGCTGCCTCTACTCTGGTCTTTTTTTTTTTTTAAAAAGATTTTATTTATTTATTTGACAGAGAGATCACAGTAGACAGAGTGGCAGGCAGAGAGAGAGGAGGAAGCAGGCTCCCTGATGAGCAGAGAGCCCGATGCGGGACTCGATCCCAGGACCCTGAGATCATGACCTGAGCTGAAGGCAGCGGCTTAACCCACTGAGCCACCCAGGCGCCCTCTACTCTGGTCTTAAGAGCAACCAGAATGATCATTTTAAAGTCTATCCAAAACCCTCTACGGGCTTCTCACATCACTGAAGTACCTGAAGCACATCACTGAGGTACCATGGCCTCGGGTCCATTGGTACACTGTCCCAACCCCTCCCTTACCTCTGGCTTCATTTCTTCTTCTTTATGGGCTCAGACTCATCAAGCACCCTTCAAGTTCAGGATCTTCTGTCTTCTGTGCCTAGAAGACCCTTGCTGCTGGAGCTGCATGGCTTTCTTCCTCCCTCTCTTTACATCTTCATGTTGCCTTCTTAACAAGGCTTTCTCTGACCACTTTATGTATAAGAGGACCCTACTGTTTCCACCCAGCATCCTCTCCCCCTTCTTTTTTTTTTTTTAAGATTTTATTTATTTGTCAGAGGGAGAATGAGCAAGCACAGGCAGAGTGGCAGGCAGAGGCAGAGGGAGAAGCAGGCTCCCCGCCGAGCAAGGAGCCCGATGTGGCACTCGATCCCAGGACGCTGGGATCATGACCTGAGCCGAAGGCAGCTGCTTAACCAACTGAGCCACCCAGGCGTCCCCTCTCCCCCTTCTCTTCCTCTGTGCTTCATAACTCATCAGCATCTGATCATTTGTTTCACAGTCCTGTAAAATCCTTGAGGTTATTGATTCCATTTGGCTTTTATGTGCCCAGCACCAAGAAGAGTGCCTAATATAGTTGGCACTCAGTCACTTGATCAAGTAAATGGATAAGTAAATGAACCCCTGGGGCCAAAGATCTTAGAACTCACAATACTAATAATGAAGGAAGGGATGTGTTATCAGTCCTTTTTCTTATAGCAGCAGACATAGAACAGCAATTAATCTCAAATTATTCTAGACTCATACAAACAGCAGGTGAGAATTTCCTGTAATCACAGTCCCTCCCCGCAGAGATTACTGCAGCTGACTACCCTCTGTGTGGTCTTTTGCACTTTCTTTGCGCAGTACACACACACACACATCTATAAACAAAAGCTTTGCATACTCTTCTACACTATCCGCCCCCCCCTTAACAATAGAGCTTGGACATGTTCCCATAATTTACTTAACCAACCCGCTAGTGGTGCAAACATTGCCAGCTTTTCCCCCCACAATAAACAATGCTGTATTGAATACAATTATTGGCTCAAAGAGCAAGAACATTTCAAATCTTGAGATACTGCCAAAATGCCTTCCAAAGTGTATCACATCGGTTTATACTCCTGCCAAGTCCATGGGAGTGTCTGTTTCCCCACCACCCAGTCATCTGCTTCCATGGAACACTGTTCCTTGGTTCGTCTGCCTTTTCACTGGTCAGCCCTCTTTCTAGATCTTTACTTGCATTCCCAGCTGTCTTGTTTTCTCTTAACACATGCTCCTTCTGGGAGTAGATCCCTCACAATGTAATTTGGCGGAAAGAGTCAGTTGTCTGAGGGCTCCCGTCAATGATAAGTGGTAGAAACCTAACACCACGGCCATTCTTGGGTCAAGTCACTGGAAAGAAGGGAGTTGGAACCAGCCTCAGGCAGAAGTGAATCCAGATTCTCAAACTCTCGTATTTGTCTTGTTCTTGGCACTGTTGTTTGGCTCCATTTTCACCTACCGAGTGCTGCAGTAGGAAACATGAGCTGTAGGCACCTCTGGGTTCATTCTTACAGGTCTCTGACTCCCTTCCTGTTGCACTTCTCTGAAAATAGTTCCAGACCCTGCCAGGTCCAACTTGGATGGTCGTCCTTCCTTTGACTAATTGCTGGCCAAAACGGGTGTAGTATGAGTGATAGCCTCACCGCCATCATGTGGACTGGGGAGAGGAGGAGGCCAGGGGAGGGGCGTGCTGCTCTAAGAAGGAAGAAGGCATCTGGACCGATAACTCAGTGTTTCCCTGTGCAAGCAAGGCTCTGAGCGTTACTGTGACAAACTTTGGAAAATGGAATACCATTGCCCTCTCAATACAAATGCCCGTGAGCTGATGCAGGCTGTGTGCTGAAACTCTTTAGGCCAAAGTCTTGAGAAGAACATGGTGGAGAGCACAAGATGGCCCCCCAGACAAGGGGTTTGATGTGACCCTGAGGGCATGGCACAACTGTATTGCATGCTAAAAATACTGGGACTCCTCTGAAGGAAAAAGGATTAGTGTCTCAAAAATCATGAAGAATGTTTGCATGAGTTGAACCTAGGTGTATTTGCCAGGTCTTGGCATGTTGCAATCAAACCTGTCTTGGGAACACTTGGCTGAGGCCCTTCAGACAAATGAAAGAAGTTGCGACTTGATACAAGTCATCTGTGGCATGGATTAGCCAGGCGGGAGGTTCGGATTGAACATACTCAAGAAAATTGAAGGTGAACCCATAGATGGAAGAGCCCGTGATGAGCCACCCAAATGGCCACATGACACTGGTTTATGCTGTCTCTTGTCTGTCCTGGGGGGCGAGTACTCTGCTCCTCTAGCACTCTCACCCTGACGTCAGCAGAGGCAAAATACCGGGTACATTAAGAGTCTCTGGCCCCTCTGGCTTACTGGTTTTTTAAGTGAGACCAAAAGGGGTGCTTGCCTGGCTCAGTCAGTGGAGCAGGTGACTCTTGATCTCAGAGTCATGAGTTCAAGCCCCATGTTGGGCATGGAGATTCCTTTTTTTAAAAATGAAACTGACGAACTTAAATGAGTCTGTAAAAAAGAGTAAGAGGTGAGAATCGTCTTCTAGATAGTAGCCTAAATCACATAGATTGATAGGAGTTTGTATCATCAAGGTCACTGGATCTCCAAGTATGTCCCATGGGCCTGTTGGAGTCCCTAGGCCCTTTCAGCAGATTTATAAAGCCAAAACTGTCTTCATAATAATGCCAAGATGCTTGTGGTAGCCAGCTTCCACGAATGCCTCTGGTGATCCCTACCTCCCAGTATTCATGCCCTTCTGCACTCTGCCAAGGCCGGTCTGGGGAACCAGTAGATTACAGCACAAGAAATGGCATGTCACTTCCAAGACTAGGTCATACAAGCCATTGTGGCAGCTGTCTCTTGTTCATGGGGAAAAGGAGACCGCACTTTAGAAGTTCTAAGACTGGGGCGCCTGGGTGGCTCAGTTGGTCAAGCATCTGCCTTCAACTCAGGTCTACTCGGGTCCCAGGATTGAGGCCCCACATCGGGCTCTCTGCTCAGGGGGAGTCTGCTTCTCCCTCTCCCTCTGCCATCGCCTGCCCACTCTCTCTTGGTTTTCTCTTTCTGCCGTTCAAATAAATAAATAAAATGTTTTTTAAAAAGAAGTTCTAAGACCTAGTTGTCATTTTGGAAAAATGTGCTAATTCTTCCCAAAGGGAGTGCTATTACAACACTGGGCTGGGAGTCAGAAGACCTCGGTTCCTGTGCTGCTTCAGGTGCTTCGGTTGTGAGACCTCAGGAACACCACTCTAGTTCTCTGGGCTGGGGTTTCCTCACCGGGGAAGGGGAGACACCTGGACCAACGTGGTTTCTGTTACAAAGGAGGAAAAGGACATGATGTTTGAAAGGCAACCTGCAGTGCCCAACCAGAGGATTCCTGTTCCTCCAGTGTCTACTCTGTCCCAGCATTTTTCATGCATTTTCTCATTTACTTCTCATACCAACCCTGATCTTCACTAACAGGTGAGGTACCTGAGACAGAGGAGTTCAGCTCAAGGATATCCAGCTTATGTGACAGATATGTCTCATTATCTCACAGAAAAGAAGATGGGCTCCAGTTAGTCTATCTGACTCCCCTGGCCTTTCTCTCATGATGCCAAGCTGGGTAGCATGGCAGCTCCAAGCATCTCATCCTCACAACTGCTTTTGAAGGCAGGAAACAGGGAGCAACAGAGGACAGAGGTTTTCTCTGCACATGCTTTCCTTAAGGAAGGAACATCTTTTCCAAAAGTCCCCCAGCAGACATTTTCCCATATCTCATTGGCTGGGGCTGATCTCATGACTACTCCTTGCTGTAAAGAAATGGCCCGAGGGCGGTGGGCATGGTAGAAGAGAGCTGGGGTGACTTTGGGTCACTAACCAGCAGCCATTCCTGGGTGCTCACTGGTTCTTTGGCTCCCATCTTGGCTCCCCAGGTCTTCCTGCCTTTCCCCTCACTGGATCTTCAAATTCTTTCCTGGCTCTTCCTCCTCTCTTCATTCTTTCAGTTTGGACGTTCCCCAAGCTTCTCTCTGTAATCTGTTGCCTGGGCAATCTTCTCTCTTCTCCTAACTTGAATATGACCCACTTTTTCTACGTTACTTTTATTGTAATTTTTGAATTAAACAATACAAAGTTATGGAAACAAAACAGAACTCGCCTAATCATTACCACTGAGATATAATCTCTTTTGTGTTTACACGTGTGTGTGTAACTTGCTCTTTTCACTTATCATCACACTTTTCCTGACAAGACATGTTCACCTCTACCTCTTTATTTAATGATTACATGGTATTCCACGGTATAAAGTTGCCATGACATACCTATTGTTGACACATGGGATGTTTCCAATATTTTGCAATTATGGACAATTCTATGGTGAACCTTTTACATGCTCTTAGTACCCAAAATGCCTACTTTTTTTCTAGACAAATTGCTAGAAGTGGAACGACAAGATCAAAGGGCACCCCATATTTAAGGCTTTGAACACCCACATTTTGTCATTCAACTGTTGACAAGACTTTTCTGTTCTTCCTTGACACTTCTCTTGGATTTGTCTTTACATCTTTGTCGCTAAGAATTCATCCTCTTACACCCTCCCTCGGCTGATACCACTCCCCAAAACCTCTTTGTGCTTTAAACCCACAAAATGATTATGGGGTTAGTGATGCCTTCAGCACTGTAACTTGGACTCCAACTGTAGATGAATGGTCTCTAGTATTTGTGAAAAGTTTCCAAAGAATGGAAATGGGGCTCCTTAACATGGAGCACTGGGGGAAAGACAGGTGGCCGTCATGCAGGGGGTGTGCCACAGCAGGTGGCCCGGAACTAGGGGACACTTCCGGGAACCTCCAGGGCGAAACAGGCCAGAGGACATGGGGAGGGAGCTCCAGGAAGAGAGACCAGAGCTTTCAAGGATTGCTGCATAAAGGAAAGTGACAGAGGAAGCTGACCCTTCATCCCAGGGGCATGAGAGGGTCAGCCCAGAGCAGGGGCAGCCCAGGGAGAGAATAAGGGAAACAGTAGCATCTGTTTACCTAAAAACAATGAGGTCCCTTACAAACAGCAACCTTTCCATGGCCCTTTCCAGTTAAGGAAAAACCCTCTCCTGATCCTGTTCCTCCTCCAGCGACTACCTCATTTCTCTCCTTCCCTTACGGCGAAATGCCTTGGACGGCGGTGTGCACCTGCCGTTTCTGGGTCTTCTGCTCTGTGGCTTTTTTTTTTTTTTCAAAATTTCAGAAAATAAAGTAATAGCCTGAGCTTTTACATCACACCCCCGTAATTCCAGGTCCACTCCAGCCAGCAGACACCACTCTACCCACAGGGTCTTTCCCTTTCATTTTTTTTTTAAGATTTTATTTATTCATTTGACAGAGATCACAAGTAGGCAGAGAGGCAGGCAGAGAGAGAGGGGGAAGCAGGCTCCCTGCAGAGCAGAGAGCGGGGCTCAATCCTAGGACCCTGGGATCATGACCTGAGCCGAAGACAGTGGCTTAACCCACTGAGCCACCCAGGCGCCCCTGCTCTGTGGCTCTTGAAGCCATTCCAATCGGGATTTTGCCCCCACACTACCAAAGCTCTTCAGTGAGAACCCTTGATGACTTCAACAGCATTAATCCCATGAGCGGTTCTCGATTCTCAACTCCTTGGACTTTTCTGACACACCTGAGTACTCCCTCTTCTTGAATCCCTCTTCCCTTGGCTCCCAGGAACTACCATCTCTCAGTCCTGGTCCCGCCTCATCACTGGCTCCTTCCCCCTGGGGCTGCTTTGACAGCGCTTCCCCATCCCCCAGGCCCAATCCCTGGTCCCCTTCTTGTCCCACTCCCTGGTGCCCTCATCCACTCCTGGGTCTAAACCTCCCCGCACCATGTGCCCAGCTCCTGCCCGAGTTTCTCCCAGGCACCCCAGGAACCCCAGACTCCTACGTACACCTAACTGCTTGTTCCTCCTCTCCACGGAACTGCCTACCTGGCCCCTGACACTTACATATGTCCAGAACCAAATTCCTCAGCATACCCCCAAAGCTGCTTCTCCCACAGGTTTCCCCATCTCGGTTAATGGCCATTCCATCCTTACAGCTGCTGCATGGCCAGAACACATGAGTCATCCTTGACTCCACTCTCCTGGACTGCGCTTCCCACCCAGCGGCAAAGGCTTTGAAATAGAGCCAGAATCCCAGCACTGCTCGCAGACTCCTCTGCTCCCACCCTGGGTCCCTGCCAATAATCACCTCTCGCCTGGATTATTGCAGCAACCCACTTACTGCTCCCCTGCTGCTGCTCTTGCCTCCTCTTCCATTTGTTTCAACACAGCGAAAAAAGGCAGATCCTGAGAAGCCACAGCGCAAAGCCTTCAGACCTTCCCCTTGCTCCCGGCGGTTCTCAGACACCCCACGCAGGAGGTGCTATCCACCTGGGTGCCCGTGTTTGTCTGGCCTCGCCTCCACCTGCATGCACTCTGCTCCAGCGCCCCCTCCCGCCCCCTTGCTGAGGAAGGTGCCAGACTGGTTCTCTTCTTGCTAGTTCCACCGCCTGGAATGCACACCCCCCAGATAGCTACATACTCACTCACCTGTTGGCTCAGATCGCTTTCCTGAAGAAGTCCTCCCTCATCACTTTTATTAACATTTGCAACACATGTTTACTTTTGTCCACAGAATGTAACACGATCTGTCATTCTATATGATTTCCTTTTAAAGAAAACATTTTATTTGGAGATCAGTTCAAGATCACAGAAAAGTTTGGGGCGCCTGGGTGGCTCAGTGGGTTAAGCCGCTGCCTTCGGCTCAGGTCATGGTCTCAGGGTCCTGCGATCGAGCCCCACATCTGGCTCTCTGCTCCGCCTGCTTCCCACTCTCTCTCTGCCTGATGCTCTGCCTACTTGTGATCTCTCTCTCTGTGCCAAATAAATAAAATCTTTATTAAAAAAATAAAATCAAAATAAATAAATTAAATAAAATAAATAAATAAAATAAATTTTTAAAAAAAGATCACAGAAAATCTCTAAGCATAAGGACAATACAAAGAACACCCATACATCCTTCACGCTGATTTATCTGTTGTTAATATTTTATCCCATTTGCACCCTCTCTCCCTTCTCACACACACACACACACACATACACACAAGCATGCATTCACACACACGTAATTTTTCCTGAACCTTTTGAGAACAAGTTGCATACCTTTACTGCTAAAAGCTTCAGTGTGCGTTTCCTAAAGGTAGGCTATTCTGTTACATAACCATAATCTACTTCTCCATCCGTGAATTGAACATTGATAAGCTCCCACCTACATCAATTTTTCTCCTCGTACAGGGGAGTGTCCTCCCAGATACACTGCATTGAGATGGTCTGACTCTTCATTCTCCTCTAATGTGGAATATTTCTATAAACTTTGCCTTCTATGACATCACCATTTTTGAAGAACATCGTCCCTCCCCCATCTCTTGAGATTTCAAAAGGGGTGGTCCAATGTCTCCTGGTGATTAGTCAGGTTACTCTTCTCTGGCCGGCATGTTACATAAGCAATATTGTGTCCTTCTCGGGGTTCTATATTTCAGCCACACACAGGATACTTTTGCTCCTCACCAGTGATGTTAATTTTGCCTTCTGGCAGGGTGGTTTTCGATTTTGCCACATATTGTTATTTTTTCCTTTGCATCTGATGAGCAATCTGTGGGAAGATACACCCAGGGCCACCTGGGTGGCTCAGTCCATTAAACATTTGACACTTGGTTTCAGCTCAGATCATGATCTCAGGATCATGGGATCGAGCCCTGTGTTGGGCAACATCTGTGCAGAGTCTGCTTGCAAGACTCTCCCTCCTTCCCTCCCCCTCCCCCTCTGGCCCTTCCTCCCCTCCCATGCTTTCTCTTTCTCTCTCAAAGGAATACATAAATCTTAAAAAAAAAATCATGCAAACATCCTGCTTCTCATCACACTCTCACTCTCGATTTTGCCTTCAACAATGACTCGCACCCAAATTAATCTTTACTACGATAGCTGCAAAATGATGGTTTTCAAACTCTGGTACTCCTTCTACATTTACTAGTTGGGAATCAAAGTTCTACTGTAAGCAAGAACTTTTCCTTCCCCTTCCTTCCTTCCTGACTGCCTGCCTCTGTCCGTCTGTCTAATCTCTCTAGCTAGCCATCTATTTACTGTGTGGACTTTTAGATTCTTATTTTTCCCGATAGGCTAGAATTCCTTATTATTTTAATAAGTCGCCTCAGATTTGGCCAAGGAGAGCCCTTTTCACAGGCTTCTGTGCCTGCCACCTTCTCAAGCCCTTTCTTACTTGTCTACATAACAAGCTAACCCAGGCTAATCTTGTAGCTATCCTGCTGTAGCTCTAGAACTTCTTTGAAAGTCCTGGATTCCTTTTGTGGTCTTTAGAAACCCTGATCAGGATGCCAGGTGTACTCATCGCTCTGGAGTATCTTTGCTTGTGGGGGCTTTTGGCTGGAAAACATATGCATGCGAATACACAGACACATACAAACACTTATTTAAATATGTGCACACCTACCTAAACATCCCTACACGAAGCATACCACATAGTTTACTTATTTTATTTGTCCATTACACTAAAATGTAAGCTTCCCAAGGGGAAAATCTGTGGCTGTTTGGTTCGCTGTTGATCTTCTAGCGCATAGAACAGTGTGGGAAGCATTTGATGAATAGTTGTCGACTGAAAGAGAAGAAAGAAACCATGGTGCCACATGACTTGCCAAATCGTTACAGCTGACACACGGCAGAATCCTCTTTTCGTGGTGCTTCCAGGACCCAAAGTAGGAGCTAAATGTCCGGGTAGGAGAGCAGCTATTTTCATTTTCTCACCGTAATTTTTTCCTGATCTCTTTTACCTCCAGACCTCTGTAGGTTGTATCTGCCCTCCATGCACTCTGGGATTTATAACCTCAGGCGGTCAGCAGGTGGGAGGTCAAGGCAGAGGCTAGGTGGTCTGGCTTGGGAGTAGAAGACTTCTAGGTCACTGCACATGGCGGTGACGGCTGGGATCTCTCCTTAGCCTGGAATGTGGTCAAACACAGAGAGCAGAGGGGCAGGCGGTGACATTGTCATCGCTTGCTGGCCTCTTGCTCTGTTCTCACGCAGCACCACCCCTGAGGCTGCCCAGGGAATAAGCACGTGGAAGTAGAAAGTCAGAGGTTATGGAAGAGGAGATGGACACAGAGGGGGCGGTGGGGACCCAGCAGGGAGGAAGCCACCAACTAGGAGCCCTAGCGTCATGGAAACTGGCCCTACCACCCCGTCTGTCCTCAGACGCTATAAATAGCTACTTTCAGTGTCAGCCACTGCCAGACCAGGCCACAGCACAGGCCAGCCCCGAGAGGAAATGGATCTGGGAGGATATCACACACGCAGAGAGAGAGAGAGAGAGAGAGAATGGTTGGAATGAGATGAGGCCAAGGAAATGCCTTTGCCTGTCCCCATTGCACATCACATCACATCACTGGCATTCAGAGCCCTCCCCACAGAATTTTCCAGCCTGCCTGTCATCCCGCAGATCATCTCCTGCCCCTCCTACTTTGTCGTCCTGTTGCAACCACTTGGTATGGCCTTTGTGCTTCCATATGTACTCATATATTTTTTTTAAGATTTTGTTTATTTATTTGCTAGAGAGAGAGAGGAGGGTGAGAGCACAAGCAGGGAAAGTGGCAGGCAGAGGGAGAAGCAGGCTCCCCGCTGAGCAAGAAGCCTGATGCGGGACTCGATTCCAGGACCCTGGGGTCATGACCTGAGCAGAAGGCAGCTGCTTAACCGACTGAGCCACCCAGACGTCCCTGTGCTCGTACTTCTAAAGCTTGTCGCAGATTTCACTTCCTCCAAGGAGGAAATCCAAAAACTCATTCCTGAGGGATCTGGTCTAGTTGAGCTGCTGGCACCCAGGCTACGGGTGTCCTTGCCAGTGAAGCAGGAAGATCTGTCCCTTGGGGGCTCCATGAATTCTGGGTCATAGGGGTCTTTCTGGGATTCTAGGAACCCCTGGCTAACCTCGTGCCCCTCCCTCTTCTATCACAAAGCCCTGCAGACCCTACCATTCCTCCTCTGCTTCCCCAGCCCAGACTCTGCCCTGTTACTTCGTTACTGAGTGACTTTAGGAAAGTATCTCTCTCTCTCTCTCTTTTTAAAAAAAGATTTTGTTTATTTATTTGACAGAGATCACAAGTAGACAGAGAGAGGCAGGTAGAGAGAAAGGGGGAAGCAGGCTCTCCACTGAGCAGAGAGCCTGATGCGGGGCTCGATCCCAGGATCCCGGGATCATGACCTGAGCCTAAGGCAGAGGCTTTAACCCACTGAGCCACCCAGGTGCCCCTTTAGGAAAGTCTCTTAACCTCTCTGGGCCTATTGCAGGCTGGGTTCCCTGGTTCTAGGGACAGAATGCAGCTGCAGGATGTTTCTCAAGAAGGCCCCTTGGGGGGAGGCTGGGTGGCTCAGTGGGTTAAAGCCTCTGCCTTCGGCTCAGGTCATGATCTCAGGGTCCTGGGATTGAGCCCTGCATCGGGCTTTCTGCTCAGCAGGGAGCCTACTTCCTCCTCTCTCTCTCTCTCTTTGTCTACCTCTCTGTCTACTTGTAATCTCTGTATGTCTAATTAATAAATAAAATCTTTAGAAAAAAAAAAAAGGGCCCTTGGGCTCAGTATCTGTGCAAGGGAGTGGAGGCGAAACTGGGGTGAGCAAGGGTATAGGAGCTGCCATATAGACCTGACAGGCTCGATCTATTCCACAGGGAGCTCTGGGGCCAAAATGATCCATCAGATTTGTTCCACCTTGGATCAAATGTCACTTCAAAATGACCCAGGCGGCCTGTGGCTGGGCATGCCCTTGGACAAGGCTGCTCTTCGCAGGGGAGGAAGTCCTTGAAGGGGCTGGAAGCTGTCCGCCTCTCGCCTCCGAAATGACAAGTCCTTCCCTGAAGGGGATCCAGGCGGTGGCTCAGTGCTTCTGCTTCCTCCCGTAGTAACTGCATCGTGACATTTCACTGGGCTCTGGTCCTGATGAAAGGCAATGATGTTTGTCAAGTTCTAGCACACACTCGGACTCACAGTCACTGTTTAGTAATGAGGACAATGCTTATTGTCTGGTGTTGGGCTAGGGTCCGTTGGGTAACTCTGACTCCAAGCCCCCTTTCATCCTCTTCGTGGGAGGGGACTGAGGGGTGGCTCCAGGGGAGCTAAAGACTCACATTAAGACTTTTGACATTTCTTTAGATGAGGTTACATGTAAAGCCACAGAAATACAATAAGAGCAATGAAATATGTTTATCACGCAACTTTAAATTCAGGTCCCATTAAGAGATAAATTACGTTGTTTATTAATCCATTCGTTATCTGGTGAACAGCACTGTTACAGGACAGTCTTTTTGTCTTAACTTCTTCAATATAAACGGTTAGTATGAGTCACCTATCTGTGATCCAGTTTTGGAATTTCCTCTTCTTTTAATATGCAGAGATGCTTGAGAAATGGTAGTGGTCCAGGCCTCTCTCTGCCTTTGGTAACTTTTGTGCTACCTCTCAAGGGAGCCAGGAGGCAGGTAGACAATGTAGCCGCTTGTCTACTCTGCGCGGGGCCAACGTGGACAGCAGCTCAGCGCACCTGCCCACACCCTCACCAGCCCGCAGGGGGCTGCGGCGAGGGCCAATGCTTAGGTGTCCTTCTGGCCCCGGGCGCCACAGAGCATGCTCTGTGCAGAGCGGACTCCGAGAGGCGCCCAATCCCAAGCGGCCACTTCAGGATTTCCTTCGGGGCTGGAGCAGGAAGTGGGAGAAAAGCGAGAATTAGGAGACGGTTTGCAGTCCGGTCCCTGGCACAGTCGCGGCCACCTCCCCCGGGCCGGTTCCGCTCTGTCCTGGAGCTCCGCGGGGACGAGCGGTGCGTGGGATCCTAGTAAAGGACCCGCTGGCCCGCGGAGCAGGGCTGGGGTTTAAAAGGGACTGCACTGGTGGGACAGGGACAGATGCCTTTGTTTTTCAAGCCCGTGAGCATGGGTTTCGGTTCTTTTTAAGGAAAAGAGAAGCAAGTCGTTGGGATGTGATTTGAATAGGGCGCCCCCAGGCAGTTGCGCCCCTGTTTGGGGACTTGGGAGCCCCTGTGTCCCCGCCCGTCTGGCCGGGGCGACATCGGAGCTTCGGCTCTCTCTTGCCCCAGGGCAGAGCCGGCCTCAGATCTCCGCGTAGGCGTGGTGTCTGGGGGTCGCCCTCTCGCCTCTCGCCTCTCCTTTGGCAAGAAACACACAGCCCGGGGGAGGGGTCAAGGCGACGATCTCCAGGAAGCGGAGCCTTGCTGTCCCCTGGCCAAGTACAGAACTTGTCTTGGAGATTAAATAAGACCTATGTCCAGCCTAGCACAGTCCTGGACTCCCAGTCCTTTAAAAAATGGAGCTGTTCCAGGAAGCCCAGAGTCCCCGGATAGCGGCTCTCGAGGGTCCTAGTGGTGGCACCCTGGGTGGGGGTTGCTAGGTCCGCAGAAGCCAGCCTGGTGGAACCCACCAGCAGTTGCCTTCTATCCTGTCCACATTGTGAAACGGAGAGCTGGGAAGACCCACTGTCCCTCCTGATATTCTGGACCACTCTTTCCTACCCTCCTTGCTTCCATTTCTCCTGAATTCTCCTGCAACGCCACCGCCCCCACCCCCGCCGCCCCGGCCCCTCACCACTCACCACTCCCTCCCCATATTTGTTTTTTTTTTTTTTTTAAGATTTTATTTATTTATTTGTCAGAGACAGAGGGGAGAGAGAGAGCGAGCACAGGCAGACAGAGTGGCAGGCAGAGGCAGAGGGAGAAGCAGGCTCCCTGCCGAGCAAGGAGCCCGATGCGGGACTCGATCCCAGAACGCTGGGATCATGACCTGAGCCGAAGGCAGTCGCTCAACCAGCTGAGCCACCCAGGCGTCCCAGCCTCCCCATATTTGATGGAGGCTGTTTCGGTCAACAAACTTTTATGGATTGCACAATAATAATAATAACAACAAGGCAACCGAATTTCAGAGAGATTGCTTAAGGGCATTCACCTAGGACTGGGCAGGAGTCCAGGGTCTGAGGAAACTGGAGATTACAGATAAATAAGTAATAGTGTTTAAGATAAGACAAAGTTGCTTGTGTTCAGGGTCCCGAGCTGTCAGTCCGGCAGTGCGCCATTTTCTGAATACAAGCTGTGTGCCCAGCTCAGAGCTCCTTCTGCGGGACATGAAGAGAGATCAAAAAGATAGAAGATGAGGTCCCTAGCCCTCACAACAAAGACTAGCATTTAGTCTCCATCTAAGGACTTGGATTTTTATTTCGAAAACTACATCATTATTAGAGGAAATGATCTTTTAAACATTTCCCCAGTTCCATTCCCCCAATACAAGTATTTTTTGTACTTTCTCTTAATTTTTAACAACAGGTAGATGTGTTTTTTATTTTTTAAAATAACATTTACCAATAATTTTGTTTATACATCATAATATTGGGTTTACACAGAATTTTGTAGACTCTTTTTTTAACGTATTTTTTTTTTAAGATTTTATTTATTTATTTGACAGACAGAGATCACAAGTAGGCAGAGAGGCAGCCAGAGAGAAAAGGGGAAGTAGGCTCCCCGCCAAGCAGAGAGCCTGATGCGGGGCTCCATCCCAGGACCCTGGGACCATGACCTGAGCTGAAGGCAGAGGCTTTAGCCCACTGAGCCACCCAGGCGCCCCTACGTATTCTTTTTTAAAGATTTTTTATTTATTTATTTGACAGATATCACAAGCAGGCAGAGAGGTAGGCAGAGAGAGAAGGGGAAGCAGGCTCCCCACTGAGCAGAGAGCCAAATGTGGGGCTCAATCCCAGGACCCTGGGATCATGACCTGAGCTGAAGGCAGAGGCTTTAACCCACTGAGCCACCCAGGCGCCCTTTTTTTACGTATTTGGAAAGCACATTTCCCTGCCTGCTCCTAGTCTTCGCTGTTCTCATTTTCATGCTGTATACTATTCCCTCGTGGTCACACCATATTTAGCCACTTTTCTGGTATTGCTCGATTCCACTTTTTTATCATTATAAATAATGTGGCTATAAATATCTTTGTACATATAGCTTTTTTCTTCTTTTAAGTTATGTTCTTGGAATCGGTGCCCAGAAAAGGGATGATTGGGTCAGAGGGTTGACTGTTTTATAACTCCTGCTGTGGACAGCCAGACTGCAACCGAAAACATTTAATGGCTTAAATGAAGCAACCCAAGCCCTCGCAGAAGTACTAGTGCCCTATTATATAGAACAAGCCCTTATTGGCACCCGTGATATACCATGTTCCTGCTAGCTGGACACCTGGGTATGGGGAGAGGCAGCCCCGCCCTAGGGGAGCACGGAAGTGGTGCCTTTTTTAAAAAAATATTTTATTTATTTACTTGAGAGACAGTGAGAGAGAGCATGAGAGGGGAGAAGGTCAGAGGGAGAAGCAGACTCCCCGTGGAGCTGGGAGCCCGATGTGGGACTTGATCCTAGGACTCCAGGATCATGACTGGAGCCGAAGGCAGTTGCTTAACCAACTGAGCCACCCAGGCCCCCAGAAGCGGTGACTTTTCAACCTTTTTCTTTCCTCCTAGGACACAAAATATTCCAAACTGTTGCACAACGAAGGGCAGACTCAGAATTGAGCGATTCCCCCAAATTCTGCAGGGACTCGAAACACTAACGTGTTTTTTAATCAACAGAATCTAAACGAAGAGGATGTACTTTCGGCTTTGATGAAGCAGGTGGCTGGTTCTTGGATGCACCCCCACTCCTTTTTCTCAGATTCAGGAATATCAAATGCAAGGGAGGGAGAGGGTTGTGTGGATAACATAAATCCACTTTGATTTCTAAAAATGAGCAAACTCTTCCTGGACATATGCATTTGTGCTGTGACACAATTGGACAAGTAAGGTGATCCGCTTGTGTGTAAATCTCGGCAGAGGACTCCTCCGTGCCAGTGCCTGGATCACAAGGAGACAGAGCTCTGCTTTTAACAAAGGCATTGAGCTTGTGCTCTGTGTCAAGCACTGTGCTGTGGCCCAGGTGCCAGTATTAGTGAGCGCCAAGAAATCTATGAAGAGCCTAGACCCCAGAGAGGGTGTGTGGGTATCAGTGTGGCCAATATATTTTGTTTGTTACATAGTAATGTGCCGGGCACTGTTCTAGGCACTGGGGTACATACAGCAGTGATCAAAACAGTGAAATACTGCTGCCCTCACGGAACTGATGCTTAGGGGTGGGGATGGGACAAACAATGAGTAAAATATTAAGTATATCACATGGCGATAAATGCAGTGGAGAAAAATAATGTAGGGACAGTGAGAGGGCAGTCTAGAGAGGTTTGAAATAGAGTGCTTAGAAATGGCCTCACTGGTATGATATCTGAACAAAGAGAAAGCCATGGATGGCTGGGAGAGGAGCATTCCAGACAGAGGCCCTACCTTAAGGCCCTGAGGCATGAGCCAGGAGTCAGGCCAGTGTGGGGTGGGGGCAGCAGGAGGATATGAGGTCAGAGACAGAGTTGGGCCATTCTGTGGGTGGCCCAATAAGCATCATACGGACTTCAGCTTTACTCGGAGAGGAGTGGAGTAGAGACCCAGGGGACAGCCAGGGGACAGCCCAGGGGATGCGGTGGGGCCAGGATAGCAGGGAGCCCAGGTACAAGGCCGGTAGCAAACTGGGAACTCCGGGTTTTGTCCTCAACCCAGGGGTCTTTCCATGCTCTTAACTTTTTTTTTTAAATTTCTTTTCAGCGTAACAGTATTCATTGTTTTTGCAGCACACCCAGTGCTCCATGCAATACGTGCCCTCCCCAATACCCACCACCTGGCTCCCCCAACCCCCCCCCTTCAAAACCCCTCAGGTTGTTTATCAGAGTCCATAGTCTCTCATGGTTCATCTCCCCCTCCAATTTCCCTCAACTCCCTTCTCCTCTTCATCTCCCCATGTCCTCCGTGTTATTTGTTATACTCCACAAATAAGTGAAACCATATGATAATTGACTCTCTCTGCTTGACTTATTTCACTCAGCATAATCTCTTCCAGTCCTGTCCATGTTGCTACAAAAGTTGGGTATTCATCCTTTCTGATGGAGGCATAATACTCCATAGTGTATATGGACCACATCTTCCTTAAATCCATTCGTCCGTGGAAGGGCATCTTGGTTCTTTCCACAGTTTGGTGACCGTGGCCATTGCTGCTATAAACATTGGGGTACAGATGGCCCTTCTTTTCACTACATCTGTATCTTTGGGGTAAATACCCAGTAGTGTCATTGCAGGGTCATAGGGAAGCTCTATTTTTAATTTCTTGAGGAATCTCCACTCTGTTCTCCAAAGCGGCTGCACCAACTTGCATTGCCACCAACAGTGTAAGAGGGTTCCCCTTTCTCCACATCCTCTCCAACACACGTTGTTTCCTGCCTTGCTAATTTTGCCAATTTTAACTGGTGTAAGGTGGTATCTCAATGTGGTTTTAATTTGAATCTCCCTAATGGCTAGTGACGAACATCTTAACTCCTGGCCCATCCCAGACTTGAGGTCTGACCTGTTGGAAAGGTCAGAACCTACAGCCAACTGCAGCCTGGAGGACAGGTTGGTAGGAAAGTTTTAAAAGTCAATTCCAACACCGTTTGAAGGTCTCGTTAGCATTAGAAAAGTCCCAATAGGAGGTTCTCCTGCGCGGGGAGCCCGGGCAGGGGTACAGTTACATCACTGACCAGCTGTGTGGCCTTGGGCAAGTCTTCTAACTAGGGCCGGCTCAGTTACTTCATCTGTAAAATGGGACTAAACGCCCTGACCGCTACATCGCATCAAGTGAGATCATTCGAAAGCACCTTTTAAACATCATTATCTTTTACAAGCGGCAGCCGTGAAAATGCAGTTGGCCTCAGAGGGCTGAGTTAGCAAGGCACTTCCAAACTTTCCGAGAGCGCTGAGCCGGGCTTTGTCTCCAGGGCGGTGTGCTGGAACCTGCTGGGCTCTCACCTAGCACCCACGGCCCGCCTGGGAACGCCGGGGCCGGCGCTGGGAAGGCGGCGGGGGGTAGACGGTGCACTGGGGCTGGGCTGCGGAGACCCCGGGCTTCCCCCGCTCCCGCCCCTGACCCGCCCCCTGTGCGGGCGAGCGGGGCGGGGAGAGGCCGCGGGCCGGCGGGAGGTCGGGCGGGGCAGGCGGGGCTGGCGGGGCTGCGCGGCCGGGGCGGAGTCGCCCCCGCCCCCGCGCGCTCCCTCCTCCCGCCAGCCTCAGGCTCCCCGGGCTCGGGCCGCGCGCTCTTTCTCTAACAGCGGCGGGGGCAGCCCAGCACACCGCTTTCTGCTCCGTCTGTCCCTGCGGGTCGCTTCGCCATGACCACCCAGCAGATAGTCCTTCAGGGCCCGGGACCGTGGGGCTTCCGCCTCGTGGGGGGCAAGGACTTCGAGCAACCCCTGGCCATTTCCCGGGTAAGAGCAGGTCGGGACGCGCAGGAGCGGGGCGCACCCGAGCTGGGGAGCGGCGTGCCAGGAGGCGATTTGGGGGGCCAGGGCCCCGCAGGCGCTGCCGGAGACGGCCTTTAGGGGGCCGGGGCCGGAACTGGGAGGGCCGGGCGCATCCAGGTGCGCCTTGCGGCGAGCGATTTCCCGTGCGTCTCGGGCCCGCAGCCCCTTCCCCGCCGCGCCGCTCCGGAGCGAGGTGAGCGGGCGGCGGCCGGGCGCGCACTCCCGGTGTCCGCGCGCGAAAGAGGGAGCAGTTTTCGCACGTTCGCTACAGAAGCGCGGCCCGGCGCGTGGACCGCTTTGTCACCCCGCGAGGGCGTGAGGGTCCCCGCAGATCCCGCACGCTGGCAGGCATCACTTCCCGGTTCTTCAGGAGTCGCCGAGGGGGCGTAAAGTAGTTTTGGAAGCAGCTGGAAAGACCTGGAAGAGGGACGGATTCGGTGGCAAGTTTCCCCAGCGCAGGTGTGATGAATTTCCGAAACAACTAGTTTTCTATTCTTTGGACTTACTCCACGGCCAGGTCTCCCCTACTGCATACGTTTCGGAGAAAAGGGCTCATTTTTTAAACAAATAAGGCCAAATGAACCCTCTTGGACATTACTCTCCTCCTGCGGAAGGTGGCCACGCCATATTTCTGCCTGGCGTTGCCAGATTATCAACCGAACAGCCCAGCCGCCTTTCCCCAAGGATACTGGGTGGGGAGAGGTTCCTACTTTGCGTGGCGGCCGGGAGGGGGTGGGGCGGCGGGGAGAGTGTTGCTTGAAAACTTTTTAGACGGGTCTCCTTTCTTTGGGAAGGCCCAGGTTCAATCGGAGACCACCAGGCACATTGCCCCCAAATAAAGCAGACACCCCAGGGAGACTCAGACTCAGGGTTTGGAGGCCCAGGCTTTGGTCATCTCGTCTAGACTAACTGTCATGTCCCGGTGGGAGTTGCCTTATTCACTGCCTGCACCTAGAAGGCGGCCAATAAATATTTTCCGATTTAATGAAAAGGGGGTGCACAAAGCATTGTCTGATGTCCACGCCCTGCCTCTAGTCCTTCTGTTCCACTTTGGGGGCCATCTGCTTGCTGAAGCTGACCCTAAACTTGCCTCCTCAGCCATCTGAACATCTCTTCGTTCTTAGTGGGGAGGAGGGAGAGAGAAGGGGAAGATCCCTATGGCATTTTGTTTTGTTTTTGTGTTTTTTACTGAAATCCCCACCTCCAGTAGCTGAAGGAATATGGTGGGAGGTGCGGGAGGCAAAGTACTGGGAGCCTCTGCTTGGCTTCTTGGCCAGCCACAGTCCTAGCCGCATTTCCTTCCAGGTGGGTCTAGCCCAGTGAGGAGGTCTTCTCTGACCATCCCATCAAAGCAAAGGAGGCAGGTGTCTCAGTTCGTGGGCCCTGTTCCCCATTTCTTCCACCTGCTGTCCTGAGGGGCCTTTTTGGATTCTTCCTGCAGGTACATGTTGTCTTCCTACCTACCCGCCGAATTCCTCAAGTGTAGGTACTGTGCTTTCCCCAAACCTGGCACACAGCTGAACCTGGCTGTCCCCAGTAAATGTTTGCAGGCATATTTATAAATGCTGCTTGTCTAGGGGAGGCAGATTTAGACTCCCTTACCTCATAGTCCATTTGTCCTTGCTCTTTGTGTCTATAATTAACCTGTCAGCCCTTTCCACTTCTGAATTTATATACGACATGAAACCTTTTTTTTAAAGAAGTGGAAGATACATGGCCGATCTCTTAAAAGGGCAGTTCCCACCCCCATCATTTTAACGGCTTTAAAAAGTCAGTGCAAGTGGCGCTGTGCAGGAATGACAAAGTAGCGTGGAACCCACAAGACTACATTCACTGGTTTGTACCTTCATATATTTCTTCATTGCATTATGAGCGATATAATGTTTAATGAGCATGTGCTGTGCAATGCTGTGGGGGGTCCCAGATATGAGAGGACAGAGCTCCATTTTCAAGGTGCTCATGGGAGAGAAGCTAATCTTTATAATGCCCTTGGCAGTTGCTTTTATTGAAAAGTGAAAGTGACTCAGAGGAGGTGACATTCTCATGCTCAAGGTGGTTCACTTGTTTCTTCATCTCATTTCTACGTGGAAAGAATATGTCACCTCCTGGGGTTGGGAAAGTGGTCATTAAGGGGCCTGCGGGGGTCGTCAGGATCTGATGGGGGTCTGGTTTCTGCTTCTGACTTGAGCTGTACCTGGGGGTGAGCTTTCTACTGTCTGAGGCTTCCTCCTCCGTCTCTGCCATGGGGATAACCCCGGCCACAGGTGGCGAGTTAAGGAACATCAGAATGCTCTGGAAACAGTGAACAAGAGTGAGGAGGTATGAGCAGTGACAGACATACACCCCTTCTGGTTGGTATGTGAGCTACCAACTGTGTGGTATGTGTGCTATTTATCATTTTGGGCAGATACACTTCACTAGTATGGTTTTATATATGTAGACTTTGAGTCTCCACACCAAAGCAAACAAAGTTAGGGGAGGAGAGGAGTGCCTTTCGTTTAATTATGTTTGCTTTCTCTTGCGTGAATTATTCTGATATTGGCTCTAGTCTTTCTTTACACTGCTAAAGCTCCCGAGTCTAACTGTAGTCTTGTGTACTTGAAATTGTTTCTTTTTCTTTTTTGAAATAGTCAAAAAATATAGATGCAAAGTAAATGATTATAAAATAAATACCTGTACAGTCCCCCCACCCAGGTCAAGAACTAGAACAGTACCAGCACCCCAGTAATAAATAGAATAAGCACACCAGACAGAACCCAGTCCTGACTTATGATAAGCAACTCCTTGTTTTTCTTTATAGTTTTACTACCTAAATGTGCATCCTGAACACCATGGCTTCATCTTAACTGTTTCTGAGCAGAATCCTACAGATCCTGTGTTGTGTGTGTGAGAAGAACTGCTTTTACGCCTCATTGTTCTCATGTGTGCTACTGTGATAAAATTCCAATCCAGGTTTTCAGCTTTAAATGGACATAAACCAACTTTCTTCCTTTCTCCAGTTTCTCACGTAAGGCCCCTACCTCGGACTCCCTGATGATCTAGCCACACACATTTGCCTCTGTTCCCTGAGATTTTGTTCTCTATCACTTCTTGCTCCAAAGCTACAGCTGTCCATCTCCTTGAGGTGGTTTTTTCACTCTCCCCCCCCATATCAATTTCTTATTTCCTCTAGTTGCTTTCCCTTAGAAGGGAAGCCTTCAGAGAATCCACACCCAGGCCAAAATTGCTGCTCAATTTATGTTGACTGTTTTTCTCTCCCAGCAACTGACAAAAGACAGGAAGGGGTGGGGCCAGAGATAAGGGGGTGCTCTTTCTGGGAGGAGTTGTCATTTGCCTCTTGAGTAAGCCTTTGCTAAGAGCAGTGTGGTTTTATGGGACATGCTGTACCCTTTGCTTGGGCATCCTAAGGGAAGCTTAATAATGGATTCTTTGTCGCCAGAGGGCCTTTTCTGATTTTGAAGACTGTTATTTTCAGACTGAAGTAGATTTATGTCATATCCTAAAGGTGGAAAGAGCAGGGCCTGCGTATCAGATTGTGAAAGGCAAGAAATGTCCATAAAGCCTCGTTCTGCCATTAATAGCTCTCGCCCTGCTCTCCCTCACCTGGGAAATATTAGCTGCTCCAGCTGATCGTGGTTGATCTACAGCGAAAGGAGGAAGAGGGTCCATCAAAGGGAATAGCACTTAAGTGCTTCCAATCATTTTTTTTTTTTTTTTAAGTCCTCTCTATGCCCAGTGTGGGTGCCCCTGGAACAGCAGCATGTGAGTGAATCGGGACCTCTGACCAGATATTCCCCCCCGACCCAGCCCCCTGGATCCCAGCGTTGGTCTTGGAGGAGGAGAGGGGAGAAGAATAGCTTTCAGGGATTGTTGCAAGGCAGATGACCAGTAGGAGATTATCACCTAACTGCTAAGGTCACACTCTCCTCAGCTGATCAGGACTTGGAAAACAGCGGACAGTCACTCTTATGCCGGGAGCAGGCTGGGGACTGGCTTCCAAGCTGTGCTTGTTCCCCACACCATCCCCTTGTGCTCCGGAGAGGAAAGCCTGTATTCTTTGCCTTTTACAGAGAAGCTCCAGTGCCTGGAGGTTAGGTAATTTGTTTGAATTTACATAGTTTTTCATTGACTGAACCACTTCCTTTTAGAGGAAAGGGTAGAAATTGGTTAAAAATGAGCAAACGTGGCTGGGGCAGAAAATTAATTCTTTAAAGGATGATTGGACTTCAGTGTGTGTCCAAGGAAAGCCTGGGGAAGCTGCTAGAATATCTGTAGGGTGCCTGGTAAGAGGTCCAGGGCAAGGACTCAAGCTGAGCTCTGCTCCCGTCCCCAGCACCACATTGGGGGAACCCTGGGCAAGGTGCACACCTTCTCTGGGGGCCGCTTCTCTGTAAAGATAAAATAATAAACAACCAGACCCACTGGTCTTGTATCCTTTGAATATGAGAGCCTACTCTCTGTCGTAAAGAGTGTTCCAGCGTTGGGCATAAGGCGTTGATTGTACCTTCAACTGTGAGTTGATTAAGAAAATGTATTCTGAATTCAAAAATGTTTTTAGATGAATTTGTGTTATGTTATTCCTCTATGAACATCTGTGTTGAGATGACTCTTCTGTTAATCAGAGGAGCCTCAGTTTACGCTCGAAAGATTGTGCGAGAAATATTTATTTGACCGGCTCGCGATAATGACCATAGTTAAACTGTATATAGGACATTTTAAATGCCAGCACTGTTCTGTGTGCTTAATATATTCCCACAGTCATCCTTACACGTATCTTGTGAAGCAGATCTAATTAAGACACCCATTTGGCAGTTGAGGAAACTGAGGGATGGACGTGTTCAGTACTTGGCCTGCTTCTTACAGGTGATGGAGCTAGAATTTGACCCGCCTGGCTTCAAAGCCCATGGCCTTGATCTCTTTTTCAAAATAACTACTTTAATAGCAGCTGACATTTCTTGAACGCTCACTCTGGGCTCCATGCGCTCTTGCCTTATCTTCTGTGCTCCCCACAACCCATGACACAGATACACAGGACACTCAGTAACTTGCAGAGCTGGGATTTGAAGTGAGACAGCCTGGACCAGGCCAGCTTTAACCACTCTCTCCTGCCTCTTGATCACCCATGACAGTATTTCATTGGTGGTGATCGTGGTGGTGATCCGAGAAGTGCTAATGGTGGGACAGGGGTGATAGATGGGTAGGGGGGACCCTCTTGGGTTCCTCACCCCGGAGCCTGCTGTACCCGTGAGTGAGTGTTGGCGGTGGGGGCCCTCCAGCTGCTTTGTGGCTTCCGCCCATGAGCTCCTGGAGCTCAGAGCGTTCCAGGGAGCAGCGTCTCCGATCCCTATTCCCCTGCAAAGCCAGAAGCCCCCACCTGTGAGAATTGACAGTCCTGCTGTAGGAGTCCATGCCCCCGGAGGACACTGGAGGGCAGAAGCACAGAGGATTTGGTGGGTTAGAGAGGAGCCTGCCAGTTTGGGTCGGAGGGCATTTGAGGGCAGTTTTTGGATCAAACGAAGATGACTAGGGATAGACAGATCCAACTTGTCCCACTGGTGATGGGCCTGGAAAGTGGCAGCCAAGTCAAGGCCAAAATGAAATGGACCCACGAAAGCGGAAGTGAAAAGGAGGTAATTTCTGTATGGCACTTAGCACCCTGTGGGATTGTTGACCCTCCTGTTAGATTTAGCACGGGTCAACTACAATGCTCATCCGTAACCGTGTCCTTTCATGATGTAGTACACTGCTTTCTTGGTAAATGCCGCAAACATTAAAGATGATTTCCCGAAGGACACTGTGGTCTTGTAGGAGCACGGGTTCTTGACCGAGGACTCAGGACCCGATTTTTATGGCTTTGACTACTCATCTGTCACATGAGACGATAAGGACATAGGTATGACCCACGGAAGATAAAGATGTCGGGAAGGCATACAGATGGACCCAATTTAGATGGTGCTGCAGTGATTTATACCCATTTCTTTTTAAAACAAATCATAAAAAATACTCATGGTTCTAAAGCTGAACATACCCATATCCTATCACCAACAATTCCACTAGTTAAATACTCCATGGAAATATGTCCGTATGGGCACCCAAAGGCATGTCAAGAGTTTCCAAAACCGCACTCTTCACAGTAGCCCCAAACTCAGATGATTTCCGTGTGTAACAACAGTAGAATGCATAAATGGATGCAGGGTAGGTACGGGCTACAGGACAGCAACAGGAATTGCAGCTGTGCATGACGACATGAATGAGACAGACACACGCACACTGTGTTGAGGGAAAGAAGCCGGACGTAAAGGGTAAATACAGTAGGATTCCAGTTATATAAAATTAATCAGGCAAAATGAACACATGTGTTAGAAGTCAGGGTCAGAGCTTAGTGAAGGGAAGGAGGCAGAAGGGGCCTTTGGAAGTTCAGTTGTGTTTCTTTTTATTTTTTTAAAAGATTTTATTTATTTATTTGACAGAGATCACAAGTAGGCAGAGAGGCAGGCAGAGAGAGAGGAGGAAGCAGGCTCCCTGCTGAGCAGAGCCTGATGCGGGGCTCGATCCCAGGACCCTGGAATCATGACTTGAGCTGAAGGCAGAGGCTTTAACCCACTGAGCCACCCAGGCGCCCCTCAGTTGTGTTTCTTCATCGAGTGCTGGGTTCATGGGTGTTCTCCCTGTGTGAGGATCTGGCCTGCTGTGGATTTAGATTTTGTGCAGTTTTCTGTGTGCGGGTTGTACTTCAATTAAGAGTTTCCATAAAAACTCTCATGTGTGTTACAAAAAAATCAAATAATAAAAACGTGGAAGGCATAGGGCAAGAAGTTCCGCAGTCCTCCTTCCCAGAGGTCAACACTGCCAACAGTTTGAAACTTTTTTGACCTTTTTCCATTCATGTAACATTTTAATCCTGAAGTACCATATCATAGTAACTTACATGTCACTTAGACGTCACTGTTTTGTACTTTTTGCCTTTTTTGTATTGTAGCAAATCAAGAGTTAGAGACATCCCAAGGAGCACCTGGGTGGCTCAGTCGTTAAGCATCTGTCTGCCTTCGGCTCAGTTCATGATCCCGGAGTCCTGGGATTCAGCCCTGCATAGGGCTCCCTGCTCAGCAGGAAGCCTGCTTCTCCCTGTCCCTCTGCCCTGGCTTGTGTTCTGTCTCTCGCTGTCTCTCTCTCTGTCAAATAAACAAACACATAAATAGAAAATACCAAATCTTGGGGGGAAAAAAAAGAAGCTTAGGAAAAAAAAAAGACATCTTGATGTCCCGCAGTCTCAGAATCCGCCTGGGTTCCGACTCGGTCTTGTCCATTCCTTAGCCCTGTGTCAGCACCCACACTTATAGGGTGGGGATAATAGTGCTTGTCTTCAAAGGTTGTGGGGAGGATTAGGAGGATGTACAGAGAGAGCCTCTCACTACAGCCACCACCTGGAAGGCATCAGGTTGTGGTGGTACTGTTAGAAAAGTCCGGTGGTGATCTGTGCATTGAGTGCTGATTACATGCCAGACACTGTTCTAAATTCTTGACACCTATGATGTCACTCACTTCTCCCAGCAACCTCATGAGGTTAATGCTATCATCAATTTCACTTGATAAGTGAAGAAACTGAGGTATAGAGAGCAACTTGGCTAGGGTTACATGTTTAGTCAATGATTAGGCTTTGGGTTATAGATGGTAATTATTGAAGTGATTTAAAAACACATGGCAGGGGGTGGGGGTTGTGCCCAACTGGCTTAGTCAGTAAAGCCTGTGACTCTTCGTCTTGGGGTTGAGTTTGAGCCCCATGTTGGGTGTAGACATTCCTTAAAAATCTTAAAAAAATAAAAAAATAACACATGGGGTTCCTAAGGGCTTGTTTGAGAGATTCAGTGATTTCTTGACAAATGAGGGTATTCCTTTTTTTAAAATTCCTTTTTAACTATATTCCTACCTAAGAAGTGATGTGTGGTCTTTCACACTAGGAGAGCAGTCACTTGGAACTCCCATCCCTTAGTGTGAGGAGCTTCCTTTTACACTGAGTGGGAAGCAAAGCTGGATTAGGGCACCGCTGATTAAATGGTTATAGAGAAACCAAGAACATTTTGAAACATTCTTGGCGATTTTCAGGAGTACCTGTATAAGCTCATACAGCTGCTGTGGCTATATAACGTAGCTTCAAAAAACAAATTGAGTCAAAAATCTGACTCAAGAGAGTTCAAATTCCACATCTAAGTGGCATATCTAAGTGGTACATACCTGTTTCCCCCAGCAGACCATGAGCGCCTCCATGGTGGGCACTATTCTTTCCAGGCCTGTATCCTTGTGTGGTTCCCAGAATCTGTAAACAGTAGCTCATATTTCTAGAGGTTGACAGTGTGCTCTGCGTGAACCATTTCTTGTAATCCTTGTAACAGCCTCCTGATGTCAGGACTGTTTTCCCTCCTGGTTCCTAGGTGAGAAGAGGGGACGTGTCCTGCCCAAGGACACTTAGGTCACAGGAGGGAGAGACAGGACTCAAACCCTGGCCATCTGACACTTCAGAAGCCACATCATAATCAAGGAGCCGCACTCTCTTTCGGGATGCACTTCAGGAATGACTGATGAATGAATGAAGGAGAAAGAGAAAATGGGAACAGAGGAGGGAGAAAATAGAAACCTGTGGTTATCACAGAGGAGCCAGTGGGCAGGCTGTGTGCTCGGTTCTAACAATCCTATTTAGTTATTTAGCTGTAAATTGAAGAAAATGGGAGAGCTACATCATCGTCCTGTTCTGCACCATTTAGAAGTGAAATCAAACCCCACAGAAACCTTCTTGTGCTCTCAGGAGTCTGGCAGCAAGGCCGTAAAGATGCATTAGGACCTTGCAGGGTAGGGTGGTTTTACCACCTGGCCTCTGAGCAAAGCGTGTGCCTTGGGAGGGCCAGAGGGCAAGCGAGATGTGTGTGAATGGTAGCGAAAAGGGCAGGCTGTTCATTACTGGAGATCGCTGCGCCTAACTCCGTTTGTCCTCACGTAGCAAGAGCTGTGTTGTGTGGTCTCTGGGGAAGAAAGCCGGAAGTGGGTTTTTGAGGATGTCCATTGAGCTAATGGATTGTTTCTTGGGAGGAGCGTACAGGATTTCTTTTTCATATATTGAAGCTGACTCCGTTATGAGCTGGTTCTAATGGAATTTCATGATCGGGAGGAAATGAGCAGAGACAGCGCGGGATCCTGGGGTCCGTGGATGGGCTCCGGAGCCCACCAGCTGTGTGGCCTCCTGCAAACGGTTTTGACCCCCGCTCCTTCACGCCCTCATCTGTAGCGCGATGCGCGTCATCTCTTGCACGAGGATGGGTAAGGGAAGCCTTGCCGAATACTTACACTGTACCGGCCCATTAGAGGGGCTTAGTAACTGGTGGCTGTGATCATGAAGATGATTATGGTGAACAGTGTGTCGCAGGGATTGGAGGCCCTGTTCAGGATGGGGACGAACTTGTGTTGGAGAAACAGGGGTCTTCTCCCTGAGGCCCCTTCCAGGGCTGTTTTCTGATCTGGGTGTTTTTTAACAGGGCGGGGTTGCTGGGACTTGCCCAGTGCAGAGCAGTTGAGACGATTGCCCTGTTGGGGGGGAGACAGCCACTCTGCGGGTGGTGGGGCTGGTGATAGAATTCCTTGGCCCGAAGGCCACAGTGGAGGAGGCCCCGGGGGTTGCCTTAGATCTGGATTTTTCTTTGGCTCTCGTGGTTTGGTTGGGAGCATCTGCTTGTGGCTCTTGGTAACCAGCAAGGGAATGGGATTTGGAATGAGCGGGTATGGTTTCAAGTTCAGCCTCAAGCCTTTAGCTGTGAGAACTTGAATCAGTCACAGCTTCTCTGAATCTCAGTTTCCTCATCTGTGAAATTACCGTGTATGTTGGTGGTGAGGTCGTCAAATGGGAGATTGTATGGGAAAGGGCTTTAGTCTTATTTAAATTCTCCCCACTTTTTTTTCCCCCCAAAAGTATATGGCTCAGAGAATGTGAACTTAATCTGTTTCTCTGTGATTCTATCCGAGTCCCAGCTGACCGTATTGTCTTGTAACCTTCTGAGATTTCCTTTGGCTTCCCATCCGTTTGTCTTAAAAAAAAAAAAAAAAATCAGACCAAAAAATGGGATGGCCAGGCCTCAGTTACTTAGGCTTGGGTCTCTTAAGGCTGGTTCTAGCTTGTCCAGGACATGCCAGGATGTGCTTAACAGAAGTGCCTCTCCCACAAGACAGTTTGAACCAATGCTGGAAATTCCAGAGTTCTTAGCAGCAGAGCATATGAAAGGAGAAGAAACTTCTGTTTCTTTTTCTCAAGCTTTTCCCTCCACACTCCACCCTTATCTCATCATTTTAGTTTTGTGGGTGGTCACGTTCCAGGGTAGTGATGTTAGAAATGATCATTTGATTCCTTTTGAAATCATCACTTCTGAACGGGTATAATGAAGCAACATGATTATGTATTTTACAACGCTAGGTATTTCAGACTTAGTCATTCATTGGACAAATATTTATTGAGCACCTACTATGTGCCAGGCACTGGGGATACCACAGTGCAAAGGGAAGACAAAATCCTGCCCCCTCACACCTTCCTGTTTAGTGGGCTCTCAGACAGTAAATAAATAAACCCACAAAATAGATTCACAGACCTAATGTGACAAGTGTCATGAGGAAGAACAGTGTGTTAAAAGGAAGGTGGGGGTCTACCTTAGATTGGGGGTCAGGGACGGCCTCTCTCAGTGGTCATTTAAGTGTGACCTGAAGGACGAGACAGAGTTAATCAGAGCAGAGGTTACAGGAGGTGCCAAGGCCCTGTGGTGGGAAAGAACCAAGGAAGGCCCTGGAGCTAGAGCTCAGCTGGGTGTGGGGGATGGGATGGTGGTGGTGGTGGTGGGGTGGTGGCCTGACGAGGGTGAGGAAGGAAACACAGTCTTTCTTGTTAGTGATTTTGGATTTTACTCTAAGGGGACTCTTTAAGACTATTAGATGTCACACTAATAGATTTAACACTGTTAGATTCCATGATAGATCGGTTCCATCAGGCTGCCCTCTCCGGAGATAGAATTTGCCAACAGAATTATTGCCAATCCCAAACAGTAATGCTTAGGGTCTTTTGTTTTTCTTTTTTAAAATAAAGCTCTATGCCAAACACAGGGCTTGAACTATGACCCCGAGATCAGGAGTTGCATGGCTACCAACTGTCCTAGCCAGGCACCCCACTTAGGACCTTATTTATTTACTTATTTATATTTTTATTTTCTAAAGATTTTATTCATTTGAGGGAGAATGAGAGAGGGAGAAAGTACAGAGGGAGAGAGAGGGAGAGGGAGAAGCAGACTTCCCGCTGAGCAGAGAGTCTGATGCCGGACTCGATCCCAGCACCCTGAGATCATGACCTGAGCCGAAGGCAGATGCTTTATGACTGAGCCATTCTGGCACCCCTACTTAGGACCATTTTTAAAACAAGGGGTGTATATGGTTCTTTAGAAAAAAGTGAAATATACATGAAGTCCTACCAGATCAGTCTTCTCTGGGAGAGGCACAGAAGATGAATTTGTTTTCAGTGCATGTACAGGTTCACCCAGGGACTGATTCAGCCCTGTGAACTGAGAGGAGAACAGCCTGCCCCTGCTTGGAAAAGGGTCTTTTCCCAGTGCCTGGATGAGAAGAAGGTCTGAGCCTTGGATCAGGGCTCTTGCTTTTTATTTATTCATTTATTGTGTCTGTGTGTGTGTGCGCACGCATGTGTATTTTAATATTTATTTATTTGACAGAGAGCACAAGTGGGGGAGCAGCAGAGGGAGAGGGAGAAGCAGGCTTCCCACTGAGCAGGGAGTCTGATGCCCAGCTCGATCCCAGGACCCTGGGATCATGACCTGAGCCAAAGGCAGCCGCTTAACCAACTGAACCACTCAGGCGCCCCTTTGAAGATTTTAAGTAATCTCTACACCCCATTTGGGGCTCGAACTCACAACCCTGAGACCACAACCCCAAGATCAAGAGTCCCGTGCTACACCAGCTGAGCCAGCGAGGCGCCCCAGGGGCTTTTGCAAAGACAGATCTCTGGTAAACAAATGATGGGAAAGCCAGAGAGGAAGGTTAAGAGGTCAGGATCTCTGCACTGGCTTCCACTTCCAGCTACATTCCAGAAGAGTTTTGCCTGATAAATTCCTAGCACTTCTGAGCCAGAAGGGACCCAAAGGATCAAGCCATCCACTGCTTGCTTTATGGGGTTACGGAGGCGATGATGGCACGGACCATGACAGCAGCCTCACACCGGTCGCCTCAGAAGGTGCCAGACACCGGGGATACCACAGTGCAAAGGGCAGACAGATTTTCAGATTGATGAGGGCTGATTAGAAAGCGTGGCTGCTGAAAACAGCATCAGATATGGAGGCTGAAGGCATAAACCTTGTGTTCTGTCTAGCCTGGTGCCTCAAGGGGCTTCTGACCCATGGTTCAGCTTTGTGGAGACCCCAGATGTTCACAGGATCTTCCTCAGTTGGCTCCAAGGGACGGGGGTCAGGACCCTGTGAGCACTGGGAATCTGTGTCACCACGATTCTGCTCCTGGGGGGGCCTTGCAGTCCCATCAGGGAAGGTCTTTGAATATCAAAGTCACGGACCAACACTGGGACAATAGTAGTGTTTTTAGTATAGCTTAGTTTAGAAAATACCTAGTAGCAAAAAATTACTCTGTGGTTAGTACAACTATGGAATGCGTTTGTGCTTCATTCATTGTAATAGCCTCTGTCGTCTGCTTGAAAAATAGCTGTACGTCTGCATATGAAGCATGGTATTTTTCCCGCATGCATGTAACGCCAGCAGGCAGATGGATTTGACAGCCCACTGCAGTAATTGGCTGGCTTTCCCCAAGCACTGGTGGCTCATAAATTCGGAACTGCTAATTCAGAAAATTCGACCTGCAGGAAAGAAGCCACCTATAGGGGTTGATCCTAACCATAGTCAGCTTCCCTGGGCGGAAGGAGATGGACCCGTGTGAGCCACACTACTGTATTGGCTTTTACTCTTTACTGCCTTTTTTTTTTTTTTTTTTTTTAAAGTAGGCTCTAGGGACACCTGGGTGGCTCAGTTGGTTAAGCGGCTGCCTTCGGCTCAGGTCATGATCCCAGTGTCCTGGGATCGAGTCCCACATCGGGCTCCTTGCTCAGCAGGGAGTCTGCTTCTCCCTCTGCCTCTGCCTGCCACTCTGTCTGCCTGTGCTCACTCTCTCTGACAAATAAAATCTAAAAAAAAATAAAAATAAAAAATAAAGTAGGCTCTATGCCCAGTGTGGAGCCCAACACGGGGCTCGAACTCACGACCCTGAGATCAAGACCTGAGCTGAAATCAGGAGTTAGATGCTCAGCTGACTGAGCCACCCAAAGTGCCCCTTTATCCCTTTTTTTAATTACAAGAGAGTAATTCAAGATCATTGTAAAAAACGGAAACATTATGGAAATGTATAACTGTGAACAGTTTTATGTGCAGTGCTCCAGTTTTTTCTGTGCTTAAATAATAAGATTTTTATAGAAATAGTCTGTTTCTGTATGTAATGTTCTCCACATGTGTGTGTTTTTAATGTACTTGGTAATTTATTTTAAGGAAGCAATAAGGTTCCGTAGGAAGAACATTGGGTCTGGCTTCAGGGTTGGGTTCTGGCTTCGTAAATATCCTAGTTGGATTGCTGGTAATGTAGTGATACTCCAGTTGGGTGATCCCAGGGAAATCGCAGATCTTTAGTCTCAGTGTCCTGGTCTCTAAAATAGGGACCGACTGATATGTGTCCTTTCTTAGAAGGTTGTTGTTGTAAGGACCCAATGACATGGTGTATAGGAAAGGACTCTGTGTGACCTATAATGTGTTATGGAGATGGTAAGGATTTTTTTTTAAGATTTTTATTTATTTTTTTGACAGAGATCACAAGTAGGCAGAGAGGCAGGCAGAGAGAGAGGAAGGGAAGCAGGCTCCCTGCTGAGCAGAGAGCCTGATGTGGGGCTCGATCCCAGGACCCTGGGATCATGACCTGAGCCGAAGGCAGAGGCTTTAACCCACTGAGCCACCCAGGCACCCCAGTAAGGATTGTTATTATTGAAACTTATGATTTCCGCCCTTTTTCCTCTTCAGATGCTCTGGTCCACATCAGTGACTACTTCCCCCAGGGGTAACTAACTCAGTGGCTTCCTTGGAGACAAAGGGTAACTGACCTACTCTTCCCTTTTTTCCAGGTCACTCCCGGCAGCAAGGCTGCGATAGCTAACTTATGCATTGGAGATGTGATCACAGCCATCGATGGGGAAAATACCAGCAGCATGACACACTTGGAAGCTCAGAACAAAATCAAGGGCTGCACAGACAACATGACTCTCACAGTCACAAGGTAAGGCCCCTGGAAGCCCTCAGTCCTTGATGGGAGGCAGCGTGTGAGCAGGTCGGCCTCGCCGGCCTCAGACACCTGGAGCCGCAGCTCTGCACTACGCGTGCTGCGGACAGGCCCAGGCTGGCAGGTCTATAGGATTGGGATTTCCCCAGCTTGTTCCTTTTTCTCTCGAATTTTCCTGGTGCTGCTTCGAGTGTGGGCGTCTTTCTCTAGGAGCTCCGTATTTTCACTTGCTCCAACATGACCAACCAAAACTTTGAGGAGGTAAAATCAGTGAAGTATTGTCAGGTAAAATGAAATGAAGGTTTCTTCCTGGAAACCACTGACAATGTACGAGGCTGCCCCTCGTGCCACACCACCGCAAGCAGGGGGGTAGGCCCCAGGAGGGCACAGCAGCACCTTACAAGAATGCTGCACGTGAGCTTAAGTGCACTACAGGAAGGGAGAGCTACATGTTCTCAAAGGTTGCCGTGTGAGGAGAGGGCACTGGGGAGCTTAACTGGGGTAGAATTCCCATCCTGCTTCCGTTTACTCTTGGGAGGGGCAGTACAAAGACATGATTTTAGGAGAGCTTTGGTTTAACCTTTACGAGCTCCCTCTTTCCTGTTGGATCAAGTTCACATTCTTCAGGGCACCTGGGTGGCTCATCGGTTAAGTGACTGCCTTCGGCTCAGGTCATGATCCCGGGGTCCTGGGATGGAGCCCCGTGTCGGGCTCTCTGCTCAGTGGGGAGCCTGCTTCTCCCTCTCCCTCTGCTTGTGCTTGTGTTCTCTCTCTCTCTCTCTGTCAAATAAATAAAATCTTTTTTAAAAAAGTTCACATTCTTCATTCTGATCTTCTGCTAACCTGCTGTTTAATGCCTTAACTTTAGCTTCCACTGCTCGTCATCATGAACACTTTGCTCCAGTTCTTACCTATGAACTAGGTTTGTTACTTTTTCTACCTTGTGCCATAGGACTGGTGGGAGGGCCAAGCGTGGGGCAGGAGTTCCAAATATTGTGTATACTTCAGAGCCCTGGCTTCATAGGAGGTGCACCTTTGTTTTCAATTTTTTTCAAGTAGACTCTACACCCAACATGGGACTTGAACTCATGACCCTGAGATCAAGAGTCAACATGCTCTACCTACTGAACCAGCCAGGCACCCCACTCTGTCTTTTTCTGTCCCCTCAAAAGCACATTTGTCCCTCATTTTCATCTCCATTTCTATTTCAGTCCAAACCTTTATTTATTTATTTATTTGACAGAGAGAGAGAGAGAGAGAGATCACAAGTAGGCAGAGAGGCAGGAGGAGAGAGAGAGAGGGAAGCAGGCTCCCCACTGAGCAGAGAGCCTGATGCAGGGCTTGATCCCAGGACGCTGAGATCACGACCTGAGCCAAAGGTAGAGGGGCTTAACCCACTGAGCCACCCAGGCGGCCCGTCCAAATCTTTTCAAAGACATTCATTCATTCATTCATTCATTCTTTCTTTTTTTTTTTATTCATTTGCCAGTGAACTCAACAGGTGTGTCCTGTGTCTATCTGGCCCCGTGCTTAGCTCTCTGACCATGCAGGATTGGCATAAACATTCTCTTGCTCTTGGAGAGGAAAACATTACACTAATGGAAGTGGGGACTAGACTGAGGTTGTTGCTATATGATCAGTACAGAGAAATCCTCTGCATCCTCAAGAAGGGAGGCAGCCCTTTTATTTGGACCAACCATGCTTCACGAATAACAAGTTGCTTACCTGGCCTGGCTCAAGAGCACGGGGAGCGGGAGAGGAGAAGCTCGGTGTGTCCTGATGGAGGTGGGACAGCACGAGACTGCTCGGGAGCATGGAGCTGGGAGGAGGCCGGTGTGCCAGGGGCTGTGACACAGTAGTGAGAGAGGATGAGGCTGGAAGAGGTCTGAGCCACATGGGAAGCCCCTCGGGGGCGGAGTGCGATCGCCATCATTCAAGCCATCATCAGACTGGCAAACAGAAGTGAAGGCAGGTGGCAGAGCCCTTGTTCAGAGGCCAGAAGTCAGGCAAGAAGGGGCATTTTCTGGATTTTAGCATATATTATTTAGCATGAATGAAACAATAGTTTTGTCCATCTGTTGCAGATCTGAACAAAAGATCTGGTCCCCCCTGGTGACCGAGGAAGGGAAGCGTCATCCGTACAAGATGAATTTAGCCTCTGAACCCCAAGTAAGTACTCTTTCACCATGGCCGCTGCTGCTCCTGCCTTCTCTGCCTTCGACACGGCTTCACACACCCCTGTTTCTCTGGCCCTGGAGGCCTGGGCCGAGGCCAGGGGAGCCCGCCGCTGACACCGCGGGGACCTGGCTCCTGTTCGCTTCTTCCCGTAAGAGAGCTCCCGGAGGACAGAGGTGGAAAGCCCCAGGGCAGGGACACGGAGGGGGGGAGCATAGGAAGTGATACAGGAAGCAGGGGGACGCCTTCCTGCGCAGAATAGGATGATGGTGGGACCATGGTGACAACAAGGAGCTGGCTCAGCTCTCAACGCATTTCAGATCCGCGCCAGTCAGGCCAGGGAGGGAACAAGTGTTAGGTCCTGAGGCCTGGAGCCAAGAGGCGAGAGCGTGCTGGTTACCTGCCTCCCCTCCCCGGACCCCACTCTCTGGTCTCCATGAGCCTTCTGGTGGGACTCTCTCATCTCTGTAGAAGGGAGACTTATGGTGAGACCCTCAAGTCACATAATAAAGTGGCAGTGCAGACTGAGACCATGCCGGGCAGTCAGCTTACAGTCTGCCAGCCAGATAGTTTCTGAGGACAGCAGACTCTCTGAAGACCCCGTATTTGTAAACAAGTCCCTTAGTAGTTAAAAGTGATTTTATTTCTTCCTTAATTGCCTCTCCTAAATTACCGACCATGAATGGGTGCTCTTTTGAAATAAGGGGAAAAAACTTTAGCCTGTTTATTTATTTATTTATTTTTTTAAATTTATTTATTTGACAGAGAGAGAAGCAGCGAGAGATGGAATACAAGCTGGGTAGTGGGAGAGAGAGAGAAGCAGGCTTCCCGCTGAGGAGGCAGCCTGATGCAGGGTTCGATCCCAGGACCCTGGGATCATGACCTGAGCCAAAGGCAGAGGCTTAACAACAGAGCCACCCAGGTGCCCCAAAACTTTAGCCTGTTTAGAACATTTTTGTGAAATTCCTTGTGCATGGCCTGCTCCTTTTTACAAAGTATGTGTCTTGGATACATTAATGAATTATTATTAATAAGTTAATAAATAAGGGGGCCTGACTGAGTCAGTGGGCCACACAACTCTTGTCGGGGTTATGAGTTCGAGCCCCATGTGGGATATAGAGGTTACCTAAAAATTTTAAAAATCTTAAAAAAAAAAAAATGTTAATTGATAATGGCTTTCGAAAACTTCTCTTAGACTGGTTTGTGATTGTTATATATTTAACCCCAGCTGAAGATTTGAACTTCAACTTTTTATTCTAAATTTGGGACATGACTGACTTCTTACGGTGAATCAAGATAAAATAAAAAGGTAATACATAGCTAGCTCTACTTTATACATGAGAGAAACTTCTGTGAAAATGAACTTATAAAAAAAAAAAAACACTCATGAAGTGCGTTGTGTGGATAAATTGAGTTGTTTACAAGTCATATTTTCTCAAAGGTATCCATGAAAATTTCTGATATATACATAATGTTTTTTCATTAACATAATAAAAATCATACTCAGAAATCCTAAGAGTTGCATTACGGACCGTTTTGCATCTGGCATTTCAAAACAGGCATGAACATGTTATCCTGTATAGCTCCTGTAAGGAAAGCTGGTCTAGAATGGCACTCAGTCTGTAAACCAGCGGTTGTGCAAACCAATTCCATTTTTTCATTATTTTTTAAAAGTTTATTTATTTATTTATTTATTTTTAAAGTAAGGTCTACACCCAGCATGGGGCTCGAACTCCTCACCCCGAGATCAAGAGTCACAGGCTCTTCTGACTAAGCCGGCCAGGTGCCCCATGCAAACTAATTTTAAACATGCCACCGTTAACTCCAACTTCCCGAGAAATTCTTAGCCACTTTGCTGAATTTTCTATAGATGTTAAGTTTCAATGAGTTAAGATTTCATATATTTTACAATACCTAAGGAGTGGGTTTGTTTTCTTTTGGTCTCCCTAAAATCTTACTTTCACACACGTAAGGTAATACTTAACGTTTCACTTACATATTTTTCTGTCTTGAGTTTTCATTGTAAACCTATAATCCGGTCCCTCTGTTAATATTTTGAAGGTAGTTCTCTTCCTTAAAAAAAAGAATTTAAAAAATTCTTTACAAATATTTTAACATCCGACTTGAGTATATTTTTCTTTTGATTCCAGTAATTCTTTGTTCCTATGGAAAAACTTCCCACTCTCCTTTTTCCAAAACCTTCCACTTCCAGTCATTCTAAAATGAAGGAATGAGTAAGAGCGGAGTTCATCTATAATTAAAAGATCTGTTAGTTCCTGTAATGCCAACCACCACCCCAGCTTATCTGAGGTCAGAGCAGTTACACACCTAGTTTATATTTCCTCATTATTGCGTTTCCTTGGAGACTGATAAATACAAAGCCCAAACAATTACATCATCCCTTCCAAAAGGCAGGCCCTGAATTAACCGCCTGACTTCTGGAAAGACCAGTATTCACATGGGGTTAGAGAAATTCCTTTTATGTACAAAAGCAGATACATTCTCAGCAGATTCTCTATAAAGAGAAAAATCAGAATTTCCAACCAGAATACTTTTCTCTTGTCTTCCGTTCTCCCTGGAAATGTGCTTCTGGGGAGGGAGAAGGGGCGAGACGCTGGTTGGATGTCTGTCTGCCTGTCACTGTGGTGGCCACACTCACATGTCCCACCAAGTCCGTGGCAGAAAAGGCTCTGTCGACTCCGCTGTAGAGATGAGCCGTGGGCTCCGAGAGCCCCTGCTAGCCCAGGGCCAAACAGGAAGTGACGGGAAAATGGAGCCAAGACAGAAAACTAGGAATCCTCCTTGGTGCTCGGCATCCTGTGTTGCTCTGAGGAATTGCTGAGGAGAGGGCAGACGGCGCCCAGTCCCAGGCCGCCGCCGCCGAATTTGCAGACGCCCTGCTGCAGGTGACTGCGTGGTGTTCCTCCCGGTAGTTGTGCCGTAAGATTTACTTATCCATGCTTTGGTTGCTGCTAAGGTTATTTTCTTAACCGATGGTACCTCCCCTTTTTGGGGCATGATCTCCGTGTACTTTGCCTTTCTCCAGTGTGGACAAAGTGAACTCACTGTATTTTCTACTTCAAAACCTCACCGGTTCCAGCCTGTGAAAAAGGAAGCCTGTCTGAATAGTGAAAAAGACATCTCAGTTGTAAAAATATTTCTCGACTTTTATTTAGATCAGTACACAGTGAATGAAGCTGTTACTTTTCATTGTCATGTTTTCTAAGAAAGCGTGAAAGACTTGGAGTTTTGGCGGGAAAAAGAACGGGGCGGGGGGTGGGGAGGAAGAACAAGAAGTTCCCCCAAAAGAACTCTTTTGGGGCCAGTTGTTCTGGGCCTGGGTATGAAGAAAGAGGCCAGGGCTCAGGAAAGTCCTGTGTTGGGGAACACAGAAAATAGGGTGTAGGTCGAGTGTAGTCCTGTGCTGTGGGTCGGGTCCAGAATGTTTGTGCAGAAAGCACCTTTCTAATTGTGTTGTCAGGAAAAGCCATGATTTTTAAGAACAGGAATGTTAGTTTAAAAAGTGTCAGGCTGGCGGGGGTGGTGGTGGGGGTGTGTTTGTAAAGAAGCTCTGAGCCATTGTCCCTGTAGGAATTATCCAGGCTCCTGGCTGCGCAGGGAGGGGGTCTCACATTACAGAAGGAGGGACTCCTGGGCACACCCCTCTAGCAGGTAGCTCCCAGCCTTCCACAGTTTGGTGAGCTGTGGCCTCCTGCAAGAAACTGCAGATCCCCTGCTCCCTTTACCCCTTCCTGCCCGAGCGCTGGGCCACCCCGACCTCCTCAGCTGTGCTTCGCCGGGTGGCCCCACAGCTTCTTATCTTGCTATCTTGCAGGGGTTACACCCCCTGGATCCCAGGGAATTTGTTTCCACCTTTTATCATCTCCTGCTGCACACGGACCGAATGACTTGTGTTCTTCTCCTCCTTGTACCCTAATCCCTCTGGAATGTGCCCTGCAAGGGTGTATCAGCCCCAGCTTGGATCGCGACGGTCCAAGGCATGTAGGGGTGTTGTGCCCAGGGGCGCCAGCAGCAGATCAGGCCTGACTGGGCCTCAGGGAAGAACGAGAAGGCGTTGCTGGCGTGCAAAGGCGCACCTTTGCCCATCTTAAGGCTTCCCTGCTCATTGCCTGTGTGTCTAGTGGGCTTGTCAGGGCCCTTCCAATGAAGGTTGGTGTGGACCCAAGGCCCCCAGAGCTTCCTTTCTGGAGCTCAGCTTGCACTGCCCCTCGAGAGGTATGCACTGAGCGCCCCCTGATTTCTGCTCTGAACTCTGCCGACAGGAGGTCCTGCACATAGGGAGTGCCCACAACCGGAGTGCCATGCCCTTCACTGCCTCACCGGCCTCCAGCTCTGCCCCCAGGGTCATCACAAACCAGTACAACAACCCAGCTGGCCTCTATTCCTCTGAAAACATAACCAGCTTCAACAATGCCTTGGAGTCCAAGACAGCAGCCAGCGGGCAGGAGACGAACGGCAGAGCGTAAGTAGCCTTTGAATTCCCCCTACAGGCCAGTCCTGGAAAAGGCCCTTCCCAGCAGGACCAGGTTCATGGTCCACAGCAGGTGGAGGGAGGTGGAGCCTTCTCCAGCCCAGAGAGAAAAATGTCTACCCCAGCACCGTGCTTTCTGCCTTCATTTTCCTTATCTCTAGAAAGGGGCAAATACCACCTGCCTTGTAGGGTTGTTGGCACATAAGAAGTAATGTGTAAAATGCCTAGAACTCTGGCTGGCACAAACAGGCCAGTTGTTCACCGAGACCTTATTTCCTTCTTTCCTGGATTTCTCGGGTCATCGTCATCAGTGATCACCTTCCTTCTCTGGCAGCCTGACAGATTTCTGAGGCATTCTTTCTTCTAGTTTGGGGCTCTTCCTTGTGTTCACCATCTGACCTGAGCAAGGGATGTGGACTTCGTGATGAGTGTTTGCTGTTCTTCCCCCAGAGCGGAAGCAATAGAAGAGAAGTTTGTGAGGATATGAATGTGTGTCTGTCGGAACAGGTTCTGATCGGGGGCAGAGGCAGGGTGAGGGGGCTGCAGGCGGACAGGGTAGAGAGGTCTAAGGAAGCATCTTTCTCAGGGCTAGGGAGGCCTGTCCCCTCCTGTCACCAGCCATTTGGCTGCAGTTGCCTCTAAGTCTTTGTGCGAAGTATCGTCTGGCTTCCTGGCAGAAGGGGCCCAGTGTCTGCTCTGTCCCAGGTTTGTTGGCTGGTTGGTTTTTTTTTTAAGTAGGCTTTGCGCCCAGCATGGAGCCCATCGTGGGGCTTGAACTCACAACCCTGAGTCCAGACCTAAGCTGAGATCAAGGGCTTCTGACTGAGCCACCCGGGCGCCCCATCCCAGACTCTTCAAAGATGAATCCAGAAACACTGGGGCTAACACAGCCCACAGCAAAGGAACTGGATTTGAGAAAGGAGAATAGGAGATGGGACCAGTTCCCTGAGATGAAAAGATGATGGACTAGGTCGTGCGTTGCCCCCTCACATGCCCATAGGTGGGCGGGAAGGTAAGGACAGAGCTCGGAGTGCAGACAAGGGGGAGCAGAGTGGCCTGTGGGCAGCTGCACAGCCACAGGCCCAGAGTGGCTCCGGATCCCTGCTGATTTGTTAATTTTGGCTGGTTAATTTCACTGACATGGAAACCAGAAAGCCTTTTTTAAAAACCTGAAACCTGGTTTTTGTGGTTTTTTTTTAAAGATTTTATTTATTTATTTGTCAGAGAGAGAGGGAGAGAGAGTGAGCGAGCACAGGCAGACAGAGTGGCAGATAGAGGCAGAGGGAGAAGCAGGCTCCCTGCCGAGCAAGGAGCCTGATGTGGGACTCGATCCCAGGATGCTGGGATCATGACCTGAGCCGAAGGCAGCTGCTTAACCAACTGAGCCACCCAGGCGTCCCTGAAACCTGGTTTTTAAATGCTGGTGAGAGTCACATTGGTTGGATAGTACCGCGTGGTCTGAATCTTGTCTGATCTCTGAGCATCTTTCTACTTGGAATCCTCGGTCCTTGTGTTCACTCTGAAGCCTATTTGCTGTTCGGTTTCTTACTTTAACAAGAACCGGCCCAGCTCTTCCGGTGAATAAATTGCACACCCGTTGCTTCAGATGCAGGTTGGGAGAGGTTAAGGCACAGGAGGTTCCAGACAACTTAAATGTGTGGAAAGTGCTGTCCCTCCCAAGGGTTCCTTCACCAGACAATGCAGATAGCTGTCGCCCTGTCCCCGGAAAAGGGAGATGGACGTTATTGGGCACCCACTGTATGCAGGTCCCTGGGCCCAGCTGAAAGGCTCTGCAATTTCCTTTAAGTTCCTTAGAGTCTAGAAGGAGAGACGTTTTGCCGAATGATTTTGGCTTTGTTACAAGACGTTCAAGGTCACTGACATTTATTGTAGTATCCGAGACAAGGTGACTACTCATGCTGCTGCTTCCCCAGATTATGATTCCTGCAGGGCCTGTGTGGCTTGGGGTGATGATAGTTTTCCAGGTGACTGCGGGGGCTTGTGGGGGAACCTGAGAAAGCGTGTCGTGCTGGGCTCCCGGGGCTTTCCATGGACAGCCCCATGGGGAGCCGAGCGGCCAGAACACCAAGGGCCATGATCCCTGTTCTTTGCTTCTTTGGTGATGGGGGAGGCTGAGAACGTGACCCTCTTTTACTGTCCCCGAGTGGAATGTTCCATGATCTGGATTTAATAACCCAGGAAATGACACATCCTTGATTGAAAGAACTGCTATGCATTGGGAGAAATATGTGCCGGGGGAGTATTTTTAGTCTGGCTTTGGTGGTTTTTCCTTCATTAATGTCTTTTTCTTGTGCTCCCCACCTGCTCCCCTCTTCCTGAAACAATTAAGTCTGAAACTGTTGGGACACGTGCAAGCCTTTCCTCCAGCCCCTGTCTCCTCCTGTCGCAGACCTTCTGGCTGTAGCCGGTGCTGAGTCTTCCCGCTGTCAAGGCCCTCCTTCCAGATTTTCTCAGCACAGGGGGTCCCCCTTTGACCTCACCCCAGACTCTGAGGATAAATCCAGAAACAGCGGGAATACCAGCAGCCCATGGCAGAGGCAGGGCCCAAAAGGGCTGTGCTGCCCGTCGTGAGGGTCTGCTTCCCGGCCCGCTTCAGAGAGGCTGCTTGTGCGTTCTTGGCAGAGACAGACTCTCCTGTGCGGCCGGCAGCCACGGGTAGCTGGCTTGCTCGGGCAGCAGAAGGCCCCAAGCGCTCACTCACTCGCATTGTTAAGTCTGTAACATTCACCGAGCTTCCAGAATTGGCTCACTTCATACTTTGCGTCTGAGGTCATCACTGATTCCCCGGGGCTCCCTCTTGAGTTTCTTTGTCCCAGGCACTTCAGAGCAGCCCAGTGTGTGTGTGTGCGTGGCTCCCTGTCTCACTGGGCGTCCCAGGGCCGCGTCCCCATGTGACCAGAATACAGACAGCATTGCTGTTTCCAGATTAAACTGGGATGGCAGGCAAGAGGGCACCATCTGCCGCCTGGCCTCCCAGGACACACACAGCTGAGCAGGACAGCCTTTGGGGCAGTTTTGCTTAACACTCATGTATTGAGTCCCCGTTGTGTACCACGTGGGTGGAGGAAATGTTGCCCTGTTCAGCTGAAAGCTTTCGCCTGCGCTCTGACCTCTTTCAGGCGACTTGAAGGGCTCTGGTCATTTTCTGGTGATTCAGGGCCTGGGTTTCCTTGTAGATGTGATGCCGCTTTATATTTGCCTAAAGGTACACGTCTCGAGGCTAGAGGGCCCATGAATCCCAGGTAGGCCTCTTACGTCGGGCAGACCATGTGACTTCTGTGAGACTCAGCCTCCCCATCTCCAAGGCGCATGTAAGGCTTTCCGCCCGCCCAGCAGGTTATTTAGAAATGCGGTGACATGTGCGGACCGCACCTGGCACAGGTGCTCAGTGAATGCCGGTTGTCACTGATTTCACCTCTGAGTACTGGGGGCTCCAGAAGTGCAGAAGCATGTGGATAGTGTTCTGGAGAAGATGTTGCTGTGACTTCTGGTAGACCGCTTTCTGTCTAGCATCGTAGCTCAAGTCCAGCCAGCCAGTCCAGTCCGTCCCCTTTGTGATGGAGTGGCTGGGTTCCCTTAGCCGACACAGCAGTCCAAAGACACTGGATGGGACGCCTGGGTGGCTCAGTCAGTTGGGCATCTGCCTTCAGTTCAGGTCATGATCGCAGGGTCCTGGGATTGAGTCCTGCATCAGACTCCCAGCTCAGCCCGGAGCCGGCTTCGCCCTCTGCCTCTGCCCCTTCCCCCCCCCGCCCCAAGTTCTCTCTTGCTTGCTCTGCTTTCTCTCTCAGATAAATAAATAATCTTAAAACAACAACAAAAAAGACACTGGCTTTTGCAGCTTGTGTTCTCAGGCAATCCCCGCCCTCCCCGTATACAAGGCGTATTTCTAAGCAGGTGCAGTGGAAATAAAGGGATACATTGTTCTCTATTCAAATGATGTCAGAGGGATTGTATTAACCTTGACTCATTCAGAGCTGGATCAGAAGAAAATCTCCATCATGGCGTGGCTCTTTACCCCCCTGGCTAAACTTGCCTACAGCCCCCAGAAAACTGGCTCTGGAGTCTGGGCGTTCCTCCCTCCTCTCCTGATGGCCATAATTACTCCTCTGGTTTCTTATTACAAGTCCAGCATCTAGGCCTTTGAAGACTAAAACTCGGAGCCTTCTGGCTAGGCTGCCTTTCCCAAAAGGATTATCTAGGGTTTCTCAGAACTGCATGTTTTGGGGAACAACGGGATAACCAAGTTGAGGCACCTCAGTTGAGTCAGCCTGCCAGCTTCAGCCCCACTGACAGAACGACCAAGTACTAAAATCTCTGCATTATTTCCAGTTGGCACTTAACCCTCCCTTGTGTGGAGAAAGATTTTTTAAGCTTAATTAAACTCTATTTTAAAGTAATTGTAGATTCACATGCAGTCAGAGGAAATAATGAAGAGAGGTCCCCTATACCCTTTACCCAGTTCCCTTCAGTGGTACCACCTTGAAAACTATAGCACAGTATCAAAAAAACAATGTTGCCATTGGTATGGCCAAGACAGACAGGGTTTCCATCCCTACAAGGGTAGCCACACCCACTTACCCCTGCCACTCCCCCCCCCCCCCGTGCCCCTCTTAACCCCCTGCAGCCACTAATCTGCTATCCATTTCTATACTTCTGTTATTTCAAGAATGTTCTATTAATGGAATCATACAAGAGGCAATTTTCTAGAATTGGCTTTTTTTACTCAGCATAGTTCACTGGAAATCTATTCGATTTATTCAGGTCGTCTTATGTACCAGTAGTTCCCTTTTTTCCTGTTCTAAGGATTTTTTTTCATTGTGGTAAAAAATACTTAACGTAAAATAGACCATCTTAACCATTTTTAAGTGTATAGGACTGTTAACTATATGCGGGTCATTGTGGAACAGATCTCTAGGACTTTTTTCATCTTGTGAAACTGAAATTCTGTATACACTGAACAGCCCCTTTCCACTCTGGGCAGAGGGAGGGGGAGAGAGAGTCTTTTTTTTTTTTTTTTTTTTTAAAGATTTTATTCACCTATTTGAGAGAGAGGCAGTGAGAGAGCATGAGCGAGGAGAAGGTCAGAGGGAGAAGCAGACTCCCCGTGGAGCTGGGAGCCTGATGCAGGACTCGATCCCGGGTCTCTGGGATCATGACCTGAGCCGAAGGCAGAAGGCAGTCGTCCAACCAACTGAGCCATCCAGGCGTCCCAGGGGGAGAGAGAGTCTTAAGCAGGCTCCATACCCAGGGAGGAGCCAGACATGGGCTCAATCCTACAACCCTAAGATCATGACCTGAGCTGAAACCAAGCGTCTGATGCTTAACTGATCGAGCCACCCAGGTGCCCCTCGCACTCCGTTTCTCAGAGTGACTACTTGAGGAACCTCACATAAGTAGAATCATGTGGTACTTGTTATATTGTGACTGGTTTATTTCATTCAGCATAATGTCATCAAGGTTCGTCCATGTTGCAGCATGTGACAAGATTTGTTTTTAAGGCTCAGCCATCCTCCATCATCTAGTACCACATTTGCTTTATCCATTCATCTGTCAGCGGCCATTCAGGCCGCTCCCACCCCTCAGCGATTGTGACTAATGTTACAGTGAACAAGAGTGTGCAGATATATTTTTGAGGTCCTGAATTTTTTTTAAGGTTTTTTTTGGAGGGGGGACGTCTGGGTGGCTCAGTTGGTTGAGCGGCTGCCTTCGGCTCAGGTCATGATCCCAGCGTCCTGGGATCGAGTCCCACATCGGGCTCCTTGCTCCACGGGGAGCCTGCTTCTCCCTCTGCCTCTGCCTGTGCTCTCTCTCTCTCTCTGACAAATAAATAAAATCTTAAAAAAAAAAAAACTTAAAAAAAAAAAAGGTTTGGTTTTTTTTTTTTAAATTTATTTGACAGAGATCTCAAGTAGGCAGAGAAGCAGGCAGAGAGAGAGGAAGGGAAGCAGGCTCCCTGCCGAGGAGAGAGCCCGATGCGGGGCTCGATCCCAGGACCTTGGGATCATGACCTGAGCCGAAGGCAGAAGCTTTAACCCACTGAACCACCCAGGTGCCCCGAGATCCTGATTTTAATTCTTGTGGCTAGATACCCCAAAATGGGATTGCTGGATCATATAGTAGTTTTATTTTTTATTTTTTGAGGAATGTTCATAATGTTTTCCGTAATACTGTGCTATTTTACATTCCCACCAGCAGTGTATCCTGCAGCTTTGCTGAATTCCTTTAATTTTTTTTTAAAGATTTTTATTTATTTGTCAGAGAGAGAGTACACAAGCAGGAGGAAGGCAGATAGAGGGGGAGAAGCAGGCTCCCCAGTGAGCAGGGAGCCTGACATAGGGGTCGATCCCAGGACCCTTGGATCATGACCTGAGCTGAAGGCAGATGCTTAACTGATTGAGCCACCCAGGTGCCCCTAAATTGCTTTATTCTAACAACTTTTTTGTTTGTGGATCTTTAGGGTTTTCTATGTATAAGATCATGCTGTCTGTAAACAGAGATAATATGACTTCTTCCTTTCCAATCTGGATGATTTTTATTCCTTTTTTTTGCCTAATTGCCTAGGCTAGGACTTCCGTACCATGTTGAACAGAAGTGGTGAGAGTGGGCATCCTTGTCTTTTTCTTGAGCTTAGAGGAAAAACTCCCAGTTTTTCACCATTAAGTATGATGATAGCTGTGGGCTTGTCATGCATGACCTTTATTATATTGAAGTAGTTTTCCTCTATTCCTGATTTGTTTAGTGTTTTTATCATGAGAGTGTGTTGAATTTTGTCAAGTGCATTTTCTTGATCAACTGAGATGTTCTTGTGGTTTTTATCTTCCATTCTGTTAATGAAGTGTGTTATATTGATTGATTTTGGTATGTTGAGTCATCTTTGCATTCTAGGAATAAATCCCACTTAGTCATGGTGTATAATCATTTTAATGTGCTGTTGAATTCTGTTTGCTGAGGATTTTTGCATCAATACGATTAGAGATACTGGCCTGTCGTTTTATTTTCCTGTGGTACCTTGTCTGGTTTTGTATCAGGGTAATGCTCCCCTCATATTATGCGTTTGGAAGTGTTCACCCTTCTTTGGTTATTTGGAAGACTTTGAGAAGGATTGGTTTCAATTCCTCTTCTTTTTTTGAGACTTATTTATTTAAGGGGCGCCATGGTGGCTCAGTGGGTTAAAGCCTCTGCCTTCAGCCCAGCTCATGATCTCAGGGTCCTGGGATCGAGCCCCGCATCGGGCTCTCTGCTCAGCAGGGAGCCTGCTTTCTCCTCTCTCTCTGCCTGCCTCTCTGCCTACTTGTGATCTCTGTCAAATAAATAAATAAAATCTTTTAAAAAAAAAAAAAAGATTTATTTAAGGTAGAGTGAGCATGAGCACGGGAGGGGCAGAGGGAGACAAAGGAGTGGAGGGAGAGAGAGAATCCCAAGCACACTCCCTGCTGAGTGTGGAACCCTACACGGGGCTCAATTCCACAACCCTGAGATCATGACCGGGCGGAAATCAAGAGTCAGACGCCCAAACAACTGAGCCATGCAGGTGCCTTGGTGTCAGTTCTGCCTTAATTGTTTGGTGGAATTCTCCAGTGAAGCCTTCTGGTCCTGGGTGTTTTGTTGTAGGGAGACTTGACTACTGAGCCTGTCTTGTTATTTATTATAGGTCTGCTCAGATTTTTTCCTTTCATGACTTCATTTTGGTAGATTGGATGTTTCTAGGAATTTATCTGTTTCTTCTAGGTTATCCAGTTTGTGCGTATTGTTCATAATAATCTCTTTTGACCGTTTTTCTTTCTGTCAGACCCACTGTAATGTCTCTTCTTTCATTTCTGTTTTTTATTATTTGGGTCTTCCCTTTTTCTGAGTCTAGCTAAAAGTTTGTCAATTTTGTTGATCTTTTTAAAAACAGCACACTCACAGTTTTGATGATGGTTTCCTGTTGTTTTTCTCTTCTCTGTTTTGTTTGATTCTGCTCTAATCTTTAGTACTTTCTTCCTTCTGCCAACTTTGGGTTTACTTCTTTTTCTTGTCCCTTGAGATGTAAAGTTTGCTTACTTGTGAGATTTCGCTTCTTTTTTATTTGTTTTTAAAATTGTATTTATTTATTTATTTGACAGAGAGATCACAAGTAGGCAGAGAGGCAGGCAGAGAGAGAGGGGGAGGCAGGCTCCCTGCTGAGTAGAGAGCCCAATGCGGGGCTGGATCCCAGGACCCTGAGATCATGACCTGGGCTGAAGGCAGAGGCTCAAGCCACTGAGCCACCCAGGTGCCCCTTTGCTTCTTTTTTAATGAGGTATTTACTGCTACGAGGTCCCCTCTTAGCTTTTGCCACATCCTGTAAGTTTTAGTATGTTGTTGTTTTTATTTTTGTTTGTCCCAAAATATTTTCTGGTTTCCCTTGTGATTTTTTTCTTTGTCCCATTGGTTGTTTAGGAGTGTATTGTCTTAAGTTCCAATTTTTTTTTCAATTTTCCAGTTTTCTTCTGGTGTTAATTTCTTCATTCCATTATGGTCAGAAAAGATACTTGGTGATTGCAATCTTCCTAAATTTAAGATTGTTTTGTGGCCCAACGTGATGTATCTTGGAGAATATTCCCCGTGCACTTGAGAAGAATGTGTATTCTCCTGTTGCTGGGTGTAGTGTTCTGTATGTCTGTTGGGTCCGATTGGCCTGCATGTGGTTCAGTACCCATGTTTCCTTATTGGTCTTCTGTCTAGTTCTTTCCTGATTTGTCTTTATTCCGTGGTGTGGATGTACCAGTTTGTTTAACCATTCACCCATGAAGGCCCTCTGGGTTGTGTCTTGTTTACAGCTCTTACAGATCAAGCTGCTGTAGACATTTACGAACAGGTATTTGTGCAACCATAAATTTTTCTCTCTTTGGGTAAATGTCCAGGTAGTTAGTTATATGTTTAATTTTATGAAACAGGGAAACTGTTCTGCAGACTGTACCATTTTACATTCCTCCCCATGGTATGTGAATATCAAGATTTTCCATATCCTTTCTAGCATTTGGTGCCGTCACCATTTCTTACTCGCGCCATCCTCAGACAGATAATATCGCATGGTGGTTTTAATTCGCACTTCCCTCGTGGGTGAAGATGGCAAACATCTTTTCATGTGCTTCTTTGCCATCAGCATCTCCTCTGGTGCTTTCCTGGAGATCCGGTT
>PISX010001154.1:0-211382 GCA_004024625.1 Mellivora capensis | reverse complement strand
CACTAATTCTTTCTTCTGCCTCATTTATCCTAGCAGTAAGAGCCTCCATTTTTTATTGCACCTCACTAATAGCTTTTTTTATTTCAACTTGGTTAGATTTTAGTTCTTTTATTTCTCCAGAAAGGGCTTTTATATCTCCAGAGAGGGTTTCTCTAATATCTTCCATGCCTTTTTCAAGCCTGGCTAGAACCTTGAGAATTGTCATTCTGAACTCTAGATCTGACATAAGGTCTGTATGTTAGAAGACACTACATCCCAAAATCATTAGGAAAGTAAAACTTGTATATATAAAAAGATAAAACCGAGTAGAGTGAAAAAAAAGACCAAAATAAAGCATATATCTATAAAAAATATAGGTGTGTAAAATACAAGTTAAAAAGGTCCTATGAGAAAATTAGTTGCTATAATAGACATCTAGTTGTAATGAGAAGGCATAAAAAAGAATACAGCAGGGGAAAACAGCATGAGAAAAGGAAAAAGAAAATAAAAGAAAAAGAAAATTATATCTGAAAATTAAATTGAGTTGTGAGGCCACATCTGGAGCTCAATATACAATTTTCCTCCTGCATTGGGATTTTGCAGTCTTATAGGATCCAAAGGATTATCATCCACCTGTTCTTTCAGCCTATCTTCTGGGGGATGGGCCTGCCACTCTCTTTCTCAGGTAATCCTGTCTGTGCAGAGTTTCCCCTGTTTGGGGGGATGAGCTTAGTGGAAATGGGACTTCTTAGGTGCCCTTTTTGTCCTAGGGCCTTGCTATGCTTCTTCAGGTGGATAAAAGTAAAAATGGCTATGGCCAAACCTCTGGCCCACAGGGGAAAACAACAGTCTTCCCTCTTTAGTAAACTCTGTAGAACAGAGTCTTCACTTTTACTTGGGCCTCTGAAAACTGCAGATTTCCACAGTGCATGCCCACAGTTAACCTCAGAAGTGTTTTCAGGAATTTGGAATTATCTCTTCCCATTGTGTTTTTAAAACCGTGAGTGGCTCTGAGCTCACAGGCACATGCCCAAGCTCTGGAATCATGTCTTGTTTCCCACTAAAGCCCCTTCCTGGCCACTACTGTTCTTTGAGTTTTTGACCTGTCATGAGCGCTTTTTCCAGATTTTTTCCAGCTGTTCTAGGAAAGAGCAGCTGTCAGCTCAGCCAGTTCATGGTTTGTGGTGATCCTAGTTGCAAGTTCCTTCCTGCTCTCACTGACTACAACCTGCTTCCTAGCTCCAATGCTGGGGCTCTCCACTGTTGCAGGAATTTCCTTTTGTTTTGTAGTGCCTATATCCTGAGACCACAATACCTACCTAGAATTCTGCCTTTTCATTTCCAAAGCCCCCCTCAGGGAGGGGTGTCTCTTATTAGAGCAAATTTCCAAGGGCTCTGATTTTGTGCTCCTGTGTTATATCACTTTCCAGGTGCCAGCTTCATATGAACTTCATTTTTATCTTCTTTAGTACCATCTACTTAGGATCTGTTGTTCAAAGTGGAATTACTCCATCAAAGAATTATGTAACTACCATTCTAGGTCCTCAGCTAAGACATCAGGGGCCACCAGCAATACATTCATTTTCCAACAGTCTACCAATGCTGTGTTGCTGGTGTGATTTATCTTGGATAGTTATGAAGAGATGTAGTTGTGCCTTTAATTTGCTTTGCCTTTTTAAAAAAGATCTTATTGGGACGCCTGGGTGGCTCAGTTGGTTAAGCAGCTGCCTTCGGCTCAGGTCATGGTCCCAGCGTCCTGGGATCGAGTCCCACATTGGGCTCCTTGCTTGGCAGGAAGCCTGCTTCTCCCTCTGCCTCTGCCTGCCACTCTGTCTGCCTGTGCTAGCTCTCTCGCGCTCTCTCTCTGACAAATAAATAAATAAAATCTTTAAAAAAAATAAAAAATAAAAATAAAAAATATCTTATTTATTTATTTGAAAGAGAGTACACCCAAGTAGGGGAAGCAGCAGGCAGAGGGAGAGGGAGAAGCAGGCTCCCCCCTAAACAGGGAACCTGATGGGGGACTAAAACCCAGGACCCTGGAATCATGACCCGAGCCGAAGGCAGCCACTTAACCGACTGAGCTACCTGGGTGCCCCAATTTTCTTTGCTTTTACTACTACCAAAATTGGGCATTTTTTCATGTCAGGACTTGTAGTCTATATTTCTTTGTTGGTGAATCATCTGCTCCTGCCGTTTACCAAATAGAATATAAATCTTTTGTAATTTTTTCTCTTTGATTTTTCAAATAATTTCACTGCTACTGCATTGTCATATTCTGTAAATTATCCTAAAAGGGTTTTATTGGTTTTGATCTTATATAGTTGTACAAATGTATTTGCATAAGTTGCATACTGATGATAATAATAGTTTCCTATTTTAAAATCTCTTTTTTGGCTAAACTACTTCTTAATCCTTGGTTTCATTAACTTCTATTTTTTCTCTTCAAAGTTAATGGAATCTATGAGTTCATGTTACTATCCTGGCAAAAAGCGAAAAGCATATTTAGGAAGTATAACTAAAGAGACTGTACTAAAATAATTATTTTTAAAGAATATTTATTTATTTATTATTTTAAAGTTTTAATTTAAATTTCAGTTAGTTAATATACAGTATAATATTAGTTTTAGGAGTGTTTAAAATTTTTTTTTAATATTAAGTTTGGGTTTTTAAAAATTTTATTTATGTGAGTGAGAGGGAGCATGATGGGGGAGGGGCAGAAGGAGAGGGATAAGCAGACTCCCTGCTGAGCAGGAAGCCTGATGCTTGCTCTCAGGAGCCTGGGATCATGACCTGAGCCAAAGGCAGACACTTACCAAACTGAGCCAGCCAGGTGCCCCTAAAAGAACTATTTACAAAGATCCAGACAAGGTTAAGAGAACATGACAAAGGTCAGGTAGTAAGAGCAATTATACACTTTTACCAAATTTAAGATGGGGGTATGAGAGAGAATGAGGTTAGAGAGAATCTGTAACATGGAAGAAAGACCCCCTTATAAGAATTGTGACTGTAGAATGCAGCTAGTACAAGAATTGCAACAACGTGGAGAAGGAACAGGGTGGAGAGAAGGGAATAAATACTTAGTCCCTCATCCCAATCTCTTGCTGATGCCCTTCACTGGCCAATCCAATCAGAAGCCAGAGAGCAAGGGAGGCTGGGTGAGGCAGTCTGTAGATGTCAACCTCCTGGCTGCAGAAAAGGGCAGGAAATATTTAAGGAAGGAAGGAAGGGGACAAAGGAGAACAACCAGTGCATACTGATATTCATGGTGTCACATTTCTCATATCTTGTAAGTAAAGACAGTCTGATGTACCTTATTGAAGATGTTTAGGTAGCAAATAGCCTTGGAAGATAGAGATAATATCTCCCTCCCTCTGGGGAAAAGGGCAAGCATGAATAGGTCCAGACTAAAAAGATAATGTCTCACTCTGGAGAAAAAGCACTCAGTTTTACTGCTTGCTATTTAAGTATCTCCACTCAGTGTTTCTCTCCTATAACACAAACCACAGTGTGTGCAGCTGTCACCTATTACTTTTGCATAATGGTGTAGGAATTGGGAGTTGGGAACTGGTGTAAAATGCCAAAACTTTACTGCTACTGCTGTGAATAATAAACTATTTTTGTCTCTCATGCTGGAGTCTCATATATTTTACTGTCGTCCATGAAATTATGGCAGATTAACTTGTCAGCTTTGAAGTAGGATAAAATCAGACACTTCACAGCTCTTGACAACTCAAAAAAGAAAAGGCCAGACTCTCTCTCTCTCTCTCTCTCTGTATATATATATATACATATATATACACATCTATATATCTCTCTCTCTATATATATATATACATATAGATCTCTATATATATACATATATCTATACATATGTATACATATATAGATGTATATGTATATATATACACACACATATATCTATACATATATCTATACATGTAGATATATGTATATATATATTTGTTACCAGTGAAAGTGGCAATTACCCAACTCTTTACTCTGAAAATTGATAATTAAAGAGAAAGAATTAATCACTCCTTCATGGTGGCTGAGTAGACTCAGATAACTAGGAAGAGTTCTTTGTTACAGAGAAATTCTTCATTACAGCTTATGAACACAGAAGAAATTATGAAGTTAGAAAATTAATCACCTTTCCCCCACTCCTAGAAGGAATAACTAATTCAGGCAAGGAGAATTTGCAGATTGTAAAGTATCACCCCAAAGATAACTTATTGGTCTCAAGGGAAAAAACAAAATGGAGATCAGGCAGTCATGACTTAAAGTTTAGTAAAAATAATCATAGGACAACCTAACATTATGCACATCTCGATGTGATGTATATGAAGTATATAGCATCATTTATAAAGGATTCTTGTAAAAAATGTTTAACTTGCATCTAATTTAAACTTTATAGTTAACAACTTTTAACAAACCATGTTTTTCCAGTATTTAAAAGTTGATTACAAGTTAGGATAATGAACTCTCCCTCTTTGCCTGGGACTGTCCCAGAACTGAAAGTTGGGCATTCCAAGAAACCCCAGTTCTGAGAAAAACAAGGCATTTGGTCACCATATTTCATGTTTAACCAATTGCACTCTTCATAATTCTGATATATTAGATTCTCATACATCTTTTAAAAGTAGACACGCAAAAATAAATTAGACACATAAGCATAGAATAGCTGTAAAACAGATCAGTACACTACTGTAATAAGAACTCCAATATAACAGATAAATAATTTATTCATTATCTCATTATTATTATTTCTACCTAAATGTACAATTTCCTCAATTTATGTATAAAGTCAAGGTTATTTCTCACATGAGCTGAAAATGCAAATAAAAATGTTTTGGCGTCTTCAGAACAATGTTACCAAATACATTATAACTTATATAACTTATATTTTGTCTATTACACAAGAAACTGTTCCAAACATTGTCTCTAGTTAATCAGATATATATTTGTTTTTATAATCCCAGTAGTAGGGACACCTGGGGGGCTCAGTGGGTTAAACATCTGCCTCTAGTGATCTAGAGGACAGGCTAATGGAAAGGAGGGAAGTCAAGGAGAATAGAGAAAGACAATTAATTGCTCATGAAGAGAAGCTTTGAGAATTTAATGATACATTGAAAGAACCAATGTCAGAATTCTCAGGATCCAGGAGGGGGTGGAAAGTAAGAGAGGGCTAAGATGTATATCTGAGCAAATCATTGCCGAGAACTTCCTTAATCTAGTAAAGGAAACAAGCATTCATGTCCAAAGAGGTGGAGAGGACCCCACACAAAATCCACAAACAAAGATCAATACCCTAACATATAATAGTGAAGCTTACAAATCTTAAAGCCAAAGAAACTATCCTGAGAGCAACTTCCTAGTTGGAGGAGATTCCTTATTTATAGAGGCAGGAACCTTAGACTAACACCAGACCTATCCACAGAAACCTGGCAGGCCAGAAAGGTCTGGAAAGATATATTCAGGGTATTAAATAAGAAGAACATGCAGTCAAGGATACTTTATACAGCAAGGCTGTTGTTCAGAATGGAAGGAGAGATAAAGAGCTTCCAGCACAGTCAGAATGTGAAAGAATATGTGACTAACTTGCCAGCCCTACAAGAAATATTAAGGGGGATTTTGTAAGGGAAGAGACACTCAAGAGTCACATAGACTGGAAGGAAATAGAGAAAATCTATAGAAACAGGGACTTTATAGGCAATACAATGGCACTAAATTCATATTTTTCAATAGTTACTCTGAATGTAAATGGTCTGAATGCTCCAACCAAAAGACACAGGGTATCAAATTGGATAAAAAAGCAAGAGCTATCCATATGCTTTCTATAGGAGACTCATTTTAGACCTGAAAAAATCTCCAGACTGAAAATGAGGGGTGGGAAGAACTATTTACCTCTCTAATGGACCTCAAAAGAAATCTGGGGGTAACAATCCTCATATCAGACAAATTAGATTTTAAACCAAAGGGTGTTATGTAAGAGATGTGGAGGGACACTAACAACAAACAAGAGTCCAGGACCAGATGGCTTCCCAGTGGAATTCTACCAAACATTTAAAGAAGTAATACCTATTCTACAGAACCTGTTTTTAAAAATGGTAATTGAAGGAAAACTTACAATCTTCTTCTATGAGGCCAGCATTACCCTGATCTCAAAACCAAAGACCTCAGTGAAAAGAAGAATTACCGACCAACATTCCTGATGAACATGGATACCAAAATACTCAACAAGATTCTAGCCAGTAGGCTATAATACATGAATATTATGTACAACAATACATTAAAAGGATTATTCACCACGACCATGTGGGATTTATTCCTGGGATGCAAGTGTGGTTCAACATTCATAAATCAAACAATGTAATAGAGCACATTAATAAAAGAAAAGTCAAGAGCCATATGACCCCTCTCATTTGATGCAGAAAAAGCATCTGGCAAAATACAGCACTCTTTCTTGATTAAAACTCTTCAAAGTATATGGATAGAGGGAACATACCTCAATTTCACAGAAGCCATCTATGAAAAGCCCACAACGAATATCATTCTCAATGGGGAAAAACAGAGAACTTTTCCCCTAAAGTGAGGAAAACAACAGGAATATCCACTCTCATCACTTTTGTTCAACATAGTACTAGAAGTTCTCACCTCAGCAGACAACAAAATTAAATAATAGGCATCCAAACTGGCAAAGAGGAGGTTAAACTCTCTATTCACAGATGACATGATTCTTTATGTAGAATACCCAAAAAACTCCATCCTCAAATTACTAGAACTCATACAGGAATTCAACAACATGGCAGGATACAACAATGCACAGAAATAAGTTGCGTTTCTATATACTGACAATGTGACAGATGAAAGGGAAATTAAAGAATCAATCCCATTTACAATTGCACCAAAACCATAAGACATCTATGAATAAACCTAACCAAAGAGTAAAGGATCTATACTCTAGAAACTACAGAACACTTTTGAAAGAAATTGAGGAAGTCACAAAGAGATGGAAAAGCATTCCATGTTCATCAATTGGAAGACTAAACATTGTCAAAATGTTTATGCTAGGGGCACCTGGGTGGCTCAGTAGATTAAGCCTCTGCCTTCTGCTTGGGTCATGGTCTCAGGGTCCTGGGATCGAGCCCCACTTTGAGCTCTCTGCTCAGCGGGGAGTCAGCTTCCCCCCGCCTCTCTGCCTACTTGTGATCTCTCTCTCTGTAAAATAAATATTTTTTTAATGTCTATGCTATCCAGAGAAATCTATACATTCAATGCAATCCCTATCAAAATACCACTGACATTTTTGCAGAGTTAGAACAAACAATCCTAAAATTTGTATGGAACCAGAAAAGACCCTAAATAGCTAGGGGATTGTTGGAAAAGAAAACCAAAGCCGGGGGCACTACAATGCCTGACTTCAAGCTATATTACAATACTGTGGTCATCAAGGCAGCATGGTATTGGCAGAAAAACAGACACATAGATCAGTGGAATAGAACAGAGAAGCCAGAAATGGCTTCTAACTCTATGGTCAGTTAATCTTCAACAAAGCAGGAAAGAACATCCAATGGAAAAAAGATAGTTTCTTCAATAAACAGTGTTAGGAAAATTGGACAACCACATGCAGAAGAATGAAATTGGTCCATTCTCTTACATCACATATAAAGACAAACTCAGAATGGATGAAAGTCCTTAATGTGGGACAGGAATCTATCAAAATCCTAGAGAACACAAGCAGTAACCTCCTTGACCTTGGCCACAGATATTTCTTCCAAGACATGTCTCTAAAGGCAAGGGAAGCAAAAGCAAAACCGAACTATTGGGATTTCATCAAGATAAAAAGCTTCTGCACAGCAAAGGAAATAGTCAACAAAAGCAAAAGGCAACCTATGAAATGGGAGCAGATATTTGCAAAGGACATTACAGATAAAGAGCTGGTATCCAAGATCTATAAAGAACTTCTTAAGATTAACATCCAAAGATCAATCCTGTCAAGAAACGGGCAGAAAACATGAACAGACATTTCTCCAAAGAAGACATACAAATTGGCAATAGACACATGAAAAAATGCTCAACATCACTTGCCATCAGGTTAAAACAAATCAAAACCACAATGATAAATCACCTTATTTCAGTAAGAATGGCCAAAAATAACAAGACAGGGAACAACAAATATTGACAAGGATGCAGAGAAAGGGGAACACTCTTACACAGGTGAGACTGCAACCTCATATAGCCTCTGGAAAACAATATGGATGTTCCTCAAGACGTTAAAAATCGAGCCACCCTACTACTGAGCAATTGCACTACTGGGCGTTTACCTAAAGATAAAGATGTAGTGAAAAAAGGGGCACAATAGCCAAACTTTGGAAAGAGCAAAGATGTCCTTCAATAGTTGAGTGGATGAAGAAGATATTACTCAGACATCAGAAAGGATGAATATCTACCATTTGTATGGACATGGATTGAACTTGAGAGAATTATGCTAAGTGAAATAGGTCTAGCAAAGAAAGACAATTATTGTATGGTTTCACTCATATGTGGAACATAAGTAATAATGTGGAGGACCACAGGAGAAGGGAAGGAAAATTGAATGGGAAAAAATCGGAGAGGGAGACAAACCATGAGAGACTTTGGTCTCTAGGAAACAACTGAGGGTTGCAGAAGAGAGGGGGGATGAGGGGATGGGGTAACCAGGTGATGGGTATTAATGAAGGCACATGTGGTGATGAGCACTGAGTATTATATATGACTAAGGAATTGTTGAACACTACATCAAAAACTAATGATGTACTCTATGTTGGTTATTTGAAAATAATAATAAAAATAAATAAAAGACTGACAATTCCAAGTGCTGACAATGATGTCAGCAACTGGCATTCCATACATTGCTCTTCAAATGCAAAATAGTATAACTACTTTGAAGAGCAGTTGGCAGTTTTTTATAAACCTACACTTATCATTAAACCAAGCTGTTCTACTCCTAATATTTGTCAAGAGAAATTAAAACATATTTTCACAAAAACACCTTGCTCTCTTATGTTTATAGGAGCTTTATTCATAATAGCCTAAAGTTTGGAATAATTCAAATGTCTCTCAGTTGATAAATGAGCAAATTGTGGTAGATTCATATGATGGAATAAGGAAGGAAGGAACAAATATGTAACAGAACAGATGAATGTCAGAAGTACTGTGCTAAGAGAAAGCTAGCAGTGAGACACAAAAAAGCCATATACTAAATTATTCCATTTATCTGAAATTCTGGAAGAGACAAAGCCATAGCAACAGAGATCAGAACAGTAGTGACTTGGAGCCAGGAGTGGGGAAAGGAGATTTTCTACTGAGGGACCCAAGGGAAATTTTTGAGGTAACAAAAATGTTCTCTATATAAATTGTGGTCATGGTTACTGGACTGTAATCTAATTATACAATTATAATTGGTGAATTTCATTGTATGTAAGTTGTATCTCAATAACATGGTTAAAAAAATGCTTCATACGTGGTGCAGTATACTTCCTATTGCATCACTTAATGCCTGGTATCTGAGTCAAGGTCCAGTTGGGAAAACAGATCACATTGAGTACTTCAAGAGGAAATTGTATTTAAAGGATTGGTTATGCAGGTATGGGAGATTCAAAAGAGTAAATAAATAGCACTGACGTAATCAAAAGATGATAGCTGAAGGAACTATTAAAATCCCTATAGCTGAGGGAACAAAATGGAACTGGTATCTTTAAGCTCAGAGGATGGACCTCCCAGAGCTGTAGGTGAAAGCTCTAAGAAAGGGGTGCCCCCAGACTACTGGTAGTATTTCTGCAGAGATGGGAGAGATTAAATTTTTTTGAGGGTTGCACAAGGGAAGAAGCTGTTCCCACCAGGAGAAAGAGCCATTCTGGGACAATACAGACAAGAAAAGGAAAAACAAGAAGGATTAATCCCTTTTCTATACTTTTAAAAATCCTCCATATCTCTAATGGCTCCTTTTGGTGAAATCGTCAGGGTCTCAGCTGTGGAAAGAGAATATTTTTTTCCAAGGCTAACCTCAGGATCAGAGAACAAATTATAGGAAGTATGGATGTGGAGCTGAAAGACAACAAGTAAATGACATCTCTGGTTTATTACACTTTTAATAAGATTAATCAGTAATTTCAGGTGGTTTCAGCTTAATCCCTTTATTATTGAATTCCCAATCCATGTTTCATTTAATGATTTTAACATCCATTGCTCATTATTACCTAGATTCATGATTTCATTTTGGATTACAACACAGAAATTCTCTGATTTTAGCATTCTTTGTGACTCATTAGCTGGAATTCTATAAAGAAGAAAGTACTCTCATGAACTATTTGGTTATCCTAAAATACAGTTTGTACAGGAAAGACAGGAAAAATCTTGATTATATCTCTATCAATTTCATAGTTGGTGACCTAGCAACCTCCAAAAATGATCAATGAGTTAGTAGCTTTTGTTAGAATTAGAAACACATCACTTTTGTTTATATACTTGATGTTTTTAAGTCCATCATAGACATTATTCTTTTTGACATTCCAATTGTCCCATTTTTAGGCCAGTGGGAGACTTTCTGGTATTTTTTGTTTGTTTATTTCTTGTATTTTTTATTCTGGGTTATTCTTTTAAAAATGTCAAATATGTCCAATTTAATTCTGCTCCCCCCCCATTTGACTCTAAATCTCTCAGATCTTGGAAGAAATTTGCAACTTATTTTGCACTTTTCCCACTTAGTAAGCTGATAATAAATAGTTGAATTGTGTGGTATTGAGCTACCTTATGGAAACATTCTTAAATGGAGTTTCAACAGTGAAAACAATTTTAAAAGCCAATTTTAATAATAAAATTTAATAAAGTTTTTCAACTCTAATCAAATCTGCAAGTCCAGTCTTGAAATCTTGGGTATTACATGCATTACTGGGACGGGTGTAAGGGAGGAAATAACAGTGCAAAAAGTCAATAGAAGAGAGTTATACAATATAGAGTGGAAGTACTTTAAGATTTTAAGTAAGTATGTGTTTTTCTAAAATAGAAGATCATAAATAATTTTCCTAAAGCAGATTCAGTTTAGTTCCTACTGTTAAAATGATGACTGTCACTATAGTGTGTGGGAGCAACTAGAAGAACTAAATATAGATTCTGGGACTCACCTTTTCAGGAAAGACTCTTTCCCTCTAGAAAGAGTTAGCAGTCTTTTGGTCCACATTAACACTGCTATTTATTCATATATAGGTAAATAAATAGGTAAATTGCAGTATTCCATTCAGATGCCCAGACTAATACTTGGGCAGTTTCCTAAGATTCTCCTCCTCCGAGCTCCACTGACACTTTCTCTTAAAACCTCTTGAATCCTTGTCCTCTTTTTTCCCCTTCCATTGTTCTTATACTTTAGACTTTCAGCTTAACTGATTTGCCTCCAATCTTCATACTATTAGCAAAGCAACCTTTTTGTAAATTGATTATATAACAGTCCTTGATTAAGACCCTTAAACAGGGTTGCCTGGGTGGCTCAGTGGGTTAAGCCTCTCTGCTTTCGGCTCAGGTCATGGTCTCAGGGTCCTGGGATCAAGCCCCGGATAGGGCTCTCTGCTCTGCAGGGAGCCTGTTTTCCCCTCTCCCCCTGCCTCGCTGCCTACTTGTGATCTCTCTCTCTCTGTCAAATAAATTTTAAAAAAAATCTTAAAAAAAAATCCTTAAACAGCTCATTGCCTTTAGGAAAAAAAAAATCCACATTTTCAACATGGAATATAAGACCCTTCATGATCTGGCCTTTAACTTTTTGTCTTCCTCCTTTCTGACTCCTATAGCATCTCAGGCCCCCTCAAGTCCTGTTCCCAGTGCTCCAGCAATCTGAAATACTGGCAGAACTCTTACCACCCTAGGCTCTATTGTCTCTTTACCCTTGAATGAAGCTGTTCCCTCTATTTAGAACAAACTTCTCCTTTTTTCAAATAGTTAATGAAGATTCATCCTTCAAAAGTCAGCCCTGGGGTGCCTAAGTGGCTCAGTCAGTTAAATGTCTGCCTTTGGCTCAGGTCATGATCCGAGAGTTCTGGGACCACGTCCCACATCTAGCTCTCTGCTCAGCGGGGAGCCTGCTTCTCCTTCTCCCTCTGCCTTCCACTCCCCCTGGTTGTGCTTTCTCTCTCTATGCCAAATAAGTAAATAAAAATCTTAAAAAAAAAGGTCAGCCCTGATATCACCTTCTCTGGGAAGACTTACCTTATCTCCCTTACACCCAGAGTAGATTAGTTGCCTCCACAACCCCCTTTGGTTCCATGGCAGACTTACCATCACCACAGTGATAACTATGGTACGTGACATTTATTGTCTCTTATAAGCATTCTCACGTATTTAATCTTTATCCCCAGCACGCAGCACCATGCTTGAGTATACTTTCAATGAATGTTTGCTGAGAAAATGAACGGTTGTGTAATCTTAACCCAGAATTTTCCAAATATTTTTTCTAAGTGGTTGTACCAATTTACTCATACTACTACAAAAATATAACAATTCCCTCTTGCTCCATATCCTCACCCACCATTGTTATTGTCAACCTTTTAAATTTAAAACATTGTGGTAGGTCGTGGTGGTATCTTATTGAAGTTTTTAATAAGTCTCTAATATACCAATAGATACAGTGTTAGGAGAAGCCTCCTTCCCTCCTCTGACCCTCATATAATTATCAACATTTCCTGAAATATCAAAAGCAAAGCCCCGCTGTTAAACTTATTTAAGAAACAGTAGGAAAACCAGTGATCTGGATCAATATGCAAAACTGTAGTCAAGTTCTTGGAATCAGAACCTAAAACCTGATCTAATCAGTGTTTTCAAATTTTTGTATTTATATTAAACCCCAGTGTATTTGTTAAAATGGGACATTCTCAGGTTGCATTTCCCAGAAATTCTGATTCAGTACCTATATTTGGGTTCTAATACCTATATTTAAAATAAGTATCTCAAGTGATTCTGATGCAGTTAGTTCTAAGTCTGCTGAATGAGAAACTGTTTAGAGAGTAATGCTTCTTCCTAAATGTGTATAGCATTGCACATTACAATGTAATTTATAAGATCATTTTGTCTATCGTCTGGTTAATCCTAAAGCTGGATTTTCTATCTTTGTGGGCATATGCAGTAACATTTTTGAAAAATTAAAATTTAAGCCCACTTGGAGAAGTTTAAGACAGACTTTGCAATAAGTGAAGACCTCTGATCACGTTACAAATCCAAGAGTAATTATGGGGAAGTGGTATGGTGAAAGATCATTGGTGTTGCTTTCAGAAGAAGTGGATTTGAGACTCAGCTGTGTCATCTTAAGTAGATCACTTAACTTCTCTGAGTTTCTCTTACCTAAAATTAGTATTACACCAGCCCACCAATTTTGCAAACCTGATTAAGATTCAAAATGACAGAGTGGCAAAGTGTTAACACAAAAGTAAGATTTAATCACTGTTAGAGGGATGATCATTGTTTTTGACTGACACACCTGATTGAATTTAAAGAAATAGTATTTAGCTTAAGGGGCATTTGTTTCTTGGAATAATCTCAACATCTTCCTACTAAAAGAAAAACTGTAAAAGCTTTTTACAGTTTAGGCAACATACAAAGAAAACCTTGAGTGACATGATCAAGGATACAAAATTAATTTACAGATAAGACTAGGATTCAAGTCTTCTTATTACTAGCCCAGGTCACTTTCCACTATGCTTTACTCAGTTGTCTTTTTCATTCTTTATTATAGTCCACAGACAAGGTGATTCTGGCACACCAAAGTTTGAGCACTACTGTTTTTACTCCATTAGATATGGTAGTGAGATGGTAATCAGGGTCTCCACTTTTTATTGCACTTATTTGATAAACAGATTTTTAAAAAGTTTTTATTAACATATAATGTATTATTAGCCCCAGGGGTACAGGTCTGTGAATCGCCAGGTTTACACACTTCACAGCACTCACCATAGCACACACCTCCCCAATGTCCATAACCCAACCACCCTTGATAAACAGATTTATTGAGGTATTATTTTTCACATACCATACAATTGACCAGTCTTAATTGTACAATGCAGAGGTTTTTAGTATAATCAGAGTTATGCAACCACAATTAATTTTATAATATTTCATCACCTCAAGAGAAACCCACTATCTGATAGCAGTCATTTTACATTCTCTCCTTCCCACTGCCTCTGGCAACCTCTAATCTACTCCCTATATAGATTTGTCTTTTCAAGACCTTAACTATAAATCTTGGCGTTTGTAATGATGTGGCTAGGGTATAATGCTAAGCAAACTAAGTCAGTCAAAGGAATATACCACACGATTTCGCTTATTTGTGAAATTTAAGAAACAAAACAGATGAAGTTGGGGGGCAAAAAGAGAGAGAGAGGTGAACCATAACAAAGACTCTTTAGGATACAGAACAAAAGGAGGGTTATTGTAGGCAGGTGGACAGGGGATGACCTAGGTGATGGGTATTAAGGAGGGCACTTGTGATGAATATTGAGGGCTGTATCTAACGATGAATCACTAAATTCTACTCCTGAAACTAATATTACATTATCTGTTAACTAACTAGAGTTTAAATAAACACTTGAAAAAAATAAAATGAAATTGCTTGAGGAAAAAAAAAAAGACCTTTACTATAAACGGAATTATACAATACGTGGTCTTATGTGGCTGGCTTCTTTCACCTGGAGGGTTTTCAAGATGTAATTATTTTTAACATTATCGGGGTAACAATAGTTTAAAAATAAAGGGTAAGAAATCATCCATACATTCAATAACATATATTTCTTTCTTTCTTTCTCCCTTCCTTCCTTTTCTTTCTTCCTTCCTTCCCTCCCTCTCTCCCTTTATTTCCTTCTTTCATTCTTTTCTTTCTCTCTTTCTTTCCTTTCTCCGCAGTTGTTTTATCTTTTTGGAAAACAGATGGAGGGTCCCTCATCCCCACTCACAGCCAAACCAACCAGCGAGCAGAGGATGAGCGACCCCGCCCATCCCCGTTGGCGCCTTGCTTGCGTCACTGTTTCTGGCCGCAGACCCCCTCCCTTCTTCCCGGTCGCGATTTCTTTGACAGAGCGCGATGGCGGCGGCCGGGGCTGCAGGGTTGCCGGCCGCTGTGTCGGGAAAGCAAGAGTTTTACCAGCTTCTGAAGAACCTGATCAATCCAAGCTGTATGGTGCGGAGACAGGCAGAGGAAGTCTATGAAAATATCCCAGGTCTGTGTAAGACTACATTCCTCTTAGATGCTGTCAGAAATAGAAGAGCAGGTTATGAGGTGAGACAAATGGCTGCCGCACTGCTACGACGGCTTTTGTCCTCTGGGTTTGAGGAAGTCTATCCAAATCTGCCTTCTGATGTTCAGAGGGACGTCAAGATTGAACTGATACTGGCTGTTAAGTTAGAAACACATGCTAGCATGAGGAAAAAACTTTGTGATATTTTTGCCGTGCTGGCCAGGAATTTGATAGATGAGGATGGCACTAACCACTGGCCCGAAGGTCTGAAGTTCCTTATTGATTCAATCTACTCTAAAAATGTAGTTCTATGGGAAGTTGCACTTCATGTTTTCTGGCACTTTCCTGGGATTTTTGGGAACCAAGAGCGGCATGATTTGGATATCATCAAACGGTTGTTGGACCAGTGCATTCAAGATCAAGAACATCCCGCAATCAGGACGTTGTCTGCTAGAGCTGCAGCTGCATTTGTACTTGCTAATGAGAATAATATTGCTCTTTTCAAAGACTTTGCAGACTTGCTTCCTGGAATCTTACAGGCTGTAAATGACTCGTGCTATCAGGATGATGATTCAGTGCTAGAATCCCTTGTTGAGATTGCAGATACTGTACCTAAATATCTGGGTCCTTATTTAGAAGATACTCTGCAGTTGAGTCTGAAGTTATGTGGAGACTCTAGACTTAGTAATCTGCAACGCCAGCTGGCCCTTGAAATAATAGTGACCTTGTCTGAAACTGCAACCCCAATGTTGAAAAAACATACAAATATAATTGCACAGGCAGTTCCTCATATATTAGCAATGATGGTTGATCTACAAGATGATGAGGACTGGGTAAATGCTGATGAAATGGAAGAAGATGATTTTGACAGCAATGCAGTTGCTGCTGAGAGTGCACTAGACAGACTGGCTTGTGGGCTTGGTGGAAAACTTGTTTTACCAATGACTAAGGAGCACATCATGCAGATGCTTCAGAGCCCTGACTGGAAATATCGACATGCTGGATTAATGGCCTTATCTGCCATTGGAGAAGGATGCCATCAGCAAATGGAATCAAATCTAGATGAAACAGTTAACTCTGTTTTGCTTTTTCTTCAGGATCCTCACCCAAGAGTGAGGGCTGCAGCCTGTACTACGCTTGGACAGATGGCTACAGATTTTGCACCTAACTTCCAAAAGAAATTCCATGAAACAGTGATTGCAGCTCTGTTGCGTACCATGGAAAATCAAGGTAATCAGCGTGTGCAATCACATGCGGCTTCTGCACTTATTATTTTTATTGAAGACTGCCCCAAAGCATTGCTTGTTCTGTATTTGGATAGTATGGTGAGAAATCTACATTCTATCTTGGTGATTAAACTTCAAGAGTTGATTCGGAATGGAACTAAACTGGCCTTGGAACAGCTTGTGACGACCATTGCCTCAGTTGCAGATACAATAGAAGAAAAATTTGTTCCATATTATGATATATTTATGCCATCACTAAAGCACATTGTTGAGCTTGCTGTTCAAAAGGAACTTAAGCTTCTGAAAGGAAAAACTATTGAATGCATTAGCCATGTTGGTCTTGCTGTTGGGAAGGAAAAATTTATGCAAGATGCATCAAATGTGATGCAGCTATTATTAAAGACACAATCTGACTTAAGTAATACGGAAGATGATGACCCTCAGACATCTTACATGGTTTCAGCATGGGCTAGAATGTGTAAAATTCTTGGAAATGATTTTCAACAGTACCTTCCACTAGTTATTGAGCCTCTTATTAAGACTGCTTCAGCTAAACCTGATGTTGCTCTCTTAGACACACAAGATGTGGAAAATATGAGTGATGATGATGGATGGCAATTTGTAAATCTTGGAGACCAACAAAGTTTTGGAATTAAAACTTCAGGACTCGAAGCAAAAGCAACTGCTTGCCAGATGTTGGTTTACTATGCTAAGGAGTTAAGGGAAGGATTTGTGGAATATACAGAACAAGTTGTAAAGCTTATGGTTCCTTTATTGAAATTTTATTTCCATGACAATGTTCGAGTGGCAGCAGCAGAGTCTATGCCTTTTCTCCTGGAATGTGCAAGAATTCATGGCCCAGAGTATCTTGCACAGATATGGCAATTCATATGTGATCCCTTAATTAAGGCTATTGGGACTGAACCTGATACAGATGTACTCTCAGAAATAATGAATTCTTTTGCAAAGTCCATTGAAGTAATGGGAGATGGGTGTCTTAACAATGAACACTTGGAAGAACTAGGGGAAATATTGAAAACAAAACTTGAAGGGCACTTTAAAAACCAAGAATTGAGACAGGTTAAAAGACAGGAAGAAAACTATGACCAACAGGTTGAAATGTCTCTGCAAGATGAGGATGAATGTGATGTTTATATTCTGACCAAAGTATCAGATATTTTGCACTCATTATTTAGTACGTATAAGGAAAAGATTTTACCATGGTTTGAACAGCTGCTTCCACTAATTGTAAATCTAATTTGTTCTAGTAGGCCATGGCCAGACAGACAGTGGGGATTGTGCATTTTTGATGATATTATAGAGCACTGCAGTCCAACCTCATTTAAATATGTAGAATATTTTAGGTGGCCAATGCTTCTAAATATGCGAGACAATAACCCTGAAGTCAGGCAAGCTGCTGCTTATGGCCTGGGTGTTATGGCACAGTTTGGTGGAGATGATTATCGTTCTTTATGTTCAGAAGCTGTTCCACTGCTGGTAAAAGTTATTAAGTGTGCAAATTCCAAAACCAAAAAAAATGTCATTGCTACAGAGAACTGTATCTCAGCAGTAGGGAAGATTTTGAGGTTTAAGCCTAACTGTGTAAATGTAGATGAAGTTCTTCCACACTGGTTATCATGGCTTCCACTGCATGAGGATAAAGAGGAAGCTATTCAGACTTTGAGTTTTCTCTGTGACTTAGTTGAAAGTAATCATCCAGTTGTACTTGGTCCAAATAATTCCAATCTTCCCAAAATAATCAGTATAATTGCAGAAGGAAAAATTAATGAGACTATTAACTATGAAGATCCCTGTGCCAAACGCCTAGCTAATGTTGTGCGTCAGGTACAGACTTCTGAAGAATTATGGTTGGAATGCATATCCCAACTTGATGATGTGCAGCAAGAAGCTTTACAGGAGTTGCTAAATTTTGCTTGATGCACTTTAATGTCACTTGAATATTTTTACCATGAAAGTAATTCCAAATAATTATTGTGAACGTATTCCACTTTAATTGAGAGAACTGTTCTCCCTGCTGAACAGTTAATATTCCTTCCCTATATGTTTTTCCAGGATTAGTCAGTGTTCTAGCCTTATGTTCACCTTGCATGTTTTATCTCTTAAACACAGAACTTGGTGATAACTGTGCTTCTGTTGTCTTAGAATGTTTGTCACCTTTTCCCTAGTTGATGTGAAGTATATAAAGTGTTGTTACTTGTCTGAATTATTGATGCTGAACAAACAATATACTTGTGTCAAGATGTCATGCTGCCTATCACAAGATACTGAGAGCTTACAAAGATGGAACTTCCAGGACAAATATCTTTGGAATTATGGATGAAAAATAGTGACAAGCTTAATTCTTCCTTGATAATACTACCGGTTTCCATGGTAATGGGAGGATGCTGAAATTGGGAGTTTTGAGATATTGCCATGGATGTGAGGAGTTTTCTCTATATAGCCTATGAACTTTTTTTATAATGTCCTCCTGGGAACAGGGTGAGGCATATTCATATTCTAGTCCCTAAGGTGTCCTGCTAAGAGTTAAGAGAACTTGAAAATCTTAGCCTGATTGATCTCTATTTTTCAAGTTATTCAGGGCTCTTTAAGAAGTATGGTTACTGAATAGGCTGTCCTGGTACATGTAACATTGGTAGCTTGTAACACCATTATTCAGTGTTTGACAAACAGTAATCGGTATTTGTGGGAGTCTATTAATATGTGTTTGAACAGAATATTGCATTGTGTATGTATGCCATTTTCCTCCCTGCAAAGCAGCCCAATAAGAAGAGAAGCCCTGGTTCAAAATGGGTCTTAAATAGATTTCTATTTCGAAGAAGTTCTTAATAGATTCTATAGTAGCACTGAAGAGTATTCTATTATGAAAATGAAAGGGAAGCAAAATTAATTTTATCTTTAAATATGAAAAATAAAACAGCTTTGAGACCAATCATTTAGCAGTAGATATGCATCTTAAGAAAACAGTTCTATAAATCTAGAGTTAATTTTATTAATTGGAATGTTGATCTTTAATGTCAAGCTTTTTGTAGGGTAGAAAAAAGTTTTCTAGTAAGCAAATCATTGATCCAAAATTTAAGAACAAATATCTCTGTCATGATTTCCTGGGGTTATTGTGAGTACTATGTATGTAAAGTATTTAGCAAATATTTAAGACCAAGTAAATGCTTAATAAATGGTACCCTATTAGTGCTGTTGTTTGTACCTATACTGTGTTTTCTTATGGTTTAGAATTGCTTTTACATTAGAATTTCCCTGATTCACTCCCTTCCAGTTAAGAAGAACAGGCCATCTAGGCTATTGTGGACAGAGATAGGAAGTTGAGATTTTAGATGTGGAATTCCTGTCCATTACTTATAATGATTTATTATTAATAAGGGAAAAAAGGAAAGGACATTAATTATGGTATAGTCACAATTTTATTTAAGATGAATAAAAATACACATAAATAAATAGAAAATCCTACCACAAAATATTAATAGAAATTTTCTCTAGGTGGTGGGATTAAATAGCAATTTTTCTTGTCACTAATCTATATTTTCTAATTTACCTGCATCCAACGTATTTTTTGTATAATAGTTTTTTTTTGTTTTTATTTTTGAGTTTAAGGACCCAATCCTACTTTCATTATAGCTAAGAACACAATCATCTTGGCCTCTCCATGATCTATAGCGGATGTTCCTTCAACTCATACCTGTTTATCTTAATATCCCTTCAGAAGTCCTTGGTCAAATTTCTAGCAATTCCTTACACCTTGTGCACTAGGAACTGGATATTCTCCCAGATGACTTGGAATTAGGCACCATGGAGAATTATATGATAAAAAAGATATGATCAATAGAGATATATGATATGATAGAGAAGGTATGACAGACCTAGATTTGAATTTTGGCAAACTACTTTCTTAACCTAAGCATCAGTTTCTGCATCTGTAAAATAGGCATAATACCTAGGATTGTTGGGAGAATTAAAGGAGATAAGATAAAGTGCTTGGTGGCACAGGGTTCAATAAATGCGATCTATATTATTAGAGAATCATGAAATAGGTTGGTAGCTAAAGATGAAGGGGGCTATTTGCTGGGGGATGGGGGGTCCAGATTCTTGGGCTTTGTCAAAGGAAATGAGGGATGTCCAGTCAAACACATTTTTCCTTGCCAGTTGCTGAAATTAGACTGGTTCCTGGCTTTATTCCTGTGAGGTACATCTAAGGGCTCTAAGGAAAAAGAGAATGCTTTAAGGGCCCAATGAGTTACAAATGTCTGATGAGAGGAGACCTTGAAAACTGGATAATAGGAACACTCCAGTGTTCCCATTTAACTATTTTACCTAATATTGCTATTTAACTTACTGCCCCCCAAGCTTTGAAGTTTTGACATTTATCAATGCTTTAAAGGTTCACAATAATCAAAAATTAAATATACCGACCACTTGGTTCGATGGCTTCTACTTTTAAAATGCCTGATTTCTAGGACGGCAACTGCACGTTTCAAGCTAGAACATTATGCGTTAAGTAGAAAGATGTGTGTATATCTTTCTTATAGAACATGAGAAAATAATACCTGCTTTATGGAACCATTAACTCCCTTCTCCCTACTTTAAGCAATACCTAAATTAAAGTGAACGAGTCCCCTTTAAGACAATCCCCAAACAGTAATTTTTAAACGTGTAGTGATATTGTAAGGCTAACGACTATTTAATGCTGTACGGCTTAGACTTGAATTATTTGCAGATTGTTTTTAACATTTGAAGATTGTTTTAATAAGGTTCCATTTCCTTTATTCTTAGCAGATCTCGAGAACCGAGATGAAAATGTTAATTTTAACACATAACATGAGATTACTTAAAATAGGAATTGATCTAAAGAACTGGGGACCGGAGTTTTAGAAATTTGAGTTCTGCGAATTATCTCTTTTTCTTTTGCACGTGAACGTATGTTTCAGTTGGTTGAGTCCTTGAAACTCCTTTCTAAACTTTCCAAGTTCTAGTTTTATATTAAAAATCCGTTGGTCACAAATAGGAAGGTGGGGGCAGGAACATAAAATTTGTAACAGGATAGGATCTACATTTTGTACCTTCTCACTACTCATTTGCCATTAAAGAGGGTTATCTAGCAAGCTCCCTCAGAATTATTCTTAGTTCTTAGGGCTAATTAGGATCTCGCAAAAAACTCCTCTTGCTATAGACGCTTCTAAAAGCGCTTCGACCTTTCTGGCACCGACGAGTACAGCTGCGCAGGCGCCTTGCTTCCCTCTCCACTCCGCCCCTTAACAGCCGTCTACAAGCTGATGACATCATTGAGCTGCGCAACCTATCAGGCCTCCGGGCCCGAGGCTGAGCCGAAGTCTGTGCTTTTGCGTAGCTGGGCCGGACGCAAAGGCGGGGGCCGGGGGCGGGGGGCGTCCTACTACGCATGCGCACCGTGATGGCGACGATGTCTTTCTTTGCCTTTTTCCACAGCTCGCCCCAGAGCCTGCGGGTAGCTTGAGTGCCCTCCCCTTTCTCTCCTTGCCCCTCCCCTTCCTTTCCCCGCCCCTGGCCCAGCGGGACTTCTAACTGACAGTTGTCGCCGGGCCTCGTCCGCGCGCCGCCTCCTCCTCCCCGGGTACCCCGCAGGTAGAGAGGGGCGGGAGTGGGTGTGAGGGAGAGGAGGAGCCCCAGACGCCGCAGCCCAGTGCTGCGGCCCCCTCTGGGGCGACAAGAGAAGAGTCCCCACTTCCTCTTCGCCCCTTCCTAGCACCCCGACAGCTGGTCCGGAGGGGGTGGGGCGCCAAGGCCGCGGCAACTAGGCGCGGCCTGGCCGGTGAAGAGCGGGCGGGCGGGGCGCGCGGAGGGGTGAGGCAAAGGAGGGCCTGGCGCGCGCCGCCGCCGGGGGGAGGGGAGAGGAGGGCACCTAGGCTCTCCTCTTCTCTCCCCCCTCCCTCGCGCGCCATGTAACCCCGCCCCGCCGGCTGCGAGCTCGAGACCCCCGTGAGTAGTGAGCGGAGCGGGCGGCTGAGAGTGGAGCCCGATGGGGTTGGTGCTGCGAGGCTCGGCCGAGCCCTGAGGAAGCAGCCCGCGCTTACGCGTCCCCCGGCGCCTCGAGCGGCCGCTCCACACGGCCCAACCTGATCCTGCCGGGGCCATGAGCGTGCCCGAGACGCCGGGGGAGATGGAGCCGGCCGGGGAGGAGGAGTGGCAGCCTCCGGCGCCCGAGGAAGAGGACGGCGAGGTGGAGATGGCAGCGGCGGTCCCGGCCTCAGGGCCGGCCCAAGGGAGGAGTTCCTTCTCGCGGGAGAATGAGGACGACCAGGAGGAGGAGGAGGAGGAGGAGGAAGAGGAGATGGTGGTCGGGGGCGGTGGCTGCAAGGAGCAGGAGCTGACCTATGAGCTGCAGCAGGGCTACCGCATCCTGGGCGAGTTCCTGCAGGAGAAGCACCGGGGCCTCACCACCCCCTTCTTGCAGCCCTTGGGGGGCGTTGCCACCGGGGAGGATGAGGTGGCTGAGGGGCCGCGCGGCGGAGGCCGGGGCGCTCGCGCCCTCCTGCAACAGTTCGGCCAGGGCATGTGTCTGCTGAAGATGGAGGAGAAGTTCACCAGCGGCCAGTATGGGAGCATTACCGAGTTCGTGGCGGACTTCAGGTTAATGCTGGAGACGTGCTACCGCCTGCATGGGGTGGACCACTGGATCTCCAAACAGGGCCAGAAGCTGGAGATGATGCTGGAGCAAAAGTTGGCGCTTCTCTCTCGGTAAGTAAACCCCATCCTGGATGGGACTGATGGGAGTGACACAAACAGCCGCTCACGTGTCTGAAGATGGATTGGGCCAGGCGGGGGGGCGTAGCTGATAGGTGCAGAGTTGGTGTTGAGAACCCAGGGAGGAGGAGCAGCCTTGATTGGGGGCCCGCAAAGGTGTGATGGATGTGGGCACCCAGATGAAAAGCTGAAAGGGAGCCGAGCCCTGAACGGCGAAGAACAGGTAAAGTTTGTAGGTATAAAGTAAAATGATGCCGATGGGAAGAATTACGGGGATAGGGTAGAGGAAGAGTTTTAGTGTGATAAAATTTGGACCACAACTTTTAGACAGTTTTAACATGACATTAAAAAAAGTTTTTAGGATGAAATATCATTAGAAAAATGTGTTTGGCTCATGTAAAAAGATGGTCGTTTTAAACCAAGAAATTTATCGTTTCACTACATGTCGGCCATCGTAAATTTATGGAGTGTTTTTTTTTTTAATTTTTATTAACATATAATGTATTATTTGCTCCAGGGGTACAGGTCTGTGAATCGTCAGGCTTACACATTTCCCAGCATTCTCCGTATCACATACCCTCCCCAATGTACGTAACCCAGCCACCCTATCCATAGCCCCCTATGGAGTGTTTTTAAATGATTGATAATTACTGTGGCGTGTTCCTCATCTTTTCTCTCAGCTTTATATGAAGAGACTGAATTTTTGCAGTAATAGTGGATGCATCAACACAAAAATTTAAAATATCTAGACATCTGTGTTTATTCTACTAGAAATCATAGTCAATTCAGGTGGCACTGTGCTCTTGATATACTATACCCATATATTCAGAGTCAGTTATTTTTCTTTAGTGAGAGAAAGTAATGTAATACAAGAGGTATTAAAATAAATGTATTTGTAATCATTTATTTGATGTGAGCCAAATTAATTTCTCAAGTGAATAGGAATTTAGGAATAGAAAAATAATTGAATGTTGGAAATGGTAGTTCAAGTGGAATACTATTTTGATTTTTTAAGAGCTGACTGAACTTGCATAAGTCACTTTACCTTTTTGGCTTTAGTTTTTTCATCTGTAATATGGGGATAATAAGAGTACCTCATGGTGTTACCCTAGGATTAAATGAGTTAATAAATGTAAAGTTAGCAGTGTTGGTTCCACAGTTAGTCTGATATAAATTACAACCATTATAGTATTAGTAATAGTAGTTGAATAGAATGAATATTTTCCTCATATCTGAAACTGGGCATTATATTAGTGCTTTTATGACTAGCTCCTGAGAAGTTGTAGGTTTTTGCTCCTTGATCTTATAATGGTAATTTAAAAGTAATCTAATGTGTCCACTGGCTTCCCGTATGTTTTCAAGACTATCAGTGATTTCTTTCACAGAAAACGATAGTTAACATACTGCTTAACTCATTGGGGGGGGGCTCTATTTAAGGAATCCCTTCTTGAGACCTTTCATAAAGTAGAATTATTTCATAATAATTATTTACAGGTTTACTTTTAATACTTTAGTGATATTTTACTTGTGTAGTGTGTTTATTACTCTTGTCTCCACAGAGTCATTACGGAGTCATTATAGTTATGACTCATAAAAAACAATCCATTCACATGTCATTATTTTTAAGTGGTAAAATACACTCCAAATTGGTATCATAAGAGTTTAGATTTGGAAGGCACCATAGAATTTATTTAGTCCAAGCATCCAGTTTTATAGATGTGGAAACAGGGATTTAGAATGAGATGAGAGAATGGTTGCACGGAAGTGCTAAGGAGTATAGTATTGGTTTGAATGAATTATAGGTGTTTTCAGAAGCATTGTGTGTATAAGAAAAACTTCTTGAGTTCTACCAAAGAGCAGGAAGATTACTTCTGTTCTTCATAAAGTTAATGTCTCAATGCTTAGAATGATACCTGGTGGCTAATGCTCAGAATACTATATTCCCATATGATGTAATAGCATCCATACTTAGAAAACATTCTGTTGTTTATAAACATAATAACGTATTTCTGATATTCTTAGTTCAAGAAAGATAAAATTCTTGCATTTTAGTAGCAAAAAATAATATGATGGCCTCAGATAAAGTTTTGAGTGCCTTGCTTTTATTGTATTTGATGTATGTAAACATTTTATAAATAATAGGTTTGCCAGACCACACTTGTAGTACTAGGAATTCATTTCTTTTTCTGTAATAGCCTAAAATCTGAGTTATCACTAAATAAATACTTTGGGCATAACTTTGAGAAAAGCATTGGTTATAACTGTTTGGTATACAATTAAGATACATAGAGATACATGTTCCAGAACAACATTCTGTAGACTGTCTATATGAGTATGATTTCCCACAGTTGACTCAAATACCTTATTTGTAAATACTGGTACATGGTGTTTAGTAATAAAAAAATTACCTAGATATAATTTAAGTTTTATATATGTAAAATATTGAATTAATTCTTAGTTTTAGAGTATTGTAAAGAGAACTTTACATCTGCTCCAATACTGCTAAGCTTTTATAAGTATTTTATGAACAAGAAATGAGGTACATTAGAGAAGGTGCGACATTATCATAGAGCAGCCAATGACATTAGTACTCTGGATTGTGGACACAGTGTTTAATTTGAATCTAAGTCCAGTCATTTGTATTATGAGAGTGTTAAACTAGGTTAGTTCATTGTACAAATATGTGAGTATCTGCCAAAGCTAGACATTCAAATCTCTGAGATCAAACGATAAGTCCCGTGCCCCTAAGTGGTTTATAGTTAAATAGGGAAACAGAAACTTAAAAAGATGATGGTAGGTGCCTCCTTAGCCCAGTAGGCAGCACGTCAGTCTCATAAAAAGATGATGGTTCTATAGTGGACATATAAACAGGTACAAGGGAAACTTAAGAGGGAAACCTAAGTCTGGCAGGGCGGGGTGGGGGGGGCGGAGATCATAAATGAGAGGAGGAAATGAGAAGGGCTAAAGAGATTAGGTAAAAGTTATCATAAAGAAGTTTATACTTGAACTTCTTGATTATTGAAGGAATTGAAGATTGCTGCTGGATATTTTTTGGAGGGTTTGAGGGGGGCAATCTAGAATGCTCAACTACAATGAATACAAGGTATGAAATAGCATGCTGTTTCTGAGAACTACAGGTACTTCTGTGTGGCTACAGTGTGGTCTCCAGAGTAGTATTTGCACCACAGCAGGTATACAGGATAATTGATTGGGGTGAGGGAAGAAAATATTGCAACTTCAGTAACTCTTTTTTATTCTTTTAAAATCTCTACTTTTGGTTTGTTTTTTGTGGTATATATAGTAGCATTACATGTATAAAGTCTATGAATTTATAAATATAATTGTATGTAAATATAATAGCAATAAATAGCAATAACTTTTGTATGTATAATATTTGTGATAGAACTAGGACTAAGACTTAGACAACATATCTATTCTCAAAGTTATATTTTAGAAGGGATCTCATTCATTTATTTGAAGCAACTGAGAAATAGCAATTAGCATTAGAAATATGGAGAAGATCATCCAAGTGAAAAGTAATAAAAAATACTTAATAGGAAGTTAGGTGCAGGGCTGTAGAAGCTGTCAAATCTGAGTAAGAATATTTGATTCCTCCACATTTTAAATAATGTTGTATTTGAAAGCTTTTAAATTTTAAAATATTGTTGAAAGGTTTAAGAATATTGCTATGAAGCCAGAAGGTGGCTTTTCATAGTTTTAAAAGATTGTAGAAGTCAAAGAGTTATCACCTGTGACCCCAACAGAGCTGAACTTAAATTTTTAATTTTAGCCATTTAAAATAATGTTTTGGGGGCGCCTGGGTGGCTCAGTGGGTTAAAGCCTCTGCTTTCAGCTCCGGTCATGATCCCAGGGTCCTGGGATCGAGCCCTGCATCAGGCTCTCTGCTCTGCAGGGAGCCTGCTTCCTCCTCTCTCTCTGCCTGCCTCTCTGCCTGCTTGTGATCTCTCTCTGTCAAATAAATAAATAAAATCTTAAAAAAAAAATAATGTTTTGGCAAAACAAACAAGGAAAAGAAAGAAAAAGAGACAAACCAAGAAACAGAGTCTTAACTATATAGAATAAACTGGTGGTTACTAGAGGAGGGGAAGGTGAGGGGGAAATGGGTTAAATAGGTGATGGGGATTAAAAAGTATACTTATGATTAGTACTAAGCAATGTAGAATTGTTGAATCATTATATTGTACACCTGATCCTAATAGAATACTGTATGTTAACTATATTGGAATTAAAATTTAAAAACTTAGTAAAAAATAATGTTTTGGTGAAAATCATCTGTGTGACTTTTCCTTGTTAAAATTATTTTTGATTTCAGAACTAATGCGCTGTTAAATGATACATGTAATAGGCTTAAAAAATACTTTTTTAAAATATAACTGAAGGTTATTTAGTTTTGTGATTACTTTTTGCAGAATATTTTTCTTCGGGATGAAAGTACAACAGCATCATCATTAAGCCTCAAAAATGTGAAAACACTAGGGATACCTGGGTGGCTCAGTTGGTTAAGCGGCTGCCTTCAGCTCAGGTCATGATCCCAGCATCCTGGGATCGAGTCCCGCATCGGGCTCCTTGCTCGGCAGGGAGCCTGCTTCTCCCTCTGCCTGCCACTCTGTCTGCCTGTGCTCGCTCTCTCTCTCTCTGACAAATAAATAAATAAAATCTTTAAAAAAAAATGTGAAAACACTAGTGGCTTCCAAGTACAAGTACCGAAATACAAGTAAATTTTATAGACCAACTTTAATCACTTCCTAAGTTAAATTTTGCATTTTTTTTTGACTTGCTTATTCTCAGTTAAGATCAAAATCCAGAAATTAATTGGGAATTTAGACATGATGCTTCTTTCTCCCTAGTAGTCTAACTTCCCCCACCTCTACTGGATTCTGTAATTCTATCTTTTTAATGTAAATCTTTAAAAATTGGGGACCTTTGGAAATAGAATTTAGATTTACTTCTTGTTTGGGACTATAGAATGTTAAACCTTGATACTCCATATAGTTCTATTTATTACAGTTGCCATTCTAAAAAAATAGTTGTGGTAGAGAAGAGTCAGAAAATGTTTAGGTGCACTGATGAAAGGATGAAGGATTTCAATTAAGACATTTATTGAGTACCTCCTTTGTGTTAGGATTTATTTATAATAAAAGGTTAAATGAGTTAAAACTGTGATTCTCTAACTTTTGCCGTTGTCTGACATCTGGAGGTCAGGTACTATTTGCAGAACATTGAGAAATATTGATAAATTCGATTTAATTGTATCTCATGATTTTTGTTAGGGGGTCCAAAAGGCTTACAAAAAATTGTGGAAGGAAACTCTTAATTGAAGAGATTCTATCTAGTACATTAGGTTTTCCCCCCCTACAAATGGGGAGAACATAATCATTTTTGGATTTTTGATGGTACATCTTGGTTCACTCATGAGATAACTCTTTCAAGGGTGTATAATTTGAAGACTACTGTGATGAGCTTTATTATAGAGTGTTAGAAGAGTACGCTGGAGAGATAACTACTGGGAAAGTAGGAAACTGTAGTTGAAAAATACTAGATTTTATTCTAGGAGTCATAGTTTTGGAGGGTGCGTAGCATATTGATATGTGAATTGAGTTCATTAAACAATTATTTACCTGTTCTATGATAGTAAGTGGTAGGAAAAGACCTGTAGATATTAGTGATAAACATGACATCATCCCTTACTTCAAGGTAGTAGATAAATTGAAATGAACAATTGAAGGTATGGAGGTAGTAGAGTACAGAATATTCCAGAGGAATAGTTTATACCCAGTGGATGAAGTGTAGGATGATGAGGGCTTGTAGTGTTGGATAAGTCTAGAAAAGTAGGCTGGGGCTAATTGAGGAGGACCTAGAATGCTTGCTAAGGAATTTAGAATGTAAGCGGTGTATATCCGTTACAGGTTTTAGCCAAGGGAGTGACATGATTTTACTAGTATTTTGAGGGTTGAAGGCTAAAATGGAAAGAGATGAAGAAAGGAAACTAGTTAAAAGGTTATTGAGTTAATCCATCATGAGATAATAAGTAATAGGAATGAAAAAATGGATGAGGATATAAAAGAGGTAAGTACAGGAGGTGAAAGTGGTCAAATGGCAAGCTGTTGGATGTGGGGTGTGAAGGAGAGAATGATGTACAAAATGATGTACACCTTGAGCCCAGGTGATGGTGATGCTGAGAGAACATGAAGCATTCATTTGAAGATATGCAACTGAGAGTTATTAGAAGGCTGCCGATAGAGCTCAGGAGTGTGATTAGAGTTAGATTAGAGATGTTTAATTAGGAATTAATCTGTAGAAGGATGGTGGTTGAAAAATTGGGAGTGAATGAGATTACTGAGGACAGAATCTAGTGAAAATACAAAAGGACCAAAGGCAGAACTTTGTGTGAGGATTGACTGTCTTCAAACTGGAAAGACTAAACATTAGAAGATGATTAAAATCTGCGTAATATATGCTAAAATCTGAAATAATTAAGGAGAGTCAATTAATAAAACTGAAAAGAGTTCATTCTGGCATAAGTAAAAGAATTATATGGAATAGAGTAAATTTATAGACTTTATTATTTTAGGATATTTTGTTTCACTTGTTAATTTGAGAATGATTTAGATTTAATACAGTAAAAATGTTCTAATGGATTCAAATGTTTTGCCTTACAGCCTGTTTCTCATTGTATTTATTTGTGCCCTTGTATTTATTTTTATTTCTAAGGAAAAAAACTAGAGCAGCAGGGGTATGTTCCAGAGTGATTGGGTCCCTTCCATAGTTGTATTTTAACTTTCAAGTCATGTTTAGGCTATCTTCATAAAATTAGAGATGCTCATAATGAATAATAGCCATTTTCATTTCCAAAGAACTTGCGTAGTAGTACGAATCTTTAAAATACACATTAAAGTACTTGAGGCTCTTCTTTTTTTAATTGAGAAAGACTAATAAACCCCAATGGTAGTATTATCTATCACCATGCCCTTTATTGTGTCATCTTCCACTTGAGACCTGTGAGTGTTCAGAATTAATTGTGCTTAAAAGTTAGTATATTAAAAAAAAGTTAGTATATTAAGTATGTTCCCTTTGAAAAAAGACTTTGGAGCACCAACAAAATGTTAGTAGTGATCATTGCTAAGTAGCAAGATTCTGGGTATTTTTCATTTTCTTTTAACTTTTCTATATGTCCTAGATTATTTACAATAAACATATTACTTTCTGGTTTAAAAAGATTTTATTTAAAGAAAATTAGTATTTTTGACTTTAGTAAGAAATTGTATTAAAAATTTGTATCACCAAAGTTGTTAAATAGCATATTCAGATAAATTGTCATAACCGAGTAGTGGAACTGTGGGTGTTAATTTTTCCTTCCACTCCTAATTTCTTTTGTTTACAATGACCATATATTACTGTTGTTATTTTTGTAATACCATTCAAAATATAAAATATATAGATTTTGTAGGTGCACTTTTAAGGACTTGGAATAGTTAATGGTAAGAATTCATCCCAAAATTTTATATTTAAAGCTTGGCATACAGCCATCTATCTGAAAATAACTTCACAAAAATAACTCTTCTGATAGCTCTTTTATGTTTCTTTAAGTGTTTTTAGTATGTCTGGAAATTCTCACTTGTTCATTTCTGTGTAGGCATCCTATTATAAGATAAAAACACAAGAGTACAATTGAGATAAACCAGTTTATGGTAAATCTGCTTGATTATAAACCTCTTGCTACAATTTTGTAAGTACTTTACTAATACTGCTCTTCTGTGAGTACTTTACTGATACTGATTTTATGTTTTTTAAACTGCTTTTCAATTTCAATGGTAGATTTTTAACAAGTATACTAAGGAATACTAAAATTCTGCTAACTATATAGTTCCCAGTGAATTCGGACCATTTCTCTTGTTTGTACTAAAAATAAAAACAGAGTCCACTTCATTTGCATTGAAGGATAGAAACAGACCATCTGAAAAGCTTACTGCATAGAAATGTTATCCCATAGAAATAGTTGATTGTTTTCATGTTAGCCTATAAGCTTAATTTTTCATTTTATTTTTTTTAAAGATTTTATTTGTTAATTTATTTGAGAAAGAGAGAGAGGGAAAGCACAGGCAGAAGGAGTAGCAGAGGGAGAGAGAGAACCAGGCTTCCGGCTAAGCAGGGAGCCTGATGTGGGAGTTAGTCTCAGGACCCTGGTATCATGACCTGAACTGAAGGCAGTCACTTAACTGACTGAGCCACCCAGGCACCCCTCAGCTTAATTTTTAAAAATCTAAATTACTATAAGTGGAGGAGAAAACTATTAGAATATAATCAGTAAACAAAATTGAAGATATATTTTATATTTGTCTTGAATACTTGTGCTTGAGGAAAAGCAGGTTTAAATTTGGCTCTTCTTACGGATAAATTCATTTCCCAACTTGCTCACTTGCTTCTTTGATGGTACCTTATTTGCAAGTCTTTCCTAAGCATCATATCTAAAGTAATATTCCTCTCCCTGGTTATTGTCTATCTCCCTTAACCTCCTTGTTTTTCTTTATAGCATTTATTGCAACCTAACATATATGATCTAATTACATATATCTTTTTCAATTTTTTTAATTTAAATTCAGTTTAGTTAACATTATAGGTTATTATTAGTTTCAGGAGTAATTACATATATCTTGTTCTCCTCTCTTACTAGAATGTAAAATCTATGAGGGCAGGGACTTTTTCTGCTTGGTTTGTTGCCATTTGACTTGCATTTTAGCAGTACATGGGTTATAAATTCTAAAGGTTGTTTTCAAAGGTTTTAGGGGCATATCTCTCAAAGGGTGTTTCCTAGATCCCCAACATTTGAATGGTGTTAGAAAGCAGATTCCCTAGCTCCAGAATAGCATATTTAAATTTGTTAACTTATAATCTCAGAGTGGAGATAAGGAAATCTACCTTTATAATAAGCTCCCTAAATGGTTTTTATGCATGATAAAGATTGAGGACTGTTTCAGGATATAGTCACTGTGTCGTGTTTGATTTCTCTTGAGAATTTAGAGTTTTCATTGAAATATTTAGCACTGCTTTTACACTTGTCAGCCCTTATTTGCATTGCAGTTTGGGTTATAGTTGAAATGAAGGGAAGGCAGGAGAGAAGTGAGAGGAGAGTCCTGTACTCATGTTTTCATGCGGAATACAGTTTCAGAAGTAATTGGTAAAAAGTGAGTGTGTCAGGGATGGGGGGAGGAGATGATACTAGATGTATTATTCCTTTGAAAAAGAACAGACCTTGAAACTCATGAGTTTGTCACAGAATATTACACAAAGCAATTTCTATTTTTAGATTTTTTTTTAGATTGTTTTAAACCTTTAATTTCTAATATCCATCAAAGCAAAACAGTATTTGAATCCCTACATGCCTATTACTCATTCCCCTATAAAATTTATTCACGGCTGATTCTGCCTCGTTCATACCTTCCATATACCTCCCTTCTGTAGTATTTTGAAGTCATTGACAACAGATTATTCTGTAAATGCTTCAGTTTGTAATGCTCAGAGATGAGAACTGCTTCATTTAAAATGCAACTTCAGTACCATAAAAAGACAAAAAACTTCCCGGGCGCATGGGTGGAGCAGTGGGTTAAGCATATGCCTTCACTCAGGTCATGATCCCAATGTCCTGGGATAGAACCCCATGTCGGGGGCCACCCCTCAGCAGGAAGCCTGCTTCTTCCTCTCCCACTCCCCTTGTTTGTGTTCCTTCTCCCACTGTGTCGTTCTTTGTCAAATAAAAAAAATAAAATCTTTAAAAAAATTTAATAGCAAAAATCCAGTGTTCACATTTCTAGTTGTTTCAAAAATTATAATTTCTAAATTTTTATTATTGTTTGAACATCCAGATAAGTCCACACATTGTGACTGGTTCATATGTCTCTTTAATTTATAGATTTATCTTTCTTCCTTCTCTTTCTCCTTATCCCTGACTCTCCTCCTTCATTCCTGCATTGATTTTGTTGAAGAAACTAGGTTATTTGGGGTCTTCTAGTCTTGGATTTTGCTGATAGCATTCTGTTCTTTTGTCCTATTTCTTATAAATTGGTAGTTTTGGAAGCTCCATCAAATTTAGAATAATATTTTTTTGGAGGCAAGGGTCAAGACTACTTCTTGAGGTAATGATGAATTTATCAGTTTCTAGTTTTGTCTTTTAAATCAATTATGGATTATTAGATTTGGCATGATGGCATAATGTAATTTTGCTGAATTTGTTAAAGTAGTAATGAGTAATATAAGGTTTTGGGTTTTTTTTCCTTTAGAGTTAAAATTCATCTATTAAAATTTATATAACAAGTAATCTTTTTTCAATTTCTTCCTCTAGTGGAGTTTGGAACATGGAAGTAATATCCAGGGCAAGCTACTTTATATATAATCTGAGAAAATTGATTTTAACTTAGAATCATATTAAAGTGTTAATTCTAGAAGTACTTTTACTCCATTGGGCTAATATTGTGATGTTATATTGATATAAAATAACATCAATATTTTTAAAGCTCTGAAGTTAAAGACACTGGGTTTTATTCTCATCTGTTTACATCATTTAAACCTGTTTGTGTGATCTTATATATCATCTTTGGATATGAATACTATTCTTTGTGTTTCTCATTTGATCTTAGGGAGCAGTGAAAAGAGATCCAATGTAAGCTAATCATAGTGTTGCTCTGCACTATATCAGATAAAGTATTATGTTAGTTGACCTCATATCCTTTTGATTGATATTTAAATTTTGTGTTTCTCTTTCTGTAATTTAGTATGAATTCCAAGCCTTTATAAAGTTTGAAGCTTTTAACTGGAATTCTATACAACCCCCTCCCTCCATACAGTATGCAAAAGTGTGTGTGTTTGTGTGTGTATTTTAGTTTTTCTAGGGAGGTGTCTATTTTAGTTTTTCTGAAGCCTGATACAGAATTAATTGCTTTTTCCTCAGTACTTTGTGATTCTTAGTTTTGTATTTGTTTATAGCATGTAAGAAAATTGTTAGGGATATATCTGGTTCTATCTTATTGTGCTTTCCAAGAGGGCAGAGAATATGTTTTATCCATCATTGCATCTTCAGGGTCTAGGGTGTACATAATAGTTGTTTGGTATTTCCTGAATTAATGAAAAATAGATGAGCATATAAAAAAAGATCAAAGAAATGTTCCATTATATCAGGTCAGATTCCTCCTTGTTTTTAAAGACACAACACAGTTGTCATCTCAAGAAAACTTCTTTGACCATCTCTTCCTTCCTCTTCTTTTCATCATGGGTTAGGTGTACTCCTCTGTTCTTACAGGATACACCTTTCGGGGTCATATGGTTTGTATTAAAGTTTTTGAATACCATGATATTGAAGTTGTCTGTTTCCATATATATTTGAGTCATTGAATTTTAAGACTGTCTTATGCATTTTTGTATATCTAGAAGTTGGCTGTTCATGTGCAGAGAAGCTCAATAGGTAATGGTTAAGTTTAATGCAGATAACCATATCTTCCCTTAAAGGATGGATACTCTATTTAAAAGCATAATAGAAAGTAGTGTGTGGTTAATATAATAAGACAGTTAATTATATTCAGCATGTATTTTCCTTGCTTATTATTTGATAAGGCACTGTAGAGGGATTCAAAGATGAATATGGAAAGATAGGAGTTCATAAACTAAGTTGATATAAAGATCATTCAGGCAGTTAAGAGAAGAATATTCAAAAGTGCAAAGGCAAAAAAAGCCACTGTATATAGCTAGGGAATACTTTGGCTAGAGTGTAGTTATGTATAGAAAAGTAGTGACAGGTGTTAATGGGCGAAGAACAGATTATGGAACAAGATCACATAGGGCCTAATATCCTAAACTAATAAAGAGTTTGATATTCCAGATTCATGAGTTATTAAATGCTTGTAAGCTAGAGAATTAGAAAAGAAAATTAATGTCAGTTTGATCTTTTTCTATACCTTAATTTTTGGCTTCTTTTAATTTTAATTTTGCATTTGACTTTATTCCTCTTAAGTTGCAGGTTTGGTGGAGGATTATATAGAAATATAACTGGAAAAAGTTGGTTTACATTAAGCAGAAATCCAAGAGTAATACTAGAAAGAAGAGAAAGACAGCACTTTCTTTTTGCCAAATAATTTAGATAAGATGCTATATTTAAATATCTAAATAATGTTAGGTTGCACATGGGTGGTTTCTTTAATTAAAAAATTTCATTCTTGGGACGCCTGGGTGGCTCAGTTGGTTGAGCAGCTGCCTTCGGCTCAGGTCATGATCCTGGCGTCCTGGGATCGAGTCCCACATCGGGCTTCTTGCTCGGCGGGGAGCCTGCTTCTCCCTCTGCCTCTGCCTGCCACTCTGTCTGCCTGTGCTCGCTCGCTCTCTCTCCCTCTCTCTCTGACAAATAAATAAATTTAAAAAAAAAAATTTCATTCTTCTCCCTGTTCACAGAGGAAAAAAATTTACATACAATACAGAATTCTACCTATTTATTTATTTAAAAAATTCTATTTATTTATATGACAGAGAGAGAGATCACAAGTAGGCAGAGAGGCAGACCAAGAGGGAGAGGGGGAAGCAGGCTCCCTGTTGAGCAGAGAGCCTGATGCGAGGCTGGGTCCCAGGCCCCTGAGACCATGACCTGAGCTGAAATCAGAGGCTTACCCCACTGTGATACCAGGCATCCCAGAATTTTCTACCAATTTAAGTTACTCTATCTGGCAAGATATTTTCAACAGTTTTGTTTGCCAGTAAACAAAAAAAAATGACAAATATAACTAATAGGCTGCAAACACATATTGCCATAACTGGCTATGGTTAATTTGACAGTTTAGTTTTTATACCAAATCTGTATGTATAATGTAATTATAAGAACATAATCTCAAACAAATAACATGTTGAATAAAAGGTTTTGAGAAACAATTAAATGATGATCCACAGAGTACTGAACAAGTGTGAGAAACCACTTATATCCTCCAGTTTATCTGAATCCCTGATTATGGTGCAATTGCCAGTACTTTAGTAATTTCTTCTAATTACTACTTCTGGTAGGGAATTTGTTTGGTAGTGAGATTTAAGTCAAAGGTTATTAGTTATATTTAAGTCTTGTTTTGAAGCAGGTATCATGGCTGGTGCCTGGGTGGCTCAGTCGGTGAAGCCTTCAGCTCAGGTCATGATTCCAGGGTCCTGGAATGGAGCCCCACATCAGGCTCCCTGCTCAGCAAGGAGCCTTCTTCCTTTCCCTCTGCCTGCTACTCCCCCTGCTTGTGTGCTCTCTCTCTTTCTCTCCCTCTCTATCTTAAAAAAAAAAAAAAAAAAAAGTATCATGGCAAGAGTGTATAGACTAGAATAACTACGATCTATTTTAATTTTTTAATAGCAGTTTAAATTTTTCCTAATAGTTAAAATTTATTAACTTCTTTCCATATGCTGTAAATGCTCTGCCAAGCATGCTCTTTGAAGAAGATTTAGATAAAATAGAAAATTGTCAAAAAATTGAAATAAGAAATCACCCATCCCATCAGACAGAGATACTCACTTGGTAGCCTTCTTATCTCATCTATGTCATATATATTATTTACTCACATAAAATTGCAATACAAAATTTGGATTTGCCATATCTACAGTTTTATATCCCTCTTATCACCTATTAGATTTGATTTTACTTGTTAATCAAATGTTACATGTGACTGTTGTTACATATGAAACTGTACACTAACAGGATAACAACAGTAAGATTTTTGTAATGTGGTTTTAGTTTTGGTTTGGTTTTTGACTCCGTAGTTTTTCTTCTAAAACATTTCTTTTTTGTCATATAGATTTGCTATCTTTTGCTACCAACAGAAAATGACACCACCTTCAGTAAAAATGAGCCTGACTCATTAACAAGTACGTTGAAGCCATCAGTCATGTCATGATGAGTTTGTGAGATTTATAGTAAGAATATATCTTAAAAATATATTTTAGTACTTCTAATCACAGAGGTTAGCTTGCTTTCTCATATCCTCATCACTCTACCATATTTTGTAGTTATCCTTTTCAACAGTACTTGTGATTAATTTGCCAATCTAGAGCAAGTAGTAGGAATTGAACCTGTCTTGACTGCCAATAATACACAAAAGCCCAGTAGAACTTTTGAAATTACACTTTATCAGAATTTATCACAATTTTAGTATTAGTTAACATATACTAAGTGTCACTCTCTGTCACTCTTTGAAAGGGCTTTATCAATATTAAAGTATCTAATCCATACAACTCTTGAGGTAACTGGTGATTTATTTAACCTATTTTACAAATGAGAAAAGGAGACACAAAAAAATAATTCGCCCAAACTAGTTAGTGGCAGCACCTGGATTGGAATCCAGCCTCTTTGGCTCCAGAACCCAGGTACTTAATCACTGTGCTGTGTTGCTGAAGAACAAGAGCTATAGGGATTGAGAGAAAGGAGCCTTTATACCTGAGAGAGAGGCTGGAGAGAAAGGAATCATAAAGGATTTCAAGGAGGAAGGAACATGTAGAAACCTGTGGTGGTAGGATTGATAGTATTTGCAATAAAATTATTAAAAATAATTATATGTGTGAAATATGTGAAAATCTGAAGGAAATAGTTGAAGTATATAACTAGACTATACATGGACTTTGTTGAGCTAAGCAGTGATTAGTATATGTTTTAATAGCTTATTAACAAAAAATATGTACATCTGGTGGCAAAAATTTTATTGTGTGTAGGTAATACATACACTTGCTCCTCTACTATTAAGAAACTACTACTGTTACTAGCTTCTTTTCTTCAATTTCGTGTCTAATAGCCATCTCAAATTTTAACATGTGCAAAACTGAACTTGTGGTTTGTTTTGTTTTGCTTTTCTAAGTCTACTCTTACCTTCTGAATAAATTACTCCACTGTCTATCAAGTTGCTTTGGCCAGAAAAACTCGCTTTTTTCATTGATTCTTTGTTTTCATTTACTTCTCATAGTAAGCATATCAACCAGTTGTGAGCTGCCTTTTGTGAATAACTCTTTGCTATCTCTCTCCTCTTGTTTCTCACCACTTTACAAGTCATTATCATCTCTTGCCTGTAATACTGTTGTTGTAGTTTCCTGACTTTTGTTTTCTTTATTCTGCTTTTTCCTCCTAGAGTACCATTTTCTACTTAGCAGCCAGAGTGAACTTTTAAAAATGTACATACATTAAAAGAAGTAACTATCCTCTAAAGTGCTTCATGGGCATTTAAGCTATAGTAAGGAGTTTGGCTTACTCTTTTATGTACCGGTAAAGCCATTTCTCACCTTAGAGCCTTGATAACTTGTTTGTTCTTTTATCTAGAATACTCTGTCCCCAAGATTTTTTTTTGGTTTTTGGGTTTGTTTCTGTCATGGCTGGCTCCTCCTATCAGTTCCTCAGAGAAATTGTTCTTGAGTGTCTGTCCCAGAGTTTATAGTATGTAACTTGTAGTTAGAACTGATGTTTGTATGTATGTATTTGTTTACTTACTTTTCGTATCTTACTCATTTTGTGTATTTTCAGTGAGGTAGGAATCTTGCCTGTGTTAAGCTTGTTATAATTATTGCCAACTCATAGCCCACTACCTATAAGTAATTAATATTGAATGAAGGAATAAATGAATGAGTGAACAAATGAATGGAGCTGTCTGGAATTTGTTTTGATCAAGGAGTAAGCTTGAAATCAACCTTTATTTTTGTTCATATTCAGCCAGTTGCAGCATTATTTTATTCCATTGTTTTGTTATACCATCTTTATAATACATTAAATTCTTCATGTGCTTGGATTTTTTTTTTGAAGTTTTTATTTAAATTCTGGTTAATTAACATACAGTGTAATATTAGTTACAAGTGTACAATATAGAGATTCAGCATTTCCATACATCACCTGGTACTCATTAGAAGTGTATTCCTTAATCCCTATCATCTATTTAATCTATCCCCCTGTCCATCTCCATTTTGGTACCATCAGTTCTCTACAGTGAAGAGTCTGTCTCTTGGTTTGCCTCTTTCTTTTTTTTCTCTTTGCTCACTTGTATTGTTTCTTAAATTCCACATATGAGTGAAATCATATGGTATTTGTCTTTTTTTGACTTAGTTCGCTTAGCATAATACTCTATAGTTCCATATATATTTTTTGCAAATGGCAAGATTTCATTCTTTTTTATGTCTGAGTAATATTCCCTTATGTATATACCCCACATCTTTTTTTTTTTTTTTAAGATTTTATTTATTTATTTATCAGAGAGAGAAAGCACAAGCAGAGGGAACAGCAGGCGAGGGAGAAGCAGACTCCCTGCTGAGCAAGGAGCCCAATGTGGGACTCGATCCCAGGACTCTGGGATCATGATCCGAGCTGAAGGCAGATGCTTAACCAACTGAGCCACCCAGGCGTCTCACCCCATGTCTTTATCCATTCATCAGTCAATGGATACTTGGACTGTTTCCATAATTTGGCTATTGTAGATGATGCTGGGTGCATGTATCCCTTTGAATTAGTATTTTTGTATTCTTTGGGTAAATGCGTAATAGTATAATTGTTGGGTTGTAGGGTAGTTCTATTTTTAACTTTTTGAGGATCTTCCATACTGTTTTCCAGAGTAGGTGCACCAGTTTGCATTCCCACCAGCAGTGCAAGAGGATTCCCCTTTCTCTGAATCCTTGCCAACACCCATTGTTTCTTGTGTTGTTGATTTTCCCCATTCTGATAGGTGTGAGGTGATGTTTCATTATAGTTTATGATTTGTATTTCCCTGATGATCAGTGACAGTGAGCTTATAAAACTCAACACCCATAAAGTAAATAATCCAATTAAAAATAGGCAGATGACATGAATAAACATTTTTCCAAAGTGAGCTGTTTGCTGACTCTCAGGGCTTCTATTCAACATAGTACTGGAAGTCCTAGCCGCAGCAATCAGACAACAAAAAGAAATTAAAGGAATTCAGATCAGCAAGGAATAAGTCAAACTTTTACTATTTGCAGTTAAGATGATACTATATATAGAAAACCCAAAAGACTCACTGATAAACTACTAGAACTGATAGACCAATTCAGTGAAGTCACAGGACACAAAATCAACATACAGAAATCTGTTGTATTTCTATAAGCCAGTAATGAAGCAGCAGAAAGAGAAATTAAGGAATCCGTTCCATTTACAACTGCACCGTAAGACACTTAGGAATAAACCTAACCAAAGAGGTAAAAGACCTGTACTCTGAAAACTAAAACAGTGGTGAGAGAAAGTGGAGATGACACAAAGAAATGGAGAGACATTCCATGCTCATGGAATGGAAGAACAAATATTGTTAAAATGTCTGTACTACCCAAAACTATCTGTAGGCTCAATGCAATCCCTATGAAAATAACACTGGCATTTTTCACAGAACTGGAACAAGGAACCCTAAGATTTGTATGGAATGAAAAGACCTCAAATAGCCAAAGCAACCTTGAAAAAGAAAAGGAATGCTGGAGGCATCACAATTCCAGACTTTAAGCTATATTACAAAGCTGTAGTGATCAAGACAGTGTGGTACTGACATAAAACTAAACACACAGATCAAACAGAACAGAACAGGAAACCCAGAAATGGACTCAAACTTAATGGTCAATTAATCTTTGATAAAGTAGAAAAGAATATCCAGTGGGAAAAAGTGAAATCTCTTCAACAAATGGTGTTGGGAAAACTAGACTGCTTTCTTACACCATATGCAAAACTAAATCTAAATTCAAAAGACCTACGTGTAAGACCTGAAACCATAAAAACCCTAGAAGGGAACATAGGCAGTAACTTCTTTGACATCAGCTGTAGCAACTTTTTCCTTGATATGTCTCTTTAGGCAAAGGAAACAAAAGCAAAAATACACCTTTGGGACTGTATCAAAATAAAAATCTTCTGTACAACAAAGGAAACTTCCATCAATAAAATTAAAAGGCAACCCACAGAATGGGAGAAGATATTTGGAAATGACATACCTGATAAAAAGTCTGTATTAGAAATAAATAAAAAGTTTATGAAACTCAACATCAAAAAAATAAATAATCCAGTTAAAAACTGGGGAAGACATGAGCAGACATTTCTCCAAAGAAGGCATCCAGGTGGCCAACAGACACATGAAAAGATGCTCAACATTACTGTTTATCAGGGAAATGTGAATCAGAACTACAATGAGCTATCATCTCACACCTGTCAGAATGGCTAAAATCAACAACGCAAGAAATATGTGTTGGTAAGGATGTGGAAAAAAGGAATACTTGTACACTGTTGGTGGGAATGCAGACTGGTGCAGGCACTGTGGAAAACAATATGGAGTTTCCTCAAAAAGTTAAAAATAAAATGACTGTGATCCAGTAATTGCACTACTGGGTATTTATCCAAAGAATACTCAAGAACAGTAATTCAAAGGGATACCTGCATCCTGATGTTTATATCAGCATTATCTACAATAGCTAAATTATGGAAGAAGCCCAAGTATCCATCAACTGAAGAATGACTAAAGAAATAGTAGATTAAAGAAATGATTAAAGAAATACAGATTTAAGAAAAGAAATGAATAAAGAAATAAGAAAATAGTCTACAGTGGAGTATTGTTCAGCCATAAAAACAAATGAAATCTTGTCATTTGCAATCACGTGGATGAAGCTAGAGAGTACAGTGGTAAGTTGAAATAAGTCAGAAGAAGACACATACTGTGTGATTTCATTCATATGTGGGGTTTAAGAAACAAAACAAGCAAAAGGAGAGAAAAAGGAGACAAATCAAGAAACAGATCTTAACTATAGAGAAGAAACTGATGGTTATCGTGAGGAAGGTGGGTGGGGGAATGGATGAAATATGGAATGGGGATTACAGAGTACACTTATGATAATGAGCACTGAGTAATATATGGAATTGTTGAATCACTATTTTGTACACCTGAAACTAATATACTAATGTATGTTAACTATAGTGGAATTCAAATAAAAAACTTAAACATTATTTGAAGTTTAAAATAGGAGATCATTTGGGAAGAGTGATTTTGGTAGTGTAAGTGCAGGCAAATGCCAGATTGGGGTGTGAACGAAACATGAAATGGACCAGGAATTTAGATGTCACTCTTTACAAGGGGAAAGTTTGGGTTTTTTTTTAATTATTTAAAGATTTTATTTATTTTAGAGAGAGAGCATGTGCAAGCAAGGTGAAGGGCAGTGGGAGAGAGAGAATCTCATTTTGTTTTTAAGATAAACTTTTACATTACATATTTGTATGCTAAAGACAATTAGCATGTAGAGGTTGAAATTGCAGAAGATAATAAATGAAATGCAAATTTAGAAAACCAGTGGTGGGATTAGCTTTGGTAAGAGAATGAGAAGCACATATTTTCAGTGCAGTTTGAAGTAGTATTTAGATAATTTTGTTCTATGAGAAACAGGAAATGGGAGCTCTTCCATAAAACTACCAGCAGCTTTTTAGGCCCTCTGGGTGGCTCAGTTGTTTGTGTCTGACTCTTAATATCAGCTGAGGTCTTGATCTCAGGGTTGTGAGTTCAAGCCCTGTGTTGGGCTCCATGCTGGGTGTGGAGCCTAATTAAAGAAAAAAAAAATACAAACACAAGTGGTGGGGAATGTCAGCTACTAATTTATGATGGGGTGAAGCGTTTGAATAATCATTATGTTTTGAAATTGCTGTTACAGAGTACCATTGAGAGAATTGACCTCCTTTAAAAACTTCTCTTAGGTGGGGTTGATTTCAGTTTAGGTTACATAGGCAACAGTACAAGGTGGTGATTTTTCCTGCAGTACTAGTAGTGGAAGTATTAGGAATCAAAGTTTTTGGCTGAGATGCAAGAAAGAAGTGGAGTGCCTGAGACAGATGATTGATCAAGAGAGAAGAGCTTTGTCATGTATGATGGGTCCCAACTACTTGTCTATGTGAATAGCTAAAAGAAACTAAATTTTATTAGAGCAAATGAAGCAAGCAAATAAGGGATAGGAAGTCTGGATGACGCAATGAGTTAAAAATGTGGGGGTGGGAGTGCTGCTTGGGTGGAGTAGTTGGTTAAGTGTGGGACTCTTGGTTTTGGTGAGGTTGTGATTTTGTGGTTGTCAGACCTCATGTGGGCTCTGCACTCAGAGCGGAGTCTGCTTGAGGCTCCCTCTGCCCCCTCACCCCATGCTTATTCTCTTTCTCTAAAATGAGTAAATAAATCTTTCTTTTAAAATGTGGGGGAATAAGTAACAACTGAGAGAATAGAATGTAAAGAATATCAAGTGAGAAATTTCATAGTCTAATAAATGCAAAAATACTTTTTATAGGTATGAAGGCTTCTTTTTTCTGAAAATTCTTTTGGGTATTTGATACAGCTGAATCTGAGGAATGGTTTCCAAACTTTTGTGATCTGTTTTCCCAAGATCAGAAAATATTTTGAATATGTGCCCTCAATGTATCTATATTTATCATTCTGTACTGTTATGTTTTATTAAAACATTTGTTAAAATGTTACAATCTAGATACTTAAACATGAGAGATTACACATATTTTAAAGATAAGTTTTAACATTAATGTTAAAAAACATTAGTGTGGGCAAGGACATTGTGATACTTCACTAGTTTTGAAAAATTTGGTTATAGAGCTTTACGTTAAGTTTATTTTGGTACTTGGGTTTAATGGCTATTATAGTTCAAAGCTCATAAAAATGGATAAATCCAGATGGAAGGGCACTATAAGCTGGGCTGACTACATCGTGGTGCCTATCAAACAGACCAAAAAATTTTTTTTTAAGATTTACTTATTTATTTATTTATTTGAGAGAGAGAGCACGAGTGAGAGTGTATGAACAGGGGGAAGGATCAGCAGACTCCCCACTGAGCAGGTAGCTGGACGTGGGGCTCCATCCCAGGACCCAGAGATCATGACTTGAGGCAGATGCTTAAGTGACTGAGCCACCTAGGCGCCACTCAAAACAGGCAAAAGTTTCTGTTGAAATTCACTGGTAGAGTTGTCTTCCCTGATTTCAATTAGTTGCTCTTGAAGACTGATATCAAGGTTTATTTTACTGGATAATTTTCATTTATCCCTCCAAATCTATCTCCGTCTTTGTGCAGTGTGCTCTGTGCCCTATGAAGCTGATTTCTAAGTACAGCATTAGCTGGTCTGCCTTGTGGTCTGGCTTGTGATTGGATTCAGTCAGTGGGAGGCACAGAGAGGGTTGGGATATTCTAACAACTTTCTCTTTTCCTGGGCTACAGATTGTCAATAACTGTGCTCCATAATTCTGTGGCCCTCTTCTATAATTATAGCTTTCTTTGTTCCAGTAATTAACCCTTCTCTTTTCTCTTTTGGGCATAGAGTGATGATAGTTCACTAGCTAACCCAAGAGTGCTTCACTGTTCTTTCTAGTTTTTCTTAGTCTCTTCATTCAGCACCTCCTTTTTAGTTTATCTTCCCAGGATCCTGAGGGCTGTAGTTAGATTTAAAATTTTTTTAAGTAAATAGGTTAAAAAAATGACGGAAACTCTTTATTTAGAATATTTTTAAACAGATTGGATAATTGTTTCCAAGTTTTAATTGTACAGATACAATTTTTATAGGTAAGCATTTATATTGTTTTGATAATAAAAACAAAATCACATAATAATGGTTTTAGTGGGGGAGGGTGGTAGTACATATATTAACCATAAGTAAAGCTTAATGTCAGTTGACTTCTTTACTACTCACTTTAATAATTTGAAACAGAATTAAGCCTCTGAATTCTGAAATTTGGAATGTATTAACACAGAAAAGACCTTTCACACTTTAAAAAAAAAACAACAAACTCAAGGAGTCAACTGTAATTGCTTAGCTTTTGCTTATAGTTAGCAATCAGTTATTTTCAAACTATTGTCAGACTGATTTTATAAAATAATTTTCAGTAAAAAATAGGCACAGGAAAAGCTTGAATTTTAGAAAGAGTTATTTTAGTGTATTATTTTAATTGTTTATTGATTGTCTGACAATTCTTATTTGGCGGTAAGACTTACTTAATTTTGTCTTACTGCATTTTATTTTCTGATAAATGAAGCCCAAACAGTTAGTAACAAATGCTTAATAGGAATTTTTCAACTTAAATTTTATGTATGTAAATTTAAAATGAAAAATAAACAGATTTGGTGTGTATCCTTACAAATATCACACTCATGCGTGCACATGCATTTTTTTAAAAAATTTCATTTCTTTTCAGCGTAACAGAATTCATAATTTTACACCACACTCAGTGCTCCATGCAATGCATGCCCTCCATAATACCCACCACCTGGCTCCCCCAACCTCCCACCCCCCGTCCCTTCAAAACCCTCAGGTTGTTTTTCAGAGTCCATAGTCTCTCATGGTTCATCTCCCCCCCAATTTCCCTCAACTCCCTTCTCCTCTCCATTTCCCCATGTCCTCCGTGTTATTTGTTATATGTTTGATGCTCTGAAGCTACATTCATTAACAAAACAAAATCCTTGTCTTCCTGGAGCTTTCATTCTGGTGAGATGGAAAGTTACCAAATAAATAGATAATTATACAATGTAATTTAAAGATAAACAGGAAGAAAAAGAAATGGATAAGGGAACAAAGAGTGACAGGGCACCCTTTACTAGTTATGATGGTCAGGGAAGTCCTCTCAGGTATGCTGACACTTGAACAGATTTGGATCAAGTGATAATGCCTAGCTATGCAGATATTGGGGGTAAGAGTTCCTTATATGAGGACAAGGATGATCAAGGGCAAAGCTGATATTGCTGTGAGTGAGAATAATTCAGAGACTTCTGTGGCCAGAACACAAAGAGCTGTGATGAGCAGAGTGGTAGAAAATGAGGTCTAGAGAGGTAGATGTGGGTCATATTACACTAGATCTTTTAGGCCTTCAAAATTTTTGATTTTAAGTGTAACTGAAAGGCTTTGGACAAGACAGAGCAGAGGAATCACATGATCCAATTACCTGTTAAAAGAATGACCTGGGTTGCTGCAAGGAGATAAGAAATAAAAGCCAGGGAGATGAACCATGAGAGACTGTGGACTCTGAGAAACAAACCTGAGGGTTTTGGAGGGGTGGGGTGAGTCTGGTGGTGGGTATTAAGGAAGGCACGTATTGCATGGAGCACTGTGTGTGATGCATAAACAATGAATCTTGGAACACTGAAAAAATAAAATAAAGTTTAAAAAAAAAAAAAGAAACAGAAGCCAGGTTGCCCTAGGCATGAAGAGGTTGCAATAGTCTAGGTGAGGGTTTGAACTTGTACACAAACATACATACTACTTGGTGCCATGTGTATGTTTACACATACATATATATAATCACTTTTGGATCAGAAGATATATCCAGAAACTTTTACATTCAGCAGTGTAATATGGACATCTTTTATAGTGAGTATATACAGACTTCCTAATTCCTTTTAATGGGTGGATGTTATTCCATGTTGTGGTGTACATTGTTTAATCTGTGTATAAAAGGACATTTATGTTTACAGGTTGTTCTTTTTCAATAACAATGTGTGTGTGTGTGTGTGTGTGAGAGAGAGAGAGAGAGAGATTGCTCACAGTTGTGGAGATACGTCTGTAGGGTAAATTCCCAGGACCATGATGGGTCAAAGGATTTGAGTACGTTAAATCTTAATGATTATTACCAAATTGACTTCCAAAAATGTTGCAATTTTACATATCCAATAATGTTCTGTGAACATTTTTCTTTTCTAGATTCTCCCCAACACTGAGTAATCTTTACACTTTTTAAGTTTTACATCTTTATATGAAAGAGACTGCATAGTTTTCCTTCTTGTATTTTAAATATGAATTATAAATATCAAAGTATATACATTTTTTCTGATGAGTAATAAAGGATATTCATTTCTCTTTGGTCTTTGTTCTGAGAAAATACTGTTTAAAAAATAGTTTATATGATTTTATCTTCTCTACTTGTAAGAGTGAAATTAAAGGATAAAATTTAGTTTCTGGCTTGTTTACATAATAATTTAGCCACGAGACTTCCTGTTTCCTTCAACTTTTATCCCCAGTGCTCTGCATATACTGTGACCTATGAGATGTCATCATGTTTCAATGCAGTATTGTTCATTAATGTTCTCTTCCATCAGTATTAATGAGGAAGTAATTAAAATTACAGAACTAGTTAGTTCACCGGTAAAATGAACCCAAGTATACCTATTCAGTATCTGTTATTGCCAATCATCTTCATATCTTTTGGCCCATATTGCTTCTGGCCGACATTCCTTTTGGCCCAATTAGCCATCAGACAGATCTGTGTTCTTGTGCATAAAATAATCACAGCCTGAAACAGTATGGTGAGATTAACCCAAATTCTTCAGGATTACTTGAAAACTTAAAGTTCATGCCCTACTTGAAGCTGAATCAGCTACAACATTATTTCCTTACAACAAAGAAGACATAAAATAGTGCCATAGTTCAGTAGAACCTTGCTCTAGATGGCCTGAGACTAAGATTGTTATAAAAGTTCTTCTTACAGTAATAAACTATTGTGAACAAAGTCCAGGATGGAAAGGCATTTGATTGTATTTCATACCATAAAGGTTTGTTTCATTGAACCTTGGCCTGCTTTGTATTAAAGAAAGCCTTTAGGAAAGCAGGAAAATTTGATTACAGGATCAGCTTTTAATTTATGTAGAATTCATCCAGCATATTGAATGCTTGCTTGGAGTATTGACTTGATTTTGTCATTGTAGAAATAACAGATGTTCAAAACCTTCAGAGACTCTGGCATATTTCACAGAGGTAGAAGAGGAGATATTTTCCCTGATGCTTTTTATAATTAGCCGTTTTTATAGATAAAAGTTCAGAAGTCACGTTTTAATTTTGACCTAAAAACTTGATAAGATAAATGTTTCTTTTTCCAATGTAAATGGTTTTAATCAATTATTTCAAATTCATTAAGGGGATTTATAGATAATTAAAATGCTGAGAAACTTTTTTATCAGTGTTCAAGTATTAGAGTAGTATATTCGTGCATTAATAGAATATTATAGGGTAAGGAGACATTTGTGTGACACTGAAAACGGAATTTTGATTCCTAGATTCTTTTTATAGGTTAGTCAGGTTTCCAAATTTGTACTTATATATCATAGTGTTTAATATATTGTAATGTTTCATTTGTTTATAATTTCTTCAAAGCATTTATGTACCATGAATTTTCTCTCGCAAAATGTTTTTTGTAGTGTTATGCATTTTCCTATACCAATGACAGGTAGTATGAAAAAGATAAGCTGCATTTAATTTTGCGAACAGTAAACTTTTTTGCCCATTAAAGCGATAGTGTTTTAATCCTTAATTTTAATGTGAAAGATTCATGTATTTCTTTTTTCTTTAATTTATTTATTTGAGAGAAAAAAAAGAGGGAGCATGAGCAGGGGCGGGGGGACAAAGGTAGAGGTAGAGGGAAGAGCAGACTCCCTGTGAGCGAGGAGCCTGACCTGGGACTTGATCCCAGGACCCCAATATCATGACTTGAGCTGAAGTCAGATGCCCAACCAACTGAGCCACCCAGGCACCCCAGGATTTACGTATTTCTTAAATGTAGTGAAGGGTCTGTCATTCAGACTAATTTTATAATGGGTAAGGAAAATTAGAAATTAATGAAGGGCAGATTAAAATTTGGAACATAGCTAAGTAAGGTTTAACTATGTACTTTCTATATAGTTAGCAAAAGAGATTATTCTTAAGATGCTGGTTTAAGAGCGTTTATTGCTTACCCAGAAGATTTGACCTTATGAATTGACTTATTCTTCTCCAAGGCACTTGAGAGAAAAGACAACGATAGCAGTTACATCTAGAGGCTATTATGGATTGGAGGATGAGAAGGGAACTGCATGTACCTCAACAAGGCGTCGGTCAACACAACGAAGTTTGGCAGGCTTGACAAGTGGAGTTTTTGAATCTATAATGGTTCAAGTTTTGAGACAGGAAGAACAGCTGAGAGCAAAAGAAGAAAAAAGGTAAATGTTACAAAAAAAAAAAAGTCATTTTCAAATTTCTAGGAAGTACTTTTCAAAGAGTAGCTGTATAACTTTTGTGTGCCCGTATCAAATTTTGGGCCCATTTTAGTAGTATTGCAAAATGCATTGTCACTCAAGTATGAAATCATAATGAAATACCACAATGAAATTTGTTTAAAAATAGTTTTAAATTTCAAACCAAATTACTTTGAAGCTAAACACAAATTTTTATGAAAGATTTCAGAATGCTTTCTAGATTTCTAGAAGTATATCAAATGAATTATAAGTGAAAATAGAAGTATTATCAAATTTTAAATTAGAAGAGTTTTATATAGATTTGTATAGCATTAGAGTAGATTCACAGACCTTTAAAATTAGGAGAAACTCCAAAGATTATGTAGTTCAAAATGACACATAGGTTCACCTCTGCTAGTTTATCCATTGGTATTAATTTTCTGGATAACTCAGCCTACCCTGGGCTCATCAGGAAAGAATGTTGTGCTTAGTGTTGCCTTCTAGGGTCTGGGAGCATAGATTAATGACATTTGTATAACATTTTATTTATAACAAAAGAGACTAGGGCACAAAGAGGTGATTACTTAAAAAAGACTGGTGATTTTCATAATAAATCAAATCTCAAACTCAAACTATATTAGGAGCGATTGCTGTTGTAATAGGGAACTGCTAATACTACTCAAAGGTAATTTATAATGTCTTTGTTACTTTCATAGTAATAAATTTAGCTTGTTTTCATATTTGTATCATTAAAACTCAACCTTAAGACTTTCTTCTGCCATCGTTTTTATTCTAGTGATTAATTCATAACCCACTGTGAAATACTTTTTTTTCCTTCTATAAAATCTCATAGAGCTTCTCCTGCTAAAGGAAAGTGGATTTTATGAAAAGGGATAAAGATTAATCTGAAGTAGTGTATAATAGCTTGGAATGGAGAGGAAATGAAGAAAAGAAAGGCTTATAGGAAGAAGGCTATAGTAGTCTGGATCTTTGCTACTGATGACCAGAAATAGGGAGAGAGAGGTCAGATTGTTCTGGGAACAAATAACAAGACTAAGTACCTTCCTTGATACTAAGGGATAACAAAGGAAGAGGCAAAGATAAGTTAGAACATAGTTGTAATAATAGTTATAGCAGCAATAAGAAGATAAAAAAGAATGGTTAACATTTATTGAACATGATTATTTGCCAGGTTTGGCTCTAAGTACCTTATATGTATTTAACATTTATCCTGAAGCACAGAGAGATTAATTAACTTGCCCAAGATCAGGCAATTTTTGAGTGGTAGTCAAGATTTGAATCCAGGCATTTTGGCTCTAGAACTTGTGCTCCTAACTAATACGCTCTCCTTTTGACTTGTAATATGATAGAACTAATAAAACAGAAGAACCTGAATCCATCATATAAGGAAAGATCAGTGAATTCTTTTTAGTAAGTGATGGAGAAACATTTAAGCATCCAAGTAGGAATGGATAGCAAGAAACTAGAAATCTAACTGAATCTTTTTCTTTTCTTCAGTTTTACATGTTTGTGTGTCCTTGTGCTTAATGTCAAATAAACATAGGTGAATAAGATATGAGCAAAAATGCACCATTAGTGTCTTAGTGACTACGATAATTTCATGGAGTACTATGAATTAAACTTTCTCTTTGGGTTTAGTGTTAACTTTTAATTTTTAAATTATAAGTATTTTAAACATGAAACGAAGAATAAAATTATAATAAAAGTCCACGTACCCACTACTCAGCAATTTTTAAAGAGATTAATATAGTTAAAACAGGATTCCCTAGATTTCTCCTTTGTCCCCAGAAGAAACCACTATCCTCACTCTGTCATTCCTGCACATTTTATTATTGAATTTTAAGAATTCTTTTATATATTATGGATCCAGGTACTTTATCAAATATATATACATTGCAGATATTTTCTGCTGGTCTTTTGCTTGACTTTTCATTCTCAGTGTTTTTTAAGAAACAGAACATTTAAACTTTAGGTTTATTCTTTTGTTTTAATGTTTTGTGCTTTTTATGACCTAAGAAATCTTAGCTTACCCAAGATTATTAATTTTCCCCCTTTTCCCCCCGAAATTTCTTTCTTTTTTTTATAAAGATTTTATTTATTTATTTGACAGACAAAGATCACAAGTAGGCAGAGAGGCAGGCAGAGAGAGAAGAGAAAGCAGGCTCCCTGCTGAGCAGAGAGCCCAATGCAGGGCTCGATCCCAGCACCCTGAGATCATGACCTGAGCTGAAGGCAGAGGCTTTAACCCACTGAGCCACCCAGGCACCTCCCCCCTGAAATTTCTAAGGTTTGTTTTACTTATTAATTTAGACAGGGAGAGAGAGAGTGGGGACAAAGGGAGAAGAGAGAGAGAACCTTAAGCAGGCTGTGTGCCCAACACAGAGCCCACGTGGGCTTGAACTCACAATCTTGAGATCATGACCTGAGCCAAAATCAAGAGTTGGATACTTAACTGACTGAGCTACCCAGACACCCCTCTAAATTTTATTTTTCATGGTTAGGTCTGTGATTCATTTGAAGTTAATTTTTGTGTGTGGTTTAAAGTAAAGGTAAAAGTTTATTTTTTTTCCCACATAGTCCATTGCCCCAGTATCATTTGTTGAAAAAAACTATTCTTTCCTTACTAAGTTAGATTCGCATCTTTATTGAAAATCAGTTGAACTTGGGCACCTGGGTGACTCAGTTGGTTATGCGACTGCCTTCGGCTCAGGTCATGATTCTGGAGTCCTGGAATCAAGTCCTGCGTTGGGCTCCCAGCTCCGTGGGGAGTCTGGTTCTCCCTCTCACCTTGTCCCCTCTCATGTTCTCTCTCACTTTCTCTCTCTCAAATAGATTAATAAATAAATAAATAAATCTTTTTTTAAAAAAGGCAATATGATCTCTAAAAAAAAAATACCAGTTGAACATATATTTATGAGTCTTTCTTAGACTTCTTATTCTGTTTCATTTATCTATAGGTCTGTCCTTAGGCCAATAATACAGTGACTTGATTAATATAGCTTTATAGTAAGCTTTGAAATTTCGTAATATGAGTCTTCCAGCTTTGTATTTTGTATTTTGTTTTCAAAATTGTTAGGCTACACTAGATTCTTCGCATTTCTGTGTGATTTAGACCATATTGTAAATGCCTACAAAAAAATGCCTGAGGAAATTTTGATTGAAATTGAATGGAATTTATCAGTCAGTTTCTGGATAATTGTAAATTTCTTTCAGTGCCATTTTTTAGTTTTCAGTGATTACATTTTCCACATATTTGGTTATGTGTATATTTGGTATCTGTACGTATTTTCATGTTTTTGATGCAACTGTAAGTCATTTTTAAAATTCAATTTACAGTTTTTTCTTGCTAAATACAATTGATTTTAGCATAGGGATCTTTGTCTCTTTGTACTCTGAATTCTGAAAGATTGTGCTTCAGTAGTTTGAAAGTCTGCTATTGCATGCATATGTGTATTTATGATGCTTACGGTTTTTTGATGGATTGACATCCTTCTTATGAGTGTCTCTTTTTATCCCTGATAATATTTCTGACATTGTTTAATATTGCATTTTATCTCAACTGTTGGCTTATGAGCTATTATTATTTGAGGTTTGTTTTTTTTTAGTGACTTCTCTAAGCTTTACAAGATGTGCTTAACTTACCATATTTAACTTCAGATTTTATACTACTTCACAGTATACTGCTGTTTACCTCTTATACTTTGTGCTGCTGTTGTCATTTTACTTCTACAATATGTTATAAACCCCAATACTCAGTTATTGTATGTCCTTTAAATAGTTACCTTGTGAAGAAATTTAAGAATGAGGAGAAAAATGTATTTTTTTAAATTTGAGAGTGAGCAAGATGGAGAGAGAGAAGGAGCAGGGGGAGGGGCAGAAAGAGAGGGAGAATCAGATTCCCCATCGAGCAGGGAGCCTGATGTGGGACTCCATCCCAGGACCCTGAGATCATGACCTGAGCCAAAGGCAGATGCTTAACCGACTGAGCCACCCAGGCATCTGAAAGAAATGTATTTTAAATTTATCTGTACATTTACTCATCCCAACAATCTGCCTTCCTTTGTACTGATCCGTGATGCCATCTAGTGTCATTTTTCTACTGCCTAAAGAACTTTCTTTAGCATTTCTAATAATGTAGGTCTTTCAGTGAACTTTTATTTTTTGGTTTGAAAACATCTTTATTTTTCCTTACATTTTGAAGGAGAAAAATCTAGCTTGACTTCATTTTTCCCCCCATCAGTACTTAAAGGTTAGCATAGCTTAACCATACATAATTTTTGTTAAGTTTTATTTTAAATTCCAGTTAGTTAACATACAATGTAATATTAGTTTCAGGTGTACAATACAGTGATTTAACACTTCCATACAACACCCAGTGGTCATCACAACAAGTGCACTCCTAATTCCCATCACCTATTTAACCCATTCCCCCCTCCACCTCCCTTCTAGTAACTATCAGTTTGTTCTCTGTAGTTGACAGTCTGTTTCTTGGTTTATCTCTCTCTTTTTCTTTTCCCTTTGCTTGTTTGTTTTGTTTCTTAAATTCCACATATGGGTAAAATCGTACGGAATTTGTATTTTTTTCACTGACTGACTTCATTTACCGTAATACTCTCTAGCTACATCCATGTCCTTGCAAATGGCAAGATTTCTTTCTTTTTTATGTAATATTCCCTTATATATATATATATCCCACATCTTCTTTATCCATAAATTAGTCAGTGGACACTTAGACTGTTTCCATAATTTGCCTAGTGTAGATAATGCTGGTATAAACATCAGGTTGCATGTATGCCTTTGAATTAGTATTTTTGTATACTTAGGGTAATAAATACCTACTAGAATAATTGCTGGATCAGGGTATTTTTAACTTTTTCAGGAACCTCCATACTGTGTTCTAGAGAGGCTGCACCAGTTTGATTCCCATCAATAGTGCAAGAGGGTTCCCTTTTCTCCACATCCTTACCAACACCTGTTGTTTCTTGTGTTGTTGATTTTAACCATTTTGACAGGTGTAAGTTGATATCTCATTGTAGTTTTGATTTGCATTTCCCTAATGATCATTGATGCTGAGCATCTTTTCATGTGTCTGTTGGCCATCTTGATGTTTTCTTTAGAAAAAAATGTCTTATTCATGTCTTTTGCCCATTTTTTAAAGTGGATTATTTGTTTTTTGGGTGTTAAGTTTAAGTGCTTTATATATATTTTGGATATTAACCCTTTATCAGCTATGTCATTTCCAAATATCTTTTCCCATTTTGTAGGTTGCCTTTTAGTTTTCTTTCATTGCAGAGCTTTTTATTTTGATGTAATCCTAACAGTATATTTTTCCTTTTGTTCACCTTGCCTCAGGAAACATATCTAGAAAGAAGTTGTTATGGCTGATGTCAAAGAAATTACTGCCTATGTTATCTTCTAGCAGTTTTATGGTTTTCAGGTATCAGCATTTAGGTCTTTAATCCATTTAAAGTTTATTTTTGTATATGGTAAAGAATGTGGTCCAGTTTCATTCTTTTGCATGTTTTCCAGTTTTTCCAATACAATTTGTTGAAGAGATTTGACTTCTTCCCATTGGATAGTCCTTCCTGCTTTATCGAGATTAATTTTTTTTAAAGATTTTATTTATTTATTTGACAGACAGAGATCACAAGTAGGCAGAGAGGCAGGCAGAGAGAGAGGAGGAAGCAGGCTTCCCGCTGAGCAGAGAGCCTGATGCGGGGCTCAATCCCAGGACCCTGAGATCATGACCTGAGCAGAAGGCAGAGGCTTAACCCACTGAGCCACCCAGGCGCCCCATATCGAGATTAATTGATCATATAATTGTGGATTCATTTCCGGGTTTTCTCTTTTGTTCCTTTGATCTGTGTGTCTGTTTTTATTCCAGTACCATACTGTCTTGATCACTACAGCTTTGTAATATAGCTTAAGGTCTGGAATTGTGATGCCTCCAGCATTCTTTTTCTTTTTCAAGGTTGCTTTCACTATTCTTTTTCAAGGTTGCTAAGTCCATACAAATCTTAGGGTTCCTTGTTCCAGTTCTGTGAAAAATGCCAGTGTTATTTTCATAGGGATTGCATTGAGCCTATAGATAGTTTTGGGTAGTATAGACATTTTAACAATACTTGTTCTTCCATTCCATGAGCATGGAATGTCTCTCCATTTCTTTGTGTCATCTCCACTTTCTCTCACCACTGTTTTATAGTTTTCAGAGTACAGGTCTTTTACCTCTTTGGTTAGGTTTATTCCTAGGTGTCTTACGGTTTTTGGTGCAGTTGTAAATGGAACGGATTCCTTAATTTCTCTTTCTGCTGCTTCATTACTGGCTTATAGAAATACAACAGATTTCTGTATGTTGATTTTGTGTCCTGTGACTTCACTGAATTGGTCTATCAGTTCTAGTAGTTTATCAGTGAGTCTTTTGGGTTTTCTATATATAGTATCATCTTAACTGCAAATAGTAAAAGTTTGACTTATTCCTTGCTGATCTGAATTCCTTTAATTTCTTTTTGTTGTCTGATTGCTGTGGCTAGGACTTCTAGTGCTATGTTGAATAAAAGTGGTGAGATTGGACATCCCTGTCTTGTTCCTGACTGTAGAGGAAAAGGTCTCAGTTTTTCCCCTATTAGGATGATATTAGCTGTGAGTTTTTCATGTATAGCCTTTATTATCTTGCGTATGTTCCCTCTAAACCACTTCATTGAGGGCTTTTTGTCATGAATGGATGTTGTACTTCATTATTGTTTGTTAGGTGCTTTTTCTATATCTATTGAAATGATCATATGGTTATTATCCTTTCTCTTATGGATGTGTTGTAACAAGTTGATTGGTGAATATAGAACCCAGGAATAAATCCCACTTAATTATGGTGAATGATTTTTTAATGTATTACTAAAATTGGTTTGCTGGTATTTTATTGAGAGTTTTTGCATCTGTCTTAATGATATTGGCTTGTAGTTCTCTTGCTTTAATGATGTCTGTTTGATTTGGAATCAGGGTGATGCCTCATAGAATGAATATGAAAATTTTCCTTCCTTCTCCCTTCTCTTATATTTTGGAATCATTTAAGAATAGGTATTAACTCTTCTTTAAATGTTTGGTGGAATTCAAGATATCTGTCCCTGACTTTTTGTTTATTGGGACTTGTTTGGGTAATGATTCGATTTCTTTGCCTATTATTGATCTATTCAAGCTTTCTGTTTCTTCCTGTTTCACTTTTTGTTTCACTTCCTGTTATACATTTCTAGGAATTTATCCATTTCTTCTAGATTTTCTAACTTGTTGGCATATAGTTTTTCATAACATTTTCTTAGAATTGTATTTCTCTCATTGGCTGTTAGTTACATCTCCTCTCTCATTGGTGATTTTATGTATTTGCGTCCATTTCCTTTTCTTTTTGATCAGTCTGGCTGGAGGTTTATCAATTTCATTAATTTTTTCAAAGAAGCAGCTCCTGGTTTTATAGATGTCTTCTGTTTTTGGTTTTTGGTTTTTGGTTTTTTGGTTTTTTTAGTTTCTATTATTATTTATTTCTGCCCTAATCTTTATTATTTCCTTCCTTCTACTGGCTTTAGGCTTCATTTGTTGTCCTTTTTCTGGTTCATTTCAGTGTGAGGTTAGGTTGCTTATTTGAGATTTTTCCTTCTTCTTGAGGTAGGCCTGTATTGCTGTATACTTTCCTTTTAGGACAGCCTTTGTTGCATCCAAATGATTCTGGACTTGTGCGTTTTGATTTTCATTTATTTCCGTGTATTTCTTTCCTTTGATTTCCTTGTTGACCCATTCATTGTTTAATAATATATGCAACTAATACAATGTTCATTGTTTAATAACATGTTGTTTAACCTCCTTGTATTTGTGGTCTCTCTAAATTTTTTTCTTGTTGTTAACTTCTGGTTTCATAGTGTTGTTGTCAGAAAAGGTGCATCCTGTGACTTCAGTCTTACTATATTCGTTGAGGCCTATTTTATGGTCTAATATGTGATCTGTTGTGGAGAATGTTCATGTGCACTTGAAAAGAATATGTATCCTGCTCTTTTAGGATGGAATGTTCTGAATATATCTGTTAAGTCTATCTGATCCACTGTGTCATTCAAAGCCATTGTTTTGTTGTTGATTTTCTGTTTGGATGATCTATGTATTGATGCAAGTAGGATGTTAAAGTCCCTTACTTTTTTCGTATTATCATCGATGAGTTCCTTTATGTTTGTTATTGTTTTATAAATTTCGGTCCTCCCATGTTGTATGCATAAATATTTAAAATTGTTTTATCTTCCTTTTGTATCATCCCCTTATTATTATGTAGCGCTCTTCTTTGTCTCTTGTTACAGTCTTTTTTTAATGTTCAGTTAGCCATTGTATAATACATCATTAGTTTTTGTTGTAGTGTTCAGTGATTCATTAGTTGCATATAACACCAATGCTCATCACATGTGCCCTCCTTAATACCCAGCACCCTGTTACCCCATCCCCCCACCTTCTCCCTCTGAAATGCTCAGTTTGTTTCCTGGGGTCCGTAGTTTTTCATGGTTCATCTCCCTCTCTGATTTTTCTTCCTTCGGATTTCCCTAACTTCCCCTATGGTCCTCCATGCTATTGTTTATATTCCACATAAGAGTGAAACAATATGAAAATTATCTTTCTCCTTGACTTATTTCACTTAGCATAATCCCCTCCAGTTCCAGCCATGTTGATGCAGATGATGGGCATCCATCCTTTCTGATGGCTGAATAACATTCTATTGTATATATGAACCACATCTTCTTCACCACTCATCTGTTGAAAGTCATCTCAACTCCTTCCACAGTGTGACTATCGTGAACATTGCTCCTTGATCATTGGGGTGCATGTGCCCTTTCTTTTCACTGTATCTGTATTTTGGGGGTAAATACCCAGTAGTGCATTTGCAGGGTCATAGGGTAGCTCTACTTTTAACATCTTGAGGAACCTCCATCCTGTTTTCCAAAGTGGCTGTACCAGCTTGCATTCCTACCAATAGTGTAAGAGGGTTCCCCTTTCTCTACATCCTCGCCAACATTTGTTGTTTCCTGACTTGTTAATTTTAGCCATTCTGCATGGTGTGAGGTGGCATTTCATTGTGGTTTTGATTTGTATTTCTCTGGTACCAAGTGATGTTGAGCATTTTTTCATGTGTCTGTTGGCCATTGGATGTCTTCTTTGGAGGAATGTCTGTTCATGTCTTCTGCCCATTTCTTGATTGGATCATTTGGTGTTTTTTTTGGGTGTTGAGTTTAGTTAAGTTCTTTATACATTTTGGGTACTAACCCTTTATCTAATAAAACTTTAGCACATACCTTCTCCCATCTGTCAGTTGTCTTTTGATTTTGTCAACTGTTTCTTTTGCTGTGCAAAAGCTTTTATCTTGATGAAGTCCCAGTAGTTCATTTTTGCTTTTGTTTGTTTCCCTCGCCATTAGAGCTGTATCTTGCAAAAAGTTCCTGTGGCCGAGGTCAAAGAGGATGCTTCCTGTGTTCTCCTCTAGGATTTTCATGGATTCCTATCTCACATTTAGGTCTTTCATCCATTTTGAGTTTAGCTTTGTGTATGGTGTAAAAAAATGGTCTAGTTTCATTCTTCTACATGTGGCTATCCAATTTTCCCAGTACCATTTGTTGAAGAGACTTTTTTCCATTAGATGTTCTTTCCTTGTTAATTGACCAAGAGTTGAGGGTCCATTTCTGGGTTCTCTCTTCTGTCCCATTGATCTTTGAATCTGTTTTGTACCAGTAGTATACTGTCTTGAGATTATAGCTCTCTAATACAACTTGAAGCCCAGGATTGTGATGCCACCACGTATGGTTTTCTTTTTCAACTTTTCCTCTGGCTATTTGGGTACATTTCTATGAAAAAAAGTTGATGGTATTTTGATAGGAATTGCATTGAATGTATGGATTGCTCTAGGTAGCCCATTGAATGTGTGGATTGTACACATTCTGACTGGTATAAGGTGCTATTCATTGTGGCTTTGATTTTAATTTCCCTGATGCCAAGTGATGTTGAATATTTTTTCATGTGTCTTTTAGCTTTTTTTATGTCTTTGGAGGAATGTGTCTAGGTAGCCTAGACATTTTAATAATATTTGTTCTTCTAATCCATGATCAGGAAATGTTTTTTCCATTTCTCTGTGCCTTCCTCAGTTTCTTCATGAGTACAGATCTTTGCCTCTTCAGTTGGGTTTATTCCTAGGTATCTTACGGTTTTTGGTGCAGTTGTAAATGGGATCAATCCTTTAATTTCTCTTCCTTCAATCACATTGTTAGTGTATAGAAATGCCACTGATTTCTTAGCATTAATTTTGTTTCCTGCCACTTTTCTGAATTCTTGTGTAAATTTTAGCAGTTTTGGGGTGGAGTCTTTTGGGCTTTCCACAGAGTATCATGTTGTTTGTGAAGAGTCAGAGTGTGACTTCTTTGCTGATTTGGATAGCTTTTATTTCTTTTCATTGTCTGATTGCTGACACTTAGACTTCCAGTACTATGTTGACCAACAGTGGCAGTAGTGGACAACCCTGTTATGTTCCTGACCTTATGGGAAAAGCTTTCAGTTTTTCCCTGTTGAGGATCATACTTGCTGTAGGCTCTCATATATTTATGATTTTGTGGTATGTTCCCTCTGTCCCTATACTCTGTAGAGTATTAAGAAAGATGCTATACTTTGTCAAATGCTTTTTTCTGCACCAGTTGAGAGGATCATATGGTTGGTGTCTTTTCTTTGAATAATGTAACATATCACGTTGATTGATTTGTGAATGTTGGACCACTGATGCAGCCCAGGAATGAATCCCACTTGGTCCTGGTGCATAATCTTTTCAGTGTACTGTTGGATCCTATTGGCTAGTATCCTGGTGACAATTTTGGCATCCATGTTCATGGGGGATATTGGCTTGTAATTCTCCTTTTTGGTGGGGTCTTTATCTGTTTTTGGGAAGGAGGTAATGCTGGCCTCATCGAAAGAGTTTGGAAGTTTTCCTTCCATTTCTGTTTTTTTGAAACAGCTTTAGAAGAATAGGTATTAATTTGCCCTTTATTTTTCCTCACAAAATATTTTTATATGATTTTTTATTATGTTCAGTTAGCCACTGTATAGTACGTTATTAGTTTTTGACGTAGTGTTCAGTGACTCATTAGTTGCATAACATGTGCGCTCCTTAAAACCCATCACCTGGCTACCCCATTACCTCCACTACCCTCCCCTCCGAAACTCTCAGTTTGTTTCCTGGAGTCCAGAGTCTTTTATGGTCCTTCTCTCTCTCTCTGATTTCTCCCCCTTCAGTTTTCCCTCCCTTCCTCTATGGTCCTCCATACAATTCCTTATGAGTGAAATTCATATGAGTGAAATCATATGAGAATTGTCTTTCTCCTTGACTTATTTCACTTAGCATAATCCCCTCCAGTTCCAGCCATGTCAATGCAAATGGTGGGTATTCATCCTTTCTGGTGGCTGAATAACATTCCATTGTGTATATGTACCACATCTTCTTTATCACTCCTCTGTTGAAGGGCATCTCAAGTCATTCCACAGTTTGGCTGTCGTGGACATTGCTCCTGTGATCATTGGGGTGCAAGTGCCCTCTTCTTTTCACTACACTGTATCTTTGGGGTAAATACTTAGTGCAATTTCAGGGTCATAGGGTAGGTCTATTTTTTACATCTTGAGGAACCTCCATCCTATTTTCCAGAGTGGCTGTACTACTGGCTTACATTCCCACACACAGTGTAAGAGGATTCCCCTTTCTCTACATCCTTGCCAACATTTGTTGTTTCCTATTTTGTTAATTTCTGCCATTCTGACTGGTATTCATTGTGGCTTTGACTTGTATTTCCCTGATGCCAAGTGATGTTGAATATTTTTTCATGTGTCTTTTAGCTTTTTGTGTGTCTTCTTTGGAGGAATGTCTGTTCATGTCTTCTCATTTGTTGACTGGATTGTTTTTTGGGTGTTGAGTTTGAGATGTCCTTTATATATCTTGGATACCGCCCTTTATCTGTATGTCGTTTCCAAATATCTTCTCCTATTCCATGGGTTGCCTCTTAGTTTTGTTGACTGTTTCCTTTGCTGTGCAGAAGCTTTTTATCTTGATGAAGTCCCAGAGGTTCCAGAAACCTATGGGATACTACAAAGGTGGTCCTAAGGGGGAAATACATAGCCATCCAAGCCTCTCTCAAAAAATTATAAAAATCCCAAGTGCACATTTAAAGAAGAAATCATAGCTATTCTACTGAAGCTGTTTCAGAAAAGAGAAACAGAAGGAAAACTTCAAAATTCGTTCTCTGAGACCAGCATTACCCTGATCCCCAAACCAGGCAAAGACTGCATCAAAAAGAATTACAGACCAATATCCCTGACGAATGTGGATGCCAAAATACTCAACGAGATTCTGGACAATAGGATCCAACAGTTTATTAAAAGGATTATTCACCATGACAAAGTGGGATTTATTCCTGGAATGCAAGGGTGGTTCAACATTTGCAAATCAATCAACATGATATTAATTCTTTAAATGTTTGGTAGAATTCCCCTGGGAAGCAATCCAGCCCTGGACTCTGTTTTTTGATTACTGCTTCAATTTCCTTGCAGGTTATGGGCCTGCTCAGGTTTTCTATTCCTTCCTGTTTCAGTTTTGGTAGTTTGTATGTTTTGGGGAATGTATCCATTTCTTCCAGATTTTCTAATTTGTTGCCATATAGTTTCTCATAATATGTTCTTATAAGTGTTTGTATTGATTCAGTGTTGATTGTGATCTCTGTTCCTTCATTCATGATTTTATTAATTTGGGTCCTTTCTCTTTTCTTTTTGATAGATCTGGCTAGGAGTTTTTGGTCTTATTAATTCTCTCAAAGAACCAGCTGCTAGTTTTGTTGATCTGTCCTTCTCTTCCTTTGGTTTCTGTTTCTTTGATTGCTGCTCTAATCTTTATTAATTCTCTTCTTCTGCTGGATTTAGTCTTTATTTGCTCTTTGTTCTCCAGCTCCTTTGTGTATAAGGTTAGATTATGTATTTGAGACCTTTCTTGGTTCTTGAAAAAGGCCTGTATTGCTATACACTTCCCTTCTTAGGACTGCCTTCGCTGAATCTCAAAGGTTTTGAACAGTTGTGTTTTCATTTTCATTTCTTTCCATTAATTTTTTAAGATTTCTTTTTTTAATGTCCTGGTTGACATTATTTATTCTTTAATTGGTTGTTCTTTAACCAATTAAATTGGATGTTCTTTAACCTCCATGAATTTGTGTTCCTTCCTAATTTCCTCTTGTCATTGAGTTCAGTTTCAAAGCACTGTGGTCTGAAAATATGCAGGGATAATTCCATTATTTTGGTATAAGTTGAGACCTGATTTGTGGCCCAGTATATAGACCCACTGCATGATCTTTTCTGGACCATGTTCTATGTGCACTTGAGAAGAATGTGTATTTTGTTGCTTTGTGGTGGAATGCCCTGAATATATGTGTGAAGTCCCTCTGTTCCAATATGTCATTCAAAGCCCTTGTTTCCTTGTTGATCTTTTGGTTAGCTGACCTGTCCATTGAATTGGTGGTGTTAATGTCCTGTGCTATGTGCTATTATTATATTATTACCAAAGTGTTTCTTTAATTTTGTTATTAATTGGTTTATAAAATTGGCTGCTACCATGTTAGAGGCATAAATATTTACAATTGTTAGATCTTCTTGTTGGATAGACCCTTTAATTATGATGTAATGATTTTCTTCATCTCTTATTACAGTCTTTGGTTTAAAATCTATTTTTGTCTGATATAAGGATTGCACACCATCTTTCTTTTGATGTTCCTTAGTATGATAAGTCATTCTCCACCTCCTCACTTTCAATCCAGAGATGTCTTTGGGTATAAAATGAGTCTTTTGCAGACACCATATTGTTGGGGCTTGCTTTTTTATACAGTCTGATACCCTGTGTCTTTGAGTGGAGCATTTAGTCCATTTTCACTCAGAGCAACTATTAAAGACTACTCTGGTGCCATTGTATTACCTGTAAAATTATTGTTTCTTTATATTTTCTGTTTCCTTCTGGCCTATGTTACTTTTGGGCTCTCTCTTTGCTTACAGGATCCCCTTTAATATTTCTTCAGTGATCACAAATTCTTTTAGTTTCTGTTTGTCCTATAATCTCTATCTCTCCTTCTATTGTGAATGACAGCCTTGCTGGATAAGGTATTCTTGGCTGCATATTTTCCTCATTTAGAACCCTGAATATATCATGCCTGTCCTTTCTGCCCTCCAGGTTTTTGTGGATAGGTCTGCTGTCAGCCCTATGTTTCCACCTTTATAGGTTAAGGACCTCTTGTCCCCAGCTGCTTTCAGGGTTTTCTCTTATCTCTCAAATTTGCAAGCTTTGCTATTATATGTCAAGCTGTTGATCTATTTTTATTGCTGTTGAGGGTGTTTGTCTGTGCCTCCTGGACTTGAACGCCTGTTTCCTTCATCAGGTTAGGGAAGTTCTCAGCTATAGTTTGCTCCAATGTACCTTCATCCTCTCTTTCCTCTTTCTGTGGGATTCTAATTATTCTAATACTGTTTTGCTTTATAGTATCACTTATCTGTAAAATTCTCCCCTCGTAATCCAGTAGTTGTTTTTTTTTCTTTTTTTCTAATTTTCTTCATTCTCCACCGTTTTGTCTTCTACATCACTGATTTTCTCTTCTGCTTCATTTTATTCTAGCAGTTAGAGCCTCCTGTTTTGATTGCATCTCAGTAATAGCCTTTTAGATTTCCACTTGATTAGATTTTAGTTCTTTTATTTCTATAATAAGGAATTCTTTAGTGTCGTCTATGCTTTTTTAAGCCTAGGTCATACCTTTATAATCATTATTTGGAATTCTATCTTTGATGTCTTACTTGTATTCATATTAAGTCCTTGGTAGCTAGTACTGCTACTTGTTCTCTTTTCTGGGGTGAGTTTCTTTCTTTTCATTCTGTCCAGAGAAGAATAGATGAACAAGAGAACAAAATACAAAAATAGCAACCATGACACCAGCAAAATATACACCAAGCAAATCAGAAGAAGTCAGAAAGCAAAAAGGAATAAAAGAAAGAAAATAATCAAACAGGTGGACAGAACAGAGCAATACACTAGGTCCTGTGTGTATTTTGGTCTATTTGTTAGAATAAATTAGGTCCCAAAATTGTTAACAGAAGATAGATAGATATCTCCAAAAATTGAAATTGAACATAATGAAATTAATTCAAAAATGAAAATATATATATATAATTGAAAACTATAAAAGAGTTTAAAAAAAGTTGATGAAATAAGAACATAGTTGAAAAGGGAAAGAAAAAAAGAAAAAGAAAAAAAAATTAAACTGAAAGATGAAGGAATCGTGAGGAGAAAAAAAAACCCTGAATTCTATACACTATTTTCCCCTAGTGTTGGAGTTTTGAAGTTCTGTGTGACTGGTAAACTTGGTATTAGCTGGATGTTCCTGCTGATCTTCTGGGGGAGGGATTTGTTGCACTGATTCTGAGGTGTCTTTCTGGAGGCGGAATTGCTCCCCTCTTGCCAGGGGCCTGGATTCAGTGGAAGTTGCTTTGAATTGGTCTTTGTGGCTTTTATTCTCTGAAGGCTCTCTTTACTATTTTAGAGGATGGAAATGCCTGTGATCTGTTCTCCAACCCTGGAGCCAAAAATTTGCACCCCTCCAACTCTTTGATGAGCCCTCACAGGAAAGCCATCAATTACTCTTGTCTCTGGTTTTTGTCTGCACTCTGTGTTCACCCAGCTCATGACTGAGCATTGTTATCTCAGTCATGTGACCCTGATTCGAGTCTCTACACTTTACAGACTCCTGTGGCAGGCACACGTGCTGTTCCTCCCAGGGCAGAGAGTGGGGTCTTGCTTTGGTTCTACCTCTTGCTGGACCTCTGTTTGGAGAGCGGTGGCCCAGTCCTGTCATGGTTTGCAGTTTTTGGCAGCACCATGCTGAATGCCCACTCCTGAGCTGTTTGTAGCTGGCTTCCTTGCCCTGATGCTTGGGAACTCTGATGCACTTAAGTACCTGTTTTTGTGTGACCAGGTGATCCTGAGACCACAGTGTCCCAGGTAGGATTCTGCCCAGCTTTGCCATCAGAGCACCTTTTAGGCAAGGACATCCCTCACAGGAACAGATTTCTAAAAGTTCTGATTTTGCACTCTGCTGCTCTGTCACTTTCTGTTAGCTGGCTTGGGGGGTTTCCTCCCCCTGGGTTTATCTTCTGATGTATCACCTCAGATTCACTTCTCCATACCTCCTACCTTGGTTGCTTTTCTATTTGTAGAATTGCAGCAATTCTTTTCTTAGATCTCCAGTTGAATTTGCTAGTGTTTAGAATGATTTGATATCTACCCAACTGAATTCCAGGGACGGTCCGAAAGTAGAGTTCCCTATTTCTCTGCCATTTTCTTCCTCCTCCTCCTTTTTTTAAAGTTGGAATTTATGGCATAATAAGTGAGAAATCTTACATACTGTTAAGTAGGTTAAAACCGCTTTTATATTGGGAATTCAAGTTGGCAGCAATGTGAATAATTTAGTGCATATTTTCATATGGTAATACTTCAGTTATCTGATGAGCATTTGATAATTTTTAGCTTATCATTTGGGAAGATATAAACATAAAAGTAAATTATTCTTATAACTTTTGTAAGTTTCACAGTTAGGTCTCTGTTTTGTGATCTATTCCAATTAAAGGAGGGAAGGGAGTCACCATTCTGTATTTTAATTTTTATATACAGTAGGTGGTTTCTCTTTCTTGTATAGTATATGCCATAAAAATTATGGTCTCTTAACTCAAATTGCAAAAATCCAAAATCCAACTGTCTTTATTGATTTGGACAGCATTGGAAGCCAATGCAAAAGAGATGACAGATTATGTGTTGAACAAAAAAGAATAAAGATTGAGTAAAGGTTAGCAGTCTGGCCATCTTCAGGTGAATGCTGATAGGACAATAGACAGTCTTGGGGTTGATCAGTGCGTGGAGGCACTGTTGATTTAAGAGAGCAACATTGTAGCCCAAAATTTTGGGAAAATTGATTAAAAGGACTGGTTATAATTTATAGTCGCAATTATAGTCCTTCAGCCACTCAAAGATCATTGCATTCTGGTTATAATGGTGACCTTGAACCAGTAGGGGAAGATTAAATTACATTTTATATACCTTATTTATTAAGCATGAAAGTTATATAATGCATTTTAGATAGGTTTTTCAAAATAATGAAATTGGTTAAAATTGAGGAAACTTCCTCAAGGAAATTTCTGTTAATTTGTTATAACATGTTAATCATATAATTAGGTGGCAATTTGGATTATTAGAGTATGCTTTAGCTCTAAAAATATTGGACCGGTCCACCATTCTTTTTTGCAAAACTGCTTGCATTTCAGAAATAGTGTGTATGGTTTTTATGCTCTTATTTCATGTATTTTTATAAGCTTAGTGATATTGATTTAGAAACCACTGGAGTTAAAAATATTTTATACATCATTTTGTGAAATAAAAACTATGACTTACGATTACGTGACTTATTTTCAAATTCTTTGCACCATAAAATAACAATGACTTAATGCAGTAGACATTCGTCATTTGTGACCACCCAACATTTTGGGGATCTTCCCTGCATTTTGCTGATTCCCTCTATTACAAGTCCTGACTTCCCAATATAGATGCCAGAAAATTTGTATTCTCATTCCCATTCACAGCTAAGATAGATCCATAAGACCAGTTATACACTTACACAATAGTGTGGGAGCAACATGAGGTGGCAGTCTTAGGCAGGGGAACTTCTCTTTTGGCAAAGATGTAATAGGAGCTTCTGGTTTTCTAGGTTCTTAGTATCAGAGGTGTCAAATAGTGGTGGCAGTCTAATTTTTCCTGGAGAAGCTCTCAGAGTGTGGTTGTGATTCATATTTTCATATCTTCTCTAAGTTTAGCTTCTTGGCCCTTAATAGGGCTTTTGTAAACTTTCTACTCATCTTTAAGTAGATTACTTTTCTGCTTTAACTAGCCAGAAGTGATTCTTTTGTTGGCAGCTAAGTAGGAAGCTTGACTGAACACCTAATATGAATGGTTGGTTTTCTGAACATAATATTATTTATTTTATTTTAGAAAGTAAAATAAATTATTTTATTTTAGAAAGTATAAATAAATGCTTTACTTTCCTTTTTCATGCCATCAATTTGCATATATTGTATTGTTTCCTTAATTGATGGATTATTTTGGATTAAAGCATCTATATATTTTTTTACTAGATTGTAACTTCTTAAAGAATGGGGTCCATGCTTTCATCTCTTTGTGTCCTCACACATGGTAAGCATTCAACAAACATTTATAAAACTAGTAAATTTAAGATACTTTATTTTTAATGAAGTTAGGATACTTTAAAACTTTTTTTTTTTTTTTTTTTTTTGGTAAAGCTGTGTACTCATTAGTAATGTTCCTACTAAGTTATACAAGACCAAAATAACCTTGGGCATAGCTTCTGATATTATTTCACACAGTTAAACACTCTCTGAGCCAGTAAAGAAGAACATCAAAAATGAGAGCTTGTCCAGGCAAAAAAAAAAATTTTGGACTACTTTTTTGTTCCTTTGGTGTTGTTTACATTTTATTTTCTTTCTAATTAGCCAGTGCGGTTTCTATAATTATTCTCAGACAGTCCTTTAGCATCTCCCCAACATTGAAGGCTTAATTTTTTTTTAATATTTTTTTCTCCTTTACTGAAGTATAACTGACAAAATTGTAAGATATTTAAAGTATACAATGTACTGATTTGATATATGTAAACACTGTGAAAAGAACATAACATTTAATAGCAGCTATCTTGGGGTGAAGGGATAATTTTTTGAACTAACATTTTGGAAGTATGCATTACTGGATCTCACTTCAATATTGTACTTTTGGACACATTTTTAAATTGAAAATAACTTCAGAGGCTGGTAAATTTTATCTGTCCTTGTCAGCAAAATGTAGTCTGCTTCACCATTTCATAATACAGCATTAAATAAATTTTTAATCATATTTTAAGTGTTTGACAAAGGTTTTAAAAATTAGTAGATTATAGACATTAACTCTAAAGCTCTTCAACAAGTTCCCATTTCCTATACACTGCACTATTAAGGATTGGGGGAGAGACTCACGTTCTTGTTCTAAGGAACTATTCTCTGGTATGTTGGCCTATACCAAAGTGGACTTTGTTTCTTTATCTCATGCCTTCTCAGTACTCATTCTATAATTCTCTTCTGAAAGATAAAATTTATAGGGAACAGAAGTGTAAGTAGCAGCCCTCAAGTAACTTCAGGCTATCCCCACAATTGGCAATATCATACCCCAACTATGTTATAACCTTTGTAGGCACTCAAGCCAGCAGAATGTGTGTATTACACCATTGCCTAATTTTCTTCTTCCAAGAGTAAGCCATGTGATGCTTCATTTGGTGCTACCAATGACAAACCATGTATTTCTGGTGCTTACCCTAACCCAGCATATGTCTGAGGACGTTTTCCTACCCTTCTATGTCCTTAGTGTCCCTATGGATGAGTTAAATAAGTAATTTCAGAAATTACTCTATCACTAACCTGTATTGGCCAAAGGTTGCCTATCTCTATTTTAGGTAAAAATAAGTTCATAAAAGTGTTTTGATCTCTTCCAATTTCCCCTTTGATTTTCTTTCTCAAGCACTAAGCTGTTATTCTTTCATTTCTGCAGAAACAGAATTGATTGTGACATGGTTGACCAAAATCCATTTTAATGCTAATGCTAAGAGTATTAAATGAACCTGCATTTTGATATGTTGATATTCCAACAGATAGAGTTTTCTGTGCCAGATTTCTAAACAAAGTCTGAGTTAGAGTCCATGAGAACTAATTCAAAAACCTTTTTAGTAGTTAACAGCAGAATATTAAAGAAGAAATTACACTCTTCTCAGCATCTAGAGTGTAAAGAAACTTGTTTTCGTGGTAAGAAACACAGTACCTATAAATTTAACACAGTATATATAAATTTAATATTACCTGGCCTATATTCTTCAACTTTGGAAAAGTTGATTTAAGAATTTTTTTCATTTTACAAGCTTTTTAGTTTAGAAGTCAGATAGTGCCTTTAAGGCTTCTATGAAAAACTGCAGCCTTACTTCAGCTCAACTTTAAGACCATGAGTCAGACATGCTTCATTAACTTTTAGGTATTTCTTCTAGTAATTGTTTCCACATTTTTAACTACATGCTTATATTGCTATTTCCTTTTTTTTTTTTTAAGATTTTATTTATTTATTTCAGAATGAGAGAGAGAGAGAGAGAGGAACCACGAGGCCCGGGGGGGTGGGTGAGAGGGAGAAGCAAACTCCCTGCTGAGCAGGGAACCTCATGTGGGACTCAGTCCCAGGACCCTGGGATTACAACCTGAACCGAAGGCAGATGTTTAACAGACTGAGCCACCCAGACACCCTGTAAATTGCTATTTCTTGATATTTCAGTTTGGCATTATCTGTTGGCATCCATGTAGAAGATGAAAATTCTCTTAAAATTATTTTTAAGATTTGGAAGTTACGTGTTCTCTTAAAATCATTTTTACTGACTAGAAAGTTACATGTTCTATGTCTGTTCTTAATTTTGATCTTTTCTGCCTCATCCTTAAATATTACTGTTGAATAATAATTAAGCTCTTAGCTCTGTCTCATATTTTTTAAACCCAAACTAGACATTATTATTGCTGTTTTTAGTAAAATAATCTTTATTTACCCACATGACTAACAGTTGATTTGTATTCTGTAATCCTTATATCTTAGAACTTCTTTCTGTGATCTTTTTTTTTTTTCCTGAAATACATATTCTAAAAGTATTTTCTCTATATCTTTAAATTGGGATAGTTTCTATTACTGTCTTCCAACTTCACTGATCTTTTCTTCTGCCATGCCTAATTTGCCATTAGTATCATTGAGTATATTTTCATCTCAGACATAGTAGTTTTCATCTCTCAACGTTTGATTGGTGTCTATTTTATATCTTATATGTCTCTACATAATTTGTTGACTATATGGATTATGGTTTCAATAACTACTCTAATGGTCTTCTTTTTTAGTTCTAACATGTGTTTCATTTCTGGGCCAGTTTTTTTTTAATTATTTTATTTTTTTTTTAAGATTTTATTTACTTATTGACAGACAGAGATCACAAGTAGGCAGAGAGGCAGGCAGAGAGAGAGGAGGAAGCAGGCTCTCCACGGAGCAGAGAGCCTGATGCGGGGCTCGATCCCAGGACCCCGGGATCATGACCCAAGCCGATAGCAGAGGCTTTAACCCACTGAGCCACCCAGGCGCCCCTTCTGGGCCAGTTTTAATGGATCAGTTTTTCTCCTCATATGGATCATGTGTTTCTGCTAGTTTTGATTTAGATGCCAAACATTGTTTTATCTTGGAAGGTGCTAGATATTTTTATTCTTATATATCTTCTTGAGCTTTTTTCTAGAATGCAGTTAAATTACTATGAAACAGATTTTGAATCTTAGGATTTGTTATCTGGGTCCAGAGGAATGCTCAGTTTAGGGTTAATTATTCTCTACTACCAAGCACTCTATTAGATGTTCCAAGAATTACGAGTTCTTTGATGATGGTTGGTGGAAATAGCTATTGGTTTCTAATCTTTTGGTTGTTTTCCCCCTACCCAGCTTATTTCCTTACATGCATGTATTAATTAGTACTATTTAAGGGGGACCCTCTGTACATCTTTGTTATTCCCATTGTATTCACTTCTCTCTCCTCTTTGGTATTATGCCCTGCAGGCTTTAGCTGCCTTGATAGACTCTAGCTGCCTTGAATTCTTGGCTCCTCAACTCCTGGAGTTTGCTGGGCTTTCCCTGGGTTTTCCCTCCCTGCATCATGGCTTGGAAACTCTCGGCAGGCAATAAACTTCCACAGTTGTTGGGCTCACCTTGTCTGTTTCCCATTTCTCAGAGATCACTATCCTTTGCTTGATGCTTAGGTTCTTGAAAAATTCTTTTAGCTATTTTGTCAGGATTTTTTTGGTTTGTTCAGGGGAAGAGTCAATGATTCCTTATTATTTCATCTTGGGTGAAAGCAGAAGACACTTCAGAAGTTTTTACTTTAGTTGGAATCAGTTTTGCTTTTTTCATCCAATTGTAAAGGACATTAATTTATCCTCATGAATGAATGATATGCTTCTGGTTTACTTTGTTGCTCTTCAAAAATTGTTCAACCCTTTTGTCATTTCTGTATATGTAATCTTTTTTTTTTCCTTCTCTGCTTGTAGGATTTTCTTTTTGTCTTTGTTTTAGTATTTTATTGTTTTATTATGATGTAACCAAGTGTGGCTTTCCTAATTTCTTTTCTTGGGCTTCCTGAATTGAGGATTTGTGTCCTTCATTAATTTGTGTCCTTCATTAATTCTGGGAAATATACAGCCATTATGTCTTCAAATATTGCCTCATCACCATCCTCCTATCACTCTTCTGTATTCTTATTTTCTAAAGCTCCAGTTGGTTGTTAGATTGTAATCTGTCTGCCATTAGTCTTTACACTCTCTTCCATACATTTTATACTTTTTTTTTAACTGAATTCTCAGCTCTGCCTTTTCCTATGTATAGTCAATTATTTAAGCTCTTCATTGAGTATTTTATTTTTGTTTATATGTTTTTATTTCTGTAAGTTCCTTTTGTTTCATTTTCAAATTTGCCTAGACAAAATCTGAATCTAAAAGATGGTTCTTTGAAATTCTCTGATAATTTCTTGTTGCTGATTATCTTAATTCCCACTTTTACTTCTTTTAACCTCTTACGTTTTGTTTCTAGTATTTCATTCACTGAAGTTTTTTTTGTAAAATTTTGTTTATTTGTGTGTGTGTGTGTGTGTGTGTGTATGAGAGAGAGAGAGAGCGAGAGCGAGCGCACAAGCAGGGGAAATGGCAGGGAGAAGGAGAAGCAGGGTCCCTGCTGAGCAAGGTTCCAGATGCTGGACTCAATTCCAGGACCCTGGGATCATGACCCAAGCTGAAGGCAGATGCTCAACTGACTGAGCCACCCAGGAGTCCCTCATTTTTTTTTTTTTAAAGATTTTATTTGTTTATATATTTGTCAGAGAGAGAGAGCACACACAAGCAGGCAGAGGAAAAGGTAAAGCAGGCTCCCTGCTGAGCAAGGAGCCTGATGCGGGACTCCATCCCAGGACTCTGGGATCATGACCTGAGCTGAAGGCAGCGGCTTAACCAACTGAGCCACCCAGGCGTCCCAAAGTTTTTAGATATTTTTTAAAAATAGGCTTCAAGCCCAAGATCATGAACTCATGATCCTGAGATCAGGACCTGAGCTGAGTTGAAGAGTCAGATGCTTAACTGACTGTGCCACCTGAGTGCCCTCATTCACTGAAATTTTTGAGGTGAATTTTTTTTTAAGACTTTATTTATTTATTTGTCAGAGAGAGAATGACAAGCAGGGGGAGTGGCAGGCAGAGGGAGAAGCAAGCTCCCTAATGAGCAAAGAGTCCGATGCATGACTTAATCCCAGGACCCTGAGATCATGACCTGAGCCAAAAGAGACACTTAACTAAGCTACCAAGGCATCCCTTGAGGTAAATTCTTGAAGTGAAGGCTTTAGGATCCAAATATTTCTATGTATGGAAGATTTTAAACATTCTTCTGTCAGTTTTGTTAATTTGTTTTTTTTCAAAAACACTTGACTATTTCATTTAAATTATCTCTTGGCCAAAGACCCAACTTTTGAATTTGATGATTTTTCTCTTGTATATTTGTTTTCTGTCTCATTGTTCTGTATATTTCCTTCTTTCAATTTAGGGGGTTTGATTTGCTGTCCCTTTTTTCCCCCCTAATGAACATTTGATTTTCAACTTTCCTTAATGTACATTCCTTTGTGTGTGTGTGTGTGTGTGTGTGCGTGCACGCACGCACGCAAGAGTGTTCATAGTGACATTATTTGAAATAGCCAGAAACTGAAAACAAGACAGATGTTCATCAGCAGATGAATGGATAACATGGTGGTATGTTCATAAAAAGAAATACTACTCAGCAATCAAAAGGAGCACACCCCTGTTATATGGAACATGATATCTTGTATTTCATCTAAATGGGCTAGTACAGTGTATACTCTGGTTTCTTTTACTCAACATAATGATTTTGAGATCTCTCCAGAGATTGCTAAAGTTATTTTGCAGCAGTTCACAACACAAGAGCCAACTGTGTACATCTCTTCCCAGATGCATTATTGAATGCATTACTACATTCAGTAATGTCACACTGGTAGCTTGAAATTGCCTGTGGTGGCAGTGCTTTTAACGTGGAAATTGACATATCCTCCATAAAGCTGTTTTTTAAAGAGAATTAATAAAATTAATATTTTACTTCAGTTTTTCAAATTAAAAAAGATGCAGAAATCCTAAATCATTCTACTAGCTTATCCTTAGATGTTTGCACATTCATCACTAAAAATACAATACCTCAGGATCGAACAAGTACCTTATACCTACTGGACTTATATAGTCCACACAAACCCTCAGGTTAGCCAGCCTGCCCAATCACGATGAGCAGCTGATTTGACACTGCCTTACCCTAAAGACACAAATGCTTCAGACACTAGTTCCTAGTTGTAAGAGCCAGTCCCTTTAGAAGTGGCATTTGTATTATGCTATTGGGACTCCTAGTGGAAATTTTTTGGTGATAAAAGAAATCAACTTCCACCCACACTCATCCCCTACTGCTTTGCCTTATCTGCTTTCTCTATGAGAGTTAATTTTTTTTCAATTTTATTTTATTTCAATTCAGTTAATTAACATATAGTGTATTATCAGTTTCAGAGGTAGAGTTCAGTCATTCATCAATCGCATGTAACATCCAGTGCTCATTATATTACATGCCCTCCTTAATGCTCATCACCCAGTTACTCCATCCCCCAATCCACCTCCCCGCCGTCAACCCTCAGTTTGTTTCCTGTGGTTAAGAGTCTCTTATGATTTGTCTCCCTCTCTAATTCTTATTTAGTTTTTCCCTCCCTTTCTTTGTGATCCTGTTTTGTTTCTTAAATTCCACATATGAGTGAAATCATATAATTATCATTTTCTGATTGGCTTATTTTGCATAGTTTAATACCCTCTAATTGCATCCATGTCATTGCAAATGGTAACATTTCATTTTTTAAAAGGCTGAGTAATATTTCACTGTATAAATATACACCACATCTTTATCCATTCATCCAATGATGGACATCTGGGATCTTCCATACTTTGGCTATTATGGATAATGCTGCTGTAAACATTGGGGTATAAGTACCCTTCAGATCATTATGTTTGTATCCTTTGAGTAAATACCTAGTAGAGCAGTTGCTGGGTCATAGGGTACGTCTGTAACTTTTTGAGGAAACTCATTGTTTTCCAGGGTGGCTGTACCAACTTGCATTCCCATCATCACTGTAAGAGGGTTCCCCTTTCTCTACATCCTCACCAACATTTCTTGTTTCCTGACTTGTTAATTTCAGTCATTCTACCTGGTATGAGGTGACATCTTTTTGTGGTTTTGATTTGTATTTCCCTGATGACAAGTGATGTGGCGCATTTTTTCATGTGTCTGTTGGCCATTTGGATGTCTTCTTTGCAAAATGTCTGTTCGTGTCTTCTGCCCATTTCTTGACTGGATCGTTTGTTTTCTGGGTTTTGAGTTTGATAAATTCTTTATAGATTTTGGATTCTAGCCCTTTATTGATAAGACATCTACAGAGATTTTCTCCCATTCTGTCTGTTGTCTTGGTTTTGTTGACTATTTCCTTTGCTCTTCAAAAGCTTTTTATATTGATGAAGTCCCAGTAGCTTGTTTTTACCTTTGTTTCCCTTGCCATTGGAGACATGTCTAGCAAGAAGTTCCTGTGGCCAAGGTCAAAGAGGTTGTTGCCTGTGTTCTCCTCTAGGATTTTCATGGATTCCTGTTTCACATTTCTGTCTTTCAACCATTTTTGAGTTTATTTTTGTGTATAGTGTAAGAAAATGGTCATTTCATTTTTCTGCATGTGGATGTCCAATTTTCCCAACACCATTTGTTGAAGACACTGTCTTTTTCCATTGGATATTCTTTCCTGCTTTATCAAAGATTAGTTGACCATAAAGTGGAGGGTCCATTTCTGGGTTCTCTCTTGTGTTCCATTGATCTTTGCATCTGTTTTTATGCCAGTAGAGCTTAGTAATAGAGCTTGAAGTCTGGGATTGTGATGCCACCAGCTGTAGTTTTCTTTTTCAACATTCCTTTGACTAGTCAGGGACTTTTCCTGTTCCACACAAATTTTAGGATTATTTGTTCCAGCTCTGTGAAAGAAGTTGATGATATTTTGATAGGGATTGCATTGAATGTATGGATTGCTCTAGGTAGCATAGACCTATTAACAATATTTGTTTTTCTAGTACATGAACATGGAATGTTTTTTCCATTTCTTTGTGTCTTTCTCAGTTTTTTCACAGGTATTCGATAGTTTTCAGAATGCACATCCTTTACCTCCTTGGTTAGACTTATTCCCAGGTATCTTACGGTTTTTGGTGCAATTGTAATTGGGATCAATTCCCTAATTTCTCTTTCTTCAGTCTCATTGTTAGTATATAGAAATGCAAGTGATTTAGTGTGTTGATTTTTTTTTAAGATTTTATTTATTTATTTGAGAGAGAGACAGTGAGAGAGAGCATGAGCGAGGAGAAGGTCAGAGGGAGAAGCAGACTCCCCGTGGAGCTGGGAGCCCGATGCGGGACTCGATCCCAGAACTCCTGGATCATGACCTGAGCCAAAGGCAGTCGTCCAACCACCTGAGCCACCCAGGCGTCCCTGTGTGTTGATTTTATATCCTGTCATGTTCCTGAATTGCTGTATAACTTGGAGTCTTTGGGTTTGCCACATAAAGTATCATGTCATCTGAGAAGAGTGAGAGTTTGACTTCTTTTTGCTGATTTGATGCCTTTTATTTCTTTTCATTGTCTGATTGCTGAGTCTAGGACTTCTAGTACTATGTTGACCAACAGTGGTAATAGTGGACATCCCTATCGTGTTTCTGACCTTAGGGGAAAGGCTCTCAGCTTTTGTCTTTTGAGGATGATCCTTGCTGTGGTCTTTTCATATATGACTTTTATGGTATTGGAGTAAGCTCCCTGTATTCCTACACTTCAGAGAGTTTTAATTAAGAAAGGGTGCTCTATTTTGTCAAATGCTTTTTCTGCATCAATTGAGAGGATCCCATAGTTCTTTTATTTTAATGGTGTCTTGTTTCACATTGTTTGATATGCAGATGTTGAGCCTCCCTTGCAGCCCAGGAATAAATCCCACTTGGTCTTGGTGAATAATCCTTTTAATGTACTGTCAGTTCCTGTTAGCTAGTATTTTGATGAGAATTTTGGCATCCATGTTCATCAGGGATATTGGTCTCTAATTCTCCCTTTTGGTGGGGTCTTTGTCTGGTTTTGGGATCAAGGTATGCTGTCTTCATAGAACGAGTTTGGAAGTTTTCCTTCCATTTCTATGTTTTGTAACCGCTCCAGAAGAATACATATTAGTTCTTCTGTAAATGTTTGGTAGAATTCACCTGGGAAGCCAGTCCTGAAATCTTGTTTCTTGGGAGGTGTTTGATTACTGCTTCAATTTCCTTACTGGTTATTGGTCTGTTCAGATTGTATGTTTCTTCCTGTTTCAGTTTTGGTATGACCATTACTATCAGTTTTGGTAGTTTGTAAGTTTTCAGGAATGCATCCATTTCTTCCAGATTGCCTAATTGGTTGGCACATAGTTGTTCATACTGTGTTCTTATAATTGTTTGTATTTCTTCATTGTTGCATGTGATCTTTCTTTTTAATTTTTTATTTAAACTCAATTAGCAGACATATAGTTCATCATTAGTTTCAGATGTACTGTTCAACAATCGTTTGAATTGTCTATAACACCCAGTGCTCATCACATCACATCTCTTCTTTTATTTATGATTTTATTTATTTGGGTCCTTTCTCTTTCCTTTTTGATAAGTCTGGGTAGGGGTTTATCAATCTTATTAATTCTCTTCTCCTGCTGGAAGAGACTTTATTTGCTCTTTGTTCTCCAGGTCCTTTAGGTGTAAGGTTAGGTTATGCATTTGAGACTTGTTTCTTGAGAAAGGCTTACATTGCTTATATACTTCCCTCTTAAGACTGCCTTCCCTGAATCCCAGCGGTTCTGAACAGTTGTGTTTTCATTTCATTGCTTCCATGAATTTTTTAAATTCTTTAATTTCCTGCTTGACCTGTTCATTCTTTATCTGGATGCTCTTTAACACCCATGTATTTGTGTTCCTTCCTAATTTCCTCTTGTCATTGAGTTCAAGTTTCAAAGCACTGTGGTCTGAAAATATGCAGGGAATAATTCCAGTCTTTTGGTACAAGTTGAGACCTGATTTGTGACTCAGTATATAGACCCACTATATGATCTCTTCTGGAGCATGTTCCATGTGCACTCAAGAGGAAAGTGTATTCTGTTCCTTTATGATGGAATGCTCTGAATATATGTGTGAAGTCCATCTGTTCCAGTGTATCATTCAAAGACCTTCTACTTAGGTGACTTGTCCATTGAAGTGAGTGGTGTTAACATTCCCTACTATTATTGTATTATTACCAATGTGTTTCTTTATTTTTGTTATTAATTGGTTTATAAAATTGGCTGCTCCGAAGTTAGGGGCATAAATATTTACAATTCTTAGATCATCTTCTTGGATAGTTTCTATAATTATGATATAGTGTCCCTCTTCGTCTTTTATTACAGTCTTTGGTTTAAAATCTATTTTGTCTAATATAAAGATTGCTATCCCAGCTCTTTTTAATGTCCCTTAGCATGATAAATGGTTCTCCACCTTAATCTGGAGATGTCTTTAGGTATAAAATTAGAGTCTTTTGCAGACACCATCTTGTTGGGTCTTGCTTTTTTATCTAATCTGATACCCTGTGTCCTGATTGAAGCATTTAGCCTATTTACATTTAGAGTAATTTTTGAAAGATATGGTTTTAGTGCCATTGTATTACCTGTAAAATCACTGTTTCTTTATATTTTTTTGTTTCCTTCTGGTCTGTGTTACTTTTGGGCTCTCTCTTTGCTTTCAGGTTCCCCTTTAATATTTCTTGTAGGGCTAGTTTAGTGATCATGAATTCTTTTAGTTTCTTTTTGTCCTGGAAGCGTCTTATCTCTTCTTTTATGCTGAATGACAGCCTTGTTGGATAAAGTATTCTTAGGGGCATATTTTCCTCATTTAGAACCCTGAATATATCAGGCCCGTCCATTCTGCCCTGTTAGGTGTCTGTGGATAGATAGGTCTGCTACCAGCTGTATGTTTCTACTCTTAAACGTTTTGGCCTCTTGTCATGAGCTGATCTCAGGATTTTCTCTGTGCCTCTGAAATTTGCAAACCTCACAATTATATGCTGAGATGTTGACTTATTTTTATTGATCTCTTTGGGGAGTTCTCTGTGCCTCCTGGACTTGAATGCCTGTTTCCTTCCCCAGATTAGGAACTTCTCAGCCATAATTTGTTTATATAAATCTTCTACCCCTTCTCTCTTACCTCTTCTTTCAACCCCACTTATTCAGTATTGTTTTGCTTAATGGTATCTCGAATTCTCCCCCTCATGATCCAGTAGTTGTTTATCTTTTTCTCAGCTTCCTCATTCTGCATTATTTTGTCTTCTATATCACTGACTCTCTCTTCTGTCTCATCATTCATTCTAGCAGTTAGAGCCTCCCTTTTTTATTGCATTTCAGTAATAGCCTTTTTGATTTTGACCTGATTCTATTTTAGTTCTTTTATTTCTCCAGTAAGGGATTCTCTAGTGTCTTACATGTTTTCTTAAGTCTAGCTAGTATCTTTATAATTGTTGTTTTGAATTCTATTTCTGGCATCTTACTTATAACCATTTTGATTAAATCCCTGGCAGTGAGTACTGCCTGCTTTGGGGTACAAGTTCTTCTGTCTTGTCATTATGTAAAGAAAAGAATAGGTGCAAGAGAGGGAAAATAAAAAATATCAACAACAACACCAGAAAAATACATACTACACAAATCAGAAGAGAACATAAACTAAAAAGAAAAGAAAATGAGAATAAAATCAAACAAGAAGTTGAACAAAATAGAATAATAAACTAGATACTGGTTACATTTTGATCTGTTTGTTAGAGGAAACTGGACCCCAAAATAAGAAAGAAAGAAAAATATATACGCACAAAAATGAAATTTAATACTTTGAGAGGAAGCCAAAAATGAAAAAAAATGTATGAACTGTAAGTATAAATATGAAAATAAAAGGTTAAAAAATAATTGATACAGTAAGCAAATAGCTGATAAGGAAAATAAAATACAAACTGACGGACTAAAGAATAATAAGAAAAAACACAAATGCTATGTAGTTCTTTTTCCTTGAGCTGGAGTTTTACAGTTCTGTATGATTGATAAACTTGGTGTTAGTGGGTAGTTCTGTTGGCCTTGTGGAGGAGGGACCTACTGTGCTGATTTTCAGTTCTTTGCCCAGGCGGAATTGCAATGCCATTACCAGTGCAAACTTCTAAAAATTACCAGAAGCAAACTTCTAAAAATTCTGATTTTGTGCTCTACTGCTTATAACACTTTCCAGTACCTGGCTTGCAGAGGCTCCCTCCCCCTGCAGTTTATTTTCTGATATAGCTCCTTGTATTCACATCTCTGCACTTCCTGCCTTTCAAAAAGTGGTTGCTATTTGTAGAATTGCAGCAGTTCTTTTCTCAGATCTCTGATTGATTTTGCAGGTGTTCAGAATGATTTCATAACTATCTAGCTAATTTCCTGGGACCAGATGAAATTAAGTTCCCCTAGTCCGCTATCTATCCTCTCTCCTAAATGTACATTCTTTAAAAAAAAAAAAAAATACTCACTGATTTATTGCTAACTTACAGTGGTATATTAGTTTCAGGTATATGACATAATGATTCGATAATTCTGTACATTACTCAGTATTTATCATGATAAATCTAGTCACAATTTGTCACCATGTAATGTTTTTACAGAATTATTGACTATTCTGCGCCGTACTTTTCATCTTTGACTTATTTTATGGCTGGAAGATTTACCTCTTAATTCCTTTCAGCTCTTTTTCATGTTTCCACTCCATCTCCTTTCAAACACCAATTAATTGTCTTTATTTATGAGTCCTCTTTCTGTTTTTGTGTGTTTTCCTGTTTGTGGGGTTTTTTGTTTTTGTTTTTGTTTTGATTCCACATGTGAGTGAAATCGTATGATATTTGTCTTTCCCTGTCAGACTTATTTCACTCAGGTCATACCCTCTAGATCTACCATATTGTTGCAAATGACAGGATCTCATTCTTTTTTATGGCTTAGTAATATTCCTTTATATATATATGTGTGTGTGTGTGTGTCTATATATAGACACACACACACACACCACATTTCCTATCCATCTGTCAGTGTCTATTTCGGTTCCTTTTATATATTGGCTATTGTAAATAATGCTACAACAAAAGTAGTGTGCAATTATCTTTTCAAATTAGTGTTTTCATATTCTTTGGATAAATACCCAGTAGTGGAATTATTGAATCATGATACATTTCTATTTTAATTTTCTGAGGAGCCTCCATACTGTTTTCCACAGTGGTTGTAGCAGTTTATATTCCCACCGACACTATTTATTCAAAAGACTATTTTTTTCTTATTGTATGTTCTTGCCTCCTTCGTTGTTGATTAATTGACTGTGTAAGTGTAGGTTTATTTCTGGGCCCTCTTGTTCCATTGATCTGTGTTTCTGTTTTTGTGTCAGTGTCATATTGTGTTGATTACTATAGCTTGATAGTATAGCATGAAATTATGAGTTGTGATTCCTCCAACTTTGTTCCTTCTCAGGATACTTGCTTATTTGGATCCTTTTGTGGTTCCATACAAATTTTAGAATTACTTGCTTTAGTTCTGTGAAAAATACTATTTGTATTTTTTTGATAAGGCTTGCATTAAATCTATAGATTGCTTTGAGTAGTATGGACATTTTAACAATATTAATTATTGCAATCCATGAGCATCATGTATCTTTATATTTGTGTTGTCTCAGTTTCTTTTATCACAATTTCTTATACTTTTTAGAGTATGGGTCTTTCACTTCCTTGGGTAAATTTATTTCTAGGGGTTTTTTTGGTACAGTTGTAAATGGGATATTTTTTTAAATCTCTGTTTTTGCTGTTTTATTATTAGTGTATAGAAATGTAACAGGTTTCTGTATGTTAATTTTATATCTTGAAACTTGGCTGAATTCACTTATTCTAATAGTTTTGTTGTAGAGTCTTTAGGATTTTCTATATATATTATTACATCATGTGCAAGTAGTAAAAGTTTTACTTTTTCCTTTCCAATTTGGATGCTTTTTAGTTTTTTCTCTTGTTTGATTACTGTGGCAATCAAAATCAAATCAAATCAAAGTGGTGAAAGTGAACATTCTTGCCTTATTGCTGATCTTAAAGGGAAAGCTTTCCATTTTTTCACCATTGATTATGCTGTTAGATGTGAGGGTTTTTGTTGTTTTTTTTTTTTTTAATGGTCTTTATTATGTTGAGTATTTTCCCTCTAAACCCCCTTCATTGAGAGGTTTTTTTAAAATCAAGAATAGATGTTATATTTTGTCAAATTGTTTTTTGTGCATCTATCATGAGGATTATATGGTTCTTATCCTTCTTGTTAATATGATGTATATCACATTGATTGATTTGCAAATATTAAACCATCCTTGCATCCCTGAAATAAATCCCACTTGTTTGTGGTGAATGATCCTTTTTATTTTTTATTGATGAATTTGGTTTCCTAATATTTTGTTGACATTTTCCCATCTGTATTCATCAGGGATACTGGCCTATAGTCTGTCTTTTTAGTGTTTTTGGTTTTGGTATCAGGGTAATGTCCTCATAGAATGAATTTTTAAGTTTTTGTTTCTTTTCTGTTTGGGGGGATAGTTTGAAAAGAATGGGTATTAACACTTCTTTAAATGTTTGGTAGAGGATATGGAGAAAGGGAACTCTTACAGTGTTTATGGGAATGCAAGCTGGTACAGCCATTCTGGAAAACAGAATGGAGTTTCCTTAGAATGTTAAAAATGGAGTTACCCTGCAACCCAGGAATTGCACTACTAGGTATTTTTTACCCCAAAGATACAGATGTAGTGAAAAGAAGGAGCACCTGCACCCCAATGTTCATAGCAGCAATGTCCACAATAGGAAATCATGGAAGAAGCTCAGATGTCCTTTAGCAGTTGAATGGATAAAGAAAATATGGTTCAGGGACGCCTGGGTGGCTCAGTTGGTTATGCGGCTGCCTTCAGCTCAGGTCATGATCCTAGTGTCCTGGGATTCAGTCCCACATCGGGCTCCTTGCTCAGCAGGGAGCCCGCTTCTCCCTCTGCCTCTGCCTGCCACTCTGTCTGCCTGTGCTCGCTCTCTCTCTCCCTCTCTCTCTGACAAATTTTTTAAAAAATTTAAAAAAAAAAGAAAATATGGTTCATATAAACAATGGAAAATACTCAGCCATCAGAAAGGATGAATACCTACCATTTGCATCGACATGGATGGAATTGGAGAGGATTATAATAAGTGAAATAAGTCAAACAGAAAGACAATTATGGTTTCACTCATATGTGGGACATAAGGAATAGCATGGAGGGCCATAGGGGAAGGGCAGGAAAACTAAATGGAAAGAAATCAGAGAGGGAGACAAACCATGAGAAACTGTACTCCAGGAAACACGCTGAGGGTTGCAGAGGGGATGAAGGGGGGGGAGAGATGGGGTAACAGGGTTGTGGGGATTAAGTAGGGCATGTGTTGTGATGAGCACTGAGTATTATACACAACTAAGGAATTATTGAATACTACATCAAAAATTAATGATGTACTATATGTTGGTTAATTGAACATAATAATTAAAAAATTTTAAATTTTTAAAAAATAGAATGCCTCTTTTGATGCCTTCAAAAAATGTTTGGTAAAGTTCATTTGTGAATCCATCGGGTCTTGGACTTTTATTTCTTGGGAGTTTTTTGATTACAGATTTAGTTTCATTACTTGTAATGAGTTCGTGCAGATTTTCTATTTCTTCCTGATTCACTTTTGGAAGATTGTTTTTAGGAATTCATCTATTTCTTTTAGGTTGTCCAGTTTGTCGACATATAATTTTTCATAGTATTCTCATACAATTCTTTGAGCTTCTGTCCTGTCAGTTATTATTTTTTTCCTCTATCATTTCTGATTTTACTTGAGTCTGCTTTTTTTCTTGATAAATCTGACTAAAGGTTTACCAGTATTGTTTATCTTTTAAAGAATTAGCTCCTCATTTCATTGATCTTTTCTATTCTTTAGTTTCCATTTCATTTATTTCCAGTCTAATCTTTCTTTCCTTCCTTCTAACTTTGGTCTTTGTCTTTTTCTAATTCCTTTAGGTATAAACTTAGATTGTTTATTTGAGATTTTTCTTTTTTCTTGAGGTAGGTCTGTATTGTGTTAAACTTCCCCCTTAGTTTGGGTTTTTCTTCATCCCAAAGATTTGGGACCATTATATTTCCATTTCCATTTGCCTCCATGTATTTTTTTTTAATTTCTTTGATTTCTTCACAGACCCATTAGTTGTTTAGGAGTATATTATTTAGTCTTATGTGATTGTGTTTTTTCCATTTTTTCCCTTATAATTGATTTCTAGTTTTGTATCATTATGTTGGAAGAGATGTCTGATATGATTTCAGTCTTCTTAAATTTATTGAGACTTGTTTTGTGGGCTAACATTTGATCTGTCCTGGAGAATGTTCCATGTGCACTTGAAATGAATTCATTCTATTTTGGAATGGAATGTTCTGTATATATCTGTTAGGTTCATCTGATCTAATGCATCATTCAAAGCCATTGTTTTTTTGTTGATTTTCTGTCTGGATGATCTATCCATTGATATAAGTGGAGTGTTAAATCCCCCCACTATTATTGTATTACTCTCAATTTCTCTCTTTACGTCTGTTAATATTTCTTTTATGTATTTAGGTGTTCCTCTGTTGAGTGTCTAGTTATTAATTTAACAGTTGTTATAGACTATTGTTGGATTGATATCTTTAATATTATGTAATACCTTTCTGTCTCTTGCTACGGTGTTTGTCTTAAAGTGTGATTTCTCTGATATAAGTATTGCTACTTTTTCTTCCATTCACATGGAATATCTTTTTCATCCTTTTGCTTTGAGTTTGTATGTACACTTAGGTCTGCAGTAAATCCCTTGTAGGCAGTCATGTAGACAGGTCTTGTTTTTTTACCTGTTTAGTTATCATGTGTTTTTTTATTAGAGCTTTTAGTCTATATACATTTAATGTAATTGTTGATGTGTTACTTACTTATTGCCATTTTGTTAATTATTATCTGGTTGTTTTTGAGTTCTTTTCTGTTGCATTTTTATTCTCATCTTCTCTTCCCTTATGGTTTCAATGGCTTTCTTTAGTGTTGTGCTTGAATTCCTTTTTATTTTTTTATTTTTTTTATTTTCTTGTATGTCTATTACAGATTTTGTTTTTTGGTTGCCATTGGGTTCATAAATAACATCCTGTGTATATAGCAATCTGTATTAAGTTCATGGTCATTTAAATTCAAGCACATTCTAAAAGCACTAAATTTTTATTCCTCCCTCCATATTTTATCTATATGGTATCATATTGGATGGTCATTCTTGGTTGTGGATTTTTCCCTTTCAACACTTCCCTTTCTGACCTGCAAAGTTTCTGCTGGAATAGCTTTACGAGGTTTCCCTTGTGTGTAATTGTTTTTTCTGCTTCTGTTTTAAGAGTTTCTCTTTATCATTAATTTTTGCCATTTTAATTATTACATATTTTAGTGTGGACCTCTTTAGGTTCATCTTGTTTGGGCTCTTTGATTCCTGGTACTAGATGTCTGTTTTCTTTCCCAGATTAGGGAAGTTTTCAGCTGTTATTTCTTCAGTAAGTTTTCTGCCCCCTTTTTTCTCTCTTCTCCTTCTGGGAGATGGTATGGCAGGGCAGGAGCTGTTTTGGAGGTTTACCTTCTCATGTAGGCAGATTAGGTGGAGTGGGTCTACAGGGTAATGACAGGCAAGGCTCATGGTGCTAGTAGGATTAAAGAAGAGTGGTAGCACTGCCTCTCTAACTGCATCTGACTATCTGCACTGCGCTCACAGCAATCATGGCTTAACCATAACTGGACAGTGCATGCACCCCACACAGGGGACCCCTCTAGAGCGCCTAGTTCTGGTTACTAGGGGGGGATTGTGTTACAGGGCACCTAGGACCTCTTTTATTACCTGGGAGAGGGTAAGAAAAATGGTGCTTGCTAACATTGAGAAATCTGCATATCTTTGCCTTTCTGGCAAACGTTCTAAGATTAGTAAATAAATCTTCCCAGGCACTTCTCAAAATGTTACTTCTGTGCTATGTCTTGGGCCAAGCTATTTAGCATGCTGGCTTTTTAGGGGCACAAACATGGTTTCCTATCATCATCTTGCTCTCCTGGAGTTATAAACCCTGTTGATTTTTAAAGCTCTTGGAGTTAAGCCCCACTGATTTTCAAAGCCAGATATTATGGAAACTTTCTTCTCCATGTGGGTCGCCAGGGTCAGAGTGTAGTGACCTGTAAGCACATTTGAAAAATATTTGAATTTTATGAAGAATATCTAACAGTTATTCAAATATAATCAGTATACATAAATGTCAAATCACAAATAAAAGCTTTAATTATTTAAAATGAACCAGGACTACTTGATCAGATAAAATGTTCTATCTGTAATATCAAGGTAGTTACAATGTGATCCCTCAGCCAAAAATATAAAAGTACATTTGTTCCATAAAAGAGAAAGCTCCAGTATTGCCAAGTGGTGTTCTGTGTATTTGTTTTGCAGATTACAATGTGGTAGTACAAATAGCCAGTGTCAGACATCATACCTCAGTTTTTATTTAGAGCCCAGGAATTGGCCATATCTCAGTACTTATATACACCTTTACTAGAGGAACAGTTTTCCTGAAAAATCACAAGTAAATTATTATGTTTTCCCTCCTTTGTTGTTGTTACTGTTATTTCTCCTTCTCAAACCTTATATGCTTTCTCTTTCTTTCTTTTTTTTTCCTCAGCATTATTGAAGTATAATTGATACACCATACAAGTCACCTATTTAAAGTGTAAAATTCAGTCGTTTTTGGTATATTCACAGACTTGTTCATGCAGTGTTAGAACAGTCATCGCTGGAAAAAGAAAAACTATTAAGAGTCAGTCTCAAAACCAAACCAAACCAAAAAAAGAAAAAAAAAGTCATTCTCCATTTCCCCCACTCTCCAGTGCTAAGAAACCATGAACCTACTTTCTGTCTCTATAGATTTCTGGACATTTCATATAAATTAAATCATACAAACGTAATCTTTTCTGGACAGTTTCTTTAACTTAGTTTCATGGTACCAAGTTATATCTATGTTATAACATTTATCAGCACTTTGGTTTTTTTAATTGCCAAATAATATTGTATAGATATGCCACATTTTATTTATTCATTGAGCAATTGATGGACGTTTGGGGTGTTTCTGTTTTTGGCTATTGTGAGTAATGCTGCTATGAACATTCGTGTACAGGTTTTTGGTGGGGATATATCTTTAAATTTCTTCTGGGTATGTACCTAGAGGTAGAATTGCTGTATCATGTGGTAACTCGATGCTTAACTTTATGAGGAACTACTAGACATTTCTAATTTCTCCACCTTTTTACCAATACTTGTTATCTCTCTTGTTATAGTCATCTTAGTTGGTATGAATAACTATCTTATAGTGGCTTTGGTTTACATTTCTCTAATGGATAATAATGTTGAACATCTTTTCATGTGCTTATTGTTTGTGTATTTTCTTTGGAGAAATGTCAATTCCGATCCTTTATGCATTTTTGTTTTTATTATAATTTTTTAAAAAATATTATTTGAATTCAATTTAATTAACATTGTATTATTAGTTTCAGAAGTAGAATTTAGTGATGTATAAGCATACAACATCCAATGCTCATTACTTCAAGTGCCCTTCTCAATGCCTATTACCCAATTACCCTATCCTCCTACGCCCCTCCCTTCTAGCAACACTGTTTTTCCCTATAGTTAAGAGTTTCTTATGGCTTGCCTCCCTCTCTGTTTTTATCTTATTCTTCCTTCCCTTTCTCTGTGTTCATCTATTTTGTTTCTTAAATTCTACACGAGTGAAATCATATGGTATATTTCTTTCTCTGACTTACTTCACTTAGCATAATACCCTCTAACTCCATCTATGTCATTGCAAATGGCAAGATTTCATTCTTTTTTATTTCTGAGTAATATTTCATTATCTGTCTATCCAACTGTCTATCTGTCTATCCATCTGTCTATCTATCTCACATCTTCTTTATCCATTCATCTGTTGATGGACATCTGGGCTCTTTCCATGTTTTGACTGTTGTGGACATTGCTGCTATAAACATTGGAGTACATGTTCCCCTTCGAGTCACTATTTTTGATTCCTTTGGATAAATACCTAGTAGTGTAATTGCTCGGTTGTAGGGTAGTTCTATTTCTAATAATACAACTTCTTTATAATTTTGTTTTTCTTATATGATTAAAAGTTAACACTGACTGACAAGTTAACACTAGTTAACACAAACACAATCTTAAGATAACTTTCTACGAGTGGTATTATGAAGTCAAAGGATGTAAATATCTTTATAGCTTTTATATGATATCACATTACTTTTATAAAGTAAACTGTGCTTTTGTTTAGCAAATATGCTTAAAATTTTTTTTTTCATTTACTTTCATTTACTGTGAAGTTGATACACATCATAAGTTGAAGAATTTTACTTTGGGTGGCAGGAATGTCAGTGATAAAACCCAGGGTCAAGTTATATGTGCATTTTGTCATCTCAAGAAAAATAAGTACATCTAATGGGACACCTTGTACTGATGCTGAAAATTGGAACAGCCCATTGCCTTGTTAACTAAAAGCTAATATGCACCAAAAACTTATTATTTTATATTATTTTCTATTTTAACAATAGTATAATTTGTTAAATTTTCTTTAGGCTTCGGGAGCAGGAAAGAAAAGAAGCAGAAGAAGCTAGTCAAAAGGAAATAGAAGAATGGGAAAGAAAACTACTAGCTCAAGCATCTCCAGCTTGTATGGAGACCATGTGGGAAATTCCAGCTATTGGGCATTTTCTTTGTTTAGCCCAGCAAATTCTAAATTTGCCAGAAATAGTCTTTTATGAATTGGAACGTTGTCTTCTGATGCCTCAGTGTAATGCTTTTCTTTCTAAAATAATGACTTCTCTGTTAAGTCCTCCTCATCGGAGACCTACCTTACATCGAAGACCTACTTTGCCTTATAGGACCTGGGAGGCAGCACTGAGACAGAAAGTACAGCAGTGGTATACTGCTGTAGGGCAGACTGAAAATCCTGATAACTGTGCTGAAAAGCTTGGGTTATGTCCTCAGTTTTTTAAAGTTCTTGGAGAAGTTAATCCATTGGAAGAAAAACCTTTTCATGAACTGCCTTTTTACCAAAAAGTGTGGTTACTTAAGGGTCTCTGTGACTTTGTGTATGAAACACAAAAAGAAGTTCAAGATGCTGTACTTGGACAGCCTATTCATGAATGCAGGGAAGTTATCCTTGGTTATGATTATTTAGAGAATGCTTATGTGCATTTTCCACAGTTCTGTGGTGCAGATGTACGGATTTATAAACAGAGACCTTTTCAGGCTCCAGAATTTCCAGTTCCACCCATTAAAATACAAAGAGTACCTCGGATTAAGCTGGAGAAATTGAAATGTGACTATGTTAGTACAAGTAATGGAGAACATAGATGTAGTAGAGGCCTGCCCTCTGGCTTCAAGAAAGAGCAGGAACTTAATTTTGATGCAACTTGGGGTTCTGCTAAAATGAACTTGGAAAATCATGACATCTCTGTTGAAATGGATGTGACATCCAGCTGTGAAATTAGAATTTGCAGGCCCTGTGAAATTAAGAAAACTGATTGTTACAAAGAAAATTTAGAGGAACCAGGGAGTCCAGGGGAGGTTACTGGCTTTGAAGAGCCTCTTAGTCCAGGTGAAATAAGGTTTATAGAAAATCAAGAAAAATATGGCGAAGCTTCCAGAGTAAAGCCTGAACCCAGTCCATTAAAAGAAAATACTCTAAAATCCTGCCAAATCCATGTAAATGGAAGTCACAGTGATCATCCAGAAATTAACTGCCACAAAGTTGTAAGGGACATTCTATTAGAGCAGAGTCACAAAAAAATCAAACTAACTAAAATGAGGGCAAAAAAGAAGAAAAAGAAAAAAAAGAAATTGAAAGATGTTTTAAACGAAAACTTACAGAGAAAACGTGAAAGTCTTCATTCTCTGGCATTCAAATCTTACAAACCTGAGATCCAGAATAAGTTATTGATCATCAAAAAGAAAGCAAAACACAAGAAGCACAAATCTGGTAAGCTAACACAAATGGGTGAGGATTACATTTAAGCATACTTCATGTTGTTCTTCCAGTTAGGTATCATGGAAGACTCTGATTGACAGAATAAAAAGAGAGAGAGAGAGAAAGTGTGTGTGTGTGTGTTTAAAGGGTTAAGTTTTTTATTCTTACACGTGATTAAAACCCAGAGCAGAAGAGGTTTTGTATATTAACAAACTACAAAAAAAAAATAATGGTGCAGTATATTTTAATTTAATTTTCAGTTGAAAACCTTTAGATATTACGTTTTTACATTTCTCTGGACCACTTTCTCCATAAATAATGGTTCCTATCATTTATGAGAAGTTCCCCCCCCCCCCAGGCTAAGAGCAGTACAGTGTAATGGAAAAAGCGCTGATATCAGGAGATATCATTCTCAGTACCTTATAAAGTGCATAGCAACTTAAACCAAGCCAAGTTAGATTATCTCTGGGTTTCAGTTTTTTCCCCATATCATATTTTTATACCCAGTAAAATGTGAAATACAAGGAAAAAATTACATCAACTAATAGAATATTTTTGTAAGAGGATTTGCACATGTCTTATATCAAATTTAAATACTCCATGTTCTGTTACAAGTCTTTACTTAAACAATAACAAATAAATCCTATAAATAAAGTCGTTAGTGGTTGGTTCCTCTATCTTTTATTACTCAGGTGTTTCTGCTTTTCCTGTTGTTTGCCTTTTAATCATTTTATGTCTTGTTTGCCAAGAAGTAGGTGAGATAAAAGCAGATGGTGAACTCCATTTATTAAAAAGTTTAAAAGTTGTGCCTGGTTGGGGAAAAACTTGAATTGTTTACTAAAATGAGTTGTGGTTTATTATAATTATTTATGGATTTCATTTTTTTATGTCTTTCCTCAGTAAAAAAGATAATTAAGATTTGACAATTTTATAATGAGTTGACAAATGAAGGTAGTGAATTTTATTTAGCTGGCATAGTTGCTTAGTTATTTAAATAAATACAATTAAATATATTTCAAAATATGTATGTAATGTATCATTGGTAAGCCTAGAATTTACTATCTTAAGAACAGGCATAATTTGTTAAACTGAGAATTACAAGATGGTCTATATTGCCCCAGGTGATGAAAAACTATAATTTTTTAAAGTAACTTTCAGAAATAAGCCTTTTAACTTTTATAATAACCCATTAGGCTATATAAATTTAGTTTGGTTGATTTGGCAAGTTCTCTTTGATTTGTTAGCCTCTAAAACTTTTTTTTTTATTATACAATAGTCTTTTTTTTTTAGATTTTATTTATTTATTTGACAGAGAGAGGTCACAAATAGGCAGAGAGGGAGGCAGAGAGAGAGAGGGGGGAAGCAGGCTCCCCACTGAGCAGAGAACCCAATGTGGGGCTCGATCCCAGGACCCTGAGATCATGACCTGAGCCGAAGGCAGAGGCTTAACCCACTGAGCCACCTAGGTGCCCCTAGCCTCTAAAATTTTAAATAATAGTTTTAAATTGGAATTATTTTTCCAGGTCCAAAGAATGCAGTACTGTTCTATTAATATCATTGTCACCATTGAAACCTTTTATTAAGTGTTTATTCATGACCTACTATTCATGTGTTCAAAGGTAATTATGACTTATGGGGGTAGATATTGATGTAGCTCCTATATAGACTATACCAATAGCAAATTAAAAATATTAACTGTGAAGCATTGGATTAAAAGGAATTTCTATTGTAAACAAAGTGTTGTTTACATTTTTTTAAAATGGAAGTTCAGAATATATGTAGAGCAGAGAGAAAATTTGTGGGAGTTTCATGTCCAGTTTTAGATGACTGAATGAAAAAAAACTCAGAAGTAAATTCAGCAGATACTTATGTACCCTTTCTAAACATGTTTATTTTGTTCAGTACAGAAAGCTTACAGGCATGAAATAGAAGAAAATAATGCACTTGTATATACATTTTTTTAATATTTTATTTATTTTTTTTCACAGACAGAGATCACAAGTTTACACCACGCCCAGTGCTCCATGCAATGCGTGCCCTCCATAATACCCACCACCAGGCTCCCACAACCTCCCACCCCCCGCCCCTTCAAAACCCTCAGGTTACTTGTATATACATTTTCCAATTTTATCTTCAGAGTAGATTTTAGAAAGTTAATCTTCTTGAATCTGGCAAATACAGTTTCTTTCTCCCTTACTAATACGGGGTAAGCATATGCGCATTCTCTTTCTTTATCAGATACTAAACTCCTTTCTGTTATAATAGGGTTACATAAAATATTGTAATAACAACAAAAACAAAAAAATTGTTTTACATCATTTTCAGTACACTTGTCTTTCTGAGGCTCTGTTATTAGTTAGGAGACATTGTGGCTTTTTACAGTCCATTTTGGGCAATCCCTAATCCTGTTTCCTCTAATACTCTTTAAAAGTGAGCTCCATGGTGACAAGTTTGGGAAATGTGGAAATGCTCCTCTCTGATAGATTCACATTGTGCATTAGTACAGGTCCACAATGCATTTTTAAAAACTCTTGTATCAGATATGTTTTGGAATTCAGAAATCATTAGATTATAGAAAGATATTATGATGTATATGTTCAGTAAGTAACATCCCCTGTTGAGTTGGGGGTAGCCCCTAAGTAAACGCATAGTTTCTACAGAAAAATGTGTGAATGGTCAGATTAAATGAGATGAAGACTAAAGAACCTCAAAACAGTTCATGTCAGGTTTTGCTACCATATAAATTATTTTTAAAACTTTAGTTTTGAAAACCTTTTAGACTTCAGAATTATGGATAGGTGATTCTGGGCCTGTGTTTTAAGGACTCTGGGAAGTCTTGAGGAAAAACAACCGTTTAGTTTTGTTTAACCTGGTATTTTTTAAGTTTATTTGAACACACAGCTTTTCTTCTAGGATTTTTTCTAGGATTTTTGTAGAATATGCTTTGGGATAAGGTGTACCATCCACGAACCTTCACTTGGGATGAACTAAATTCTACCTGTAGTTAAATGTCCATCTTAAATTGGTTACTACAGGCTTTAATATTTGGTGAATCTCTAAATTTAGTAGCTGGGAGATAATTTTTAGTAGAAGGTGCAAAGACATATTGAGAATGATTTGTTAATTTTAGAGCACTATGAGGCAGTTCTGCAACTTTAAAACATTTTTACCTATTTTTCAGAGTTTTCTTTCCAGTTTTTTAATTTTTTAATTCATTTTTAGTTATGTAAGCCTGTTTCTTACTCTTAGAAACATTATAGAATAGAAAAACATTGGAATACTCCCTTTTGTGCCATCTTACAGCAACAGATACTTCTCCTTTATAAAAAAAATTATTCATTTATGATGGTTGCATTTATTTCTAGATTATTTTGATGATTGTCTCTTTTCTATTAAATAACATTCTTGAGGACAGAAGTTAGCATAGTAGCCAACACATGGTTTGGAAATCTATTGAGTAAGTAAATGAACACACATAATATAGTTTACTCAGATATAACTAAGATTAACCCCTTAGTCTTTTACACCCTTTTAAAGATGTTAATTTTTTTTAATTAAATTTCCTTACAATTATTTTTAAAGATGTTTTTATTGATTTATTTGACAGAGATCACAAGTAGGCAGAAAGGCAGGGGAGGGGGTTGGGAAGCAGGCTCCCTGCTGAGCAGAGAGCCCGATGCAGGGCTCAATCCCAGGACCCTGAGACCATGACCTGAGCCGAAGGCAAAGGCTTAAACTACAGAGCCACCCGGGCGCCCCACTGTTCATATTTTTTAATAGAATTGGACTAATACACCATCTTACAATCTATTTTTTCCACATAACAATATACCATGAACATCTTTGTGTGATAAATAGATTTCTGCAATATCATTTTAAATGACTGCATGGGATTCTGTTACATATATTTTGTAGTTATTTAGCAAACTTTATTGGACATTTTGATTGTTTTCAATAATATTCTGTTGTAGATTGTGTAAAAGTGGTAGAGTTTGCTGAAATAAAGTAGATTTTAAAAGGTAGAGAACTTTTTATAAAACCTGAAGAGATAGGCCAAAATGATTAAAGGTACATTAGTTGTTAGGAAAAGCTTATAGTGTTTTAAGTCACTCATTTCAGCCAATTTGGTTTGGAGGGTTTTCCTGCTCCTCAAGTGGTCATTATTTTTAATGAAATCATTTTGTGATAGCTCCTCTAGACTGATTAAGATGTATAAGTAGTGTTATTCCACCATAAGTGAATAAACTTAGACTCAAAGGTGGTAAATAATTTGTTTTAATAATTATTAAGTATGTAGTAAAAACAGAATAAAAGGTCAAATTAAGGGTAAAATCAGTGTGTGCTATAAGTCTCAGAACAGAGGATAAAGGACTTTGAAGAATAATGGGGATTGAATAGATGAAAAATGATTATTAATGTGAGCAAAAGCATGGGGGTATAATTAAGCTGGTGTCACTGAAAAAAAAAAAGCACAGAGAAAAACTTAAGGAAAAAGCTGCAAAGTTGAGGGTTTTGAAGCTGTTTGAATGATGAGACTATACCAATTTGGGGTGATCTCTTTCTGGGAAGGTGGTATTATTTTAAGTAATTGAACCAGGTACGCAGTGCAAGGAAATGAGCTTAAAGTAAGACATAATGTATAAAAAGCATTAAGTTCCTTTATACAGAATAACTGAGACAGCAGTGTAATATATAATATTTGATCATATCCAGACCCATTACTGTAAAAGATTTCACAGTTTTTTGTTGATAAGATTATAGAACCTAACTGTGGGTATCTTTATGGGGAAAATTTTTAGAGAACCAACTCAAGATGCCAAGGTACAAGAGAGTAAAAGAACTGATAGAACACCTTGTCCTTTAATTTTAATGCTTTGTACTCTTTCTCCTCCAGAAACGAATACTCCTAATGCTAAATGTATGTCAGGCACTATTCTAAGCCTTCATACATATTTTCTCATTTAATTTCCATAAAAACTCCATTAAATGATATCATTCTCCCCCAATATATGGGTTTTATAGATTTAAAAAACTGAGGCACAGAGAGGTTTATTAACTTGTCCACAGTCACACAGCTAATAAGTGGCAGGATTAGGAGAAAGGATCTTTAGATGAGGGGATTGAAGGTAAATTTAGGAAGAGGAAATTTCTAAATCCAGATAAGGAATGATTACATGACTTTTCTATCACATTGACATCTTAACTTTCAAGAGAGTTACTGCAAATTTTAACAACTGATTTAGTATTTAAGCTAAAGGGAAAAAAAAGAAATAGTTGTTCAGCCGTTATTGAATTATATGACAGTGCTAAAAATTTACCAGTATGATGAGAAATTTGCTTATAAGCAAGAAGAATAGAAGAAAAATCAGTTGTTTTGTAAAGGTCATATTGCTTGCTTAGAGATACAACACTCCAGAAACTTGTATAGAATACAAATATTTGCTCAAGACATGCACACTTAGTAAATAAAAAGTCAAATTTAGATTCCATTTCTGTGACTTCAGATTCCAGGTACTTCCCAGATTCACTAATAATACAAATTTACCTTGGCATTTTATTTTTAATAGTGATTAATATCTTAGTATCCATTCACTTGCTATGATTCCTAAAATGAAAAAGCACTGAGAAGGTAGTGAATATTTTAGGATAAGATTCATATGTTTATATAAGTGGGGAGGCAGAGGGGGAGAATCTCCAGTGGACTCCATGCTTAGTGTGGAGCCCAACTTGAGGTTTGATCTCACAACCCCAGAAACATGACTTGAGCTGAAATCAAGAGTTAGTTACTTAACTGACTGAGCCACACAGGAGCCCCTTAGGATAATTTTTGAATGTAGGAAGGCCAAATCTAGGAGGGCTTTGAAATGAAGTCTCTGAATATTTCAAGGGGCCAAAGAATGAGGGCAAGGCAGGGAAAGCAAGTGAAGGAGAAGAGTAAAGATAAGGAATAAGAGACTGAAGAAAGAAGAGTTGGTTTGGGGATGATAATCATTTTTCTAATTAAGAGGTGTATCTCCACATCCTGGAAGACTAGAGTTCTGTGCCTAAGTTATAATGTGAAATATATTTTTAGTTATATTGTTTTTCTCTCAAGTTGGGCTTCCTTTACTACAGCTGTTTTCAGTCTAGTTTTTAAAAGGCTTCCTTAGGCTGCACTAATTACTAGGTCATATTAAGTTTTCCTTATCTATTTTCCAGGTACAACCTGACACTCACTTTTTGCCCATGTCTATGTTTTAGGCCCAAGAATTGTGTTGAAACGCCACATATGCTTTAAGCTGACTTCTGACTTTAGTACAATCCTAGATCTGAGAATTGTATTCTGTTTCATGGGACCAGGTGACTTAGGGCAGTGGGGTTAAAGACCGGGAATATGATGAAGCATGTGTTAGAGGAACAGAAGCCCACTGGGGGGCAGTATGTAACTTGCCCTGTATATATCTTGCCCTGGAACGAAAACAAATTACCAAATAAAGGCTATGTGGTTTTGTAGTATCCCATGCTCCATTTTAAAAGTAGTATAATAAAAAGGAAAAGCCAATTTTTACTGACTATTACAGGAAAATTTGTATTCAAATTCTTATGAAGTTGTAGACTGAAGACTTTAATAGTATATGTAAATCTTTTTTTTTTTTTTTTTTTAAAGATTTTATTTATTTGAGGGGCGCCTGGGTGGCTCACTGGGTTGGGCCCCTGCCTTCGGCTCAGGTCATGATCCCAGGGTCCTGGGATCGAGCCCCACATCGGGCTCTCTGCTCAGCGGGGAGCCTGCTTCCTCCTCTCTCTCTGCCTGCCTCTCTGCCTACTTGTGATCTCTGTCAAATAAATAAATAAAAATCTTTTTAAAAAAAAGATTTTATTTATTTGAGAGAGAAAGAGCATGAGAGGAGAGAGGTCAGTGGGAGAAGCAGAATTCCTGCTGAGCAGGGAGTCCAATGTAAGACTCCATCCCGAGACTCCAGGATCATGACCTGAATGGAAGGCAGTTGCCTAACCAGCTGAGCCACCCAGGCGCCCACATGTAAATCTTCTAATCAAAAAGGATGCTCTGAAATCTATCAGAATCAGATTACATTCCTGAAGAAGTTTTGAAAGAATGCAGTATTTTATCATAAAAAACAGCACAGTTTTGAAGTGAGACAGATCTAGTGCAAATATCTGTCTCAGTGCCTATTTAGCTACAAGTCCTCCATCAATTTATTTACTGTATTGATAGCCTGTTTCTTTATCTGTGAAAAATGAGGTAATACCTACATTACTGTAATCATTAAAAGAGTAATTGGAATGCCAAATGCATAGTACTTAACATGGTGACTGGCATGTGGTAGGAATCAATAAATGGTAACCAGGATTTTCGAGAGGTAGAATTACATAATGGAAAGAACTTGGACTTTGGAGTTAGAATCCCTGGTTATGGTGCTTACTTAAAGTGTAACACTTGAATAAGTTAAGTAATCTTTTGATCTTCAATTATTCCACATTAAAATGAGGTATTGCCTACCTTGGAGGGTTGTTTTGAGATTAACTGAGGTAATTTATTTAATTATCTTGCTAAGTGTCTGATATATAATAGAGTCTCAAATGTTAACATTCTTACTACCACTTTTAGGTCATGTTGTGAAACTGGTGAAATGTGTAAATTATTTTAAGTTATCATCAGTGTTTTCTTCATTAAAAAATAAAAAGGAGTCAGATGACCTTAAGAATTATGAACAATTACCTGCTTACCTGCTTTCCTTTTCCTGTCTCCAGACTGGTGAAATTTCTGTTGAAAAGTAAGATTCTTCTATATAAGAATCATTTCTCATAACTTCTGTATGAAAAATGCTGTAAATATAAAATGAATAATGTGATTTCTATTGTCAACAATTTGACCTAGTAAGAATGAGAAACAAATAGATCATTATAATACTGTATGATGTGTTATCTAATGTATGTACAAAATAAAATCGTAGCACAGAGGACATATGAGCAAGAAGTGAGTTAATAAAAGAATTTGAAGAAGGTTAAAAGGTAATACTTGGTTTGGACACGTAACATCATGGTTGCTTGACTATGTGCCTAACAGTAGTCTAAGCTCTTTACATGTTTTAATTTCTTTAATTTTCACAAAGAAAGTAAATGTTTTATAGATAAACTGCACAAGGACATAAAGCAATTTGCAATTAGTAGGTGATTAGAACTGGTATTCAAACCTAGATAGTTTAGTTCTAAAACTCAAGCTTAAAAATCACGACACAATACTAGTTCCATTTACTTAATCACGTTTAAGTATCCTATTGACATAGTGAAAGGAAATACCCAGTAACCACTTCACCTGCTCAATCCATTAAAATAAGTGACTTCTGCAGTTATCATATGGTTTCACTTACTTGTGGAGCATAAGGAATAGCATGGAGCACATTAGGAGAAGGAAAGGAAAAGTGAACTGGGGGAAATCAGAGGGGGAAATGAACCATGAGAGACTATGGACTTGAGAAACAAACTGAGGGTTTTAGAGGGGAGAGAAGTGGGAGGATGGGTAGCCTGGTGGTCGGTATTAAGGAGGACACGTATTGCATGGAACACTGGGTATGGTACATAAGTAATGAATCTTAGAACACTGTGTCAAAAAAAAAAAAAAAACTAATGATGTATGATATATTTTATAGTGACTAACATAATGCAATTAAAAAAAAATAGTGACTTCTAGAGTTAACCTGAAAATTTAGTGCCTGAGTTTAGTGCCTATGTGGGAACACTGAAATTTATTGGGAATATCAAGGGTGACCCTCTGTTGTGCTTATGAATAAATATCAAATCAAATGATTTTTAAAAGGCTAATTAGAGCAGTGCCGTGGGTTGGGAGGATAAGGAAGGATTTCATTTCCTTCAAATTCTTTTTATATCTTTTTCAGACTTAGTAGGGCCATTAAATCTTTTCCTATAAACTTTAAAAAAGGGTAAAGGTAGTGTAGAGAAGAAAGGCAATCTTATGCCCAAATTCATGCGACACCTTGGGAGGTACCTATTGTACCCAGTTTAGAAATCAATTACTCGGGGCGCCTGGGTGGCTCAGTGGGTTAAAGCCTCTGCCTTCGGCTCAGGTCATGATTCCAGGGTCCTGGGATCGAGCCCCGCTTTGGGCTCTCTGCTCAGCAGGGAGCCTGCTTCCTCTCCTCTTGCCTGCCTCTCTGCCTACTTGTGATTTCTGTCTGTCAAATAAATAAAATCTTAAAAAAAAAAAGAAATAAATTACTCTAGCTATATTATAGAGATACCAAGAATTTAATAATTTCTTCCTGAATATTGGTTATGTAGACCACCTACTTACCTATTTTTGTAGTTTAGTTGTGGTATAGGTTCTGTATAAGTACAGAAACAAATAACAGTGATAAGGAGTATGCATATGTTAGGTTATTTTAATTAAAAGTAAACATCAAATGACAGCAGGTTGATACTAGAACAAGACAGTAAAATCCATGTGAATCTCAGCAACTCAAAATTTACAGTAGTTCAATCATAGTATACATGCATTTTTACAGTCAGAATTAGAGATAATCAAATTATAGTTCCATGATATGGTTAAAAAGGAATACAGGAGAAAATACAATTATATTGTAAATTGGAATTGTGCCTACAAGTTGAATAACATGTTGAAATCAAATGACCGTTTACATAGAAGATCGTATCTGTATAGGAAAATATTTAGAAAGGAGCAATAGGGATTATGTTGAACAGAGTTACTTTGTGTACTCATTTTCCCTTCTAAAAAAATAGTAATTTTAAAGCTGATTTTAGCTTAGTAATGATTGTGAAATAAAATTAACTTTTAAGTGTTTCTAATTAATTTTTTATTCCCTTGCATAGATTTTCAGCTCCGGGAGGACAGGATTTCCATTTTATAGTTCTTTGTTGTCTCTATAAATTGTACAGTGCCCTGTATCTTATGTTTGTTGAATAATTAACAACCAGTTTATTAATTGATTCTGCTAAATGCGAGTGGAAACAAACAAAACATACTTTAAGATGTTCCTTTCGTGGGATCGAGCTCCGCATCAGGCTTCTCTGCTCAGCAGGGAACCTGCTTCCTCCTCTCTGCCTACTTGTGATCTTTGTCTGTCAAATAAATAAATAAATAATCTTAAAAAAAATGTTCCTTTCTAAAAATAGTGATTATGTGCCTGTATGTCTCTCTTTTGTCATGTTAAATACAAAGAGTAGATATGCTTCAATATGTGGTATGAATTGGATTTCTTTAAGAATGTAGATTTGTTTTCCCCAGTGTTTTCTGATTGCACAAATGACTGGATGCACTTTTTAAAGGGAGATTTTTACTTTGTTTAAAGCTGGTTATGGAATACTTCCAAAGGCAGCCAATTAAGTGAGTGCAGAGCTAAAGAAATAGAAAAACCTTGTTTCCTAAGCTGCTGAGAGGATTTTCACATTAGGTTGGCTTTAGACCATAGTCTTCAGAGTGTAGTTTTATGCAAGTTCCTGACTATGGACGTCATTATTAAAAGGTAAGATTTTTTTTTTCTTATGTAATCTCATTTTAAGTTGTGAAGTAGATTTTAACTGAGCAGAAGTAATGTGACCTTTTTTTTTTTTTTTGCCAACTCTTAGTATAATAAATTCTGATACCGTGCAACTCATTGCAGATTTTGATAGTTCTGTTCCTATGTAAAGAAACCCGTGTTTGTTAATATGTCTGTTACAGGTAGTTATAGTTTAATGTTTGCTTTTACTGGGGCTTGTTTTGATTCATCATTTTTATTTGACTCACTAGCAGCCATCTGTTAGTTATATTTTAACTTTCAAGGTTCTATGTAATTTGGTTTTTGTTAATGAAGGGCTATAAGCAGTATTATGAAGCTTTTCTCTTTTAATCTTGAAAGGAAAAAAATCCATATCTAAAAAAGCAATCACAAAGAAGAGGAAAACTGTTACAAAGTCATCTGCTGTACCAGAATTTCAGGTAAATATTTCAATTTTGTCTCAACATTTTGTAGTTTAATTTTTTGTTTTAGTGTTTGTTTATATATTCCTCAAGAGATTGGCTAAATTCCACTGTAATGGGCATACTTTCAATGAAATGTTTCCATCTATGACTTTTTTCCCTTCAAGTACAAGGCATAGCTACAATTGAATCTAATGTTTCAAAATTTTTTACCTCTGTTTTTGTCTCTTGATAGCCAAAAGTCTCTTTGGTTTTTAAATGCTATACTGCTTTGTAGAAGTAGTTTAATAGAATATACATTATATATTATAAATATAATACAGATATTTATATAACATATTTATATAATATATGAAAGTAAGTATGTAAGTCCTCTAAATAAATCATAATTTGTAAATAATTTATAAATAAGCAATTTATTTTCATTTATTTGGGCACTGTAGAAATGGTTGACACAAATCTTTTAACTCTTAGCTATATACGAACTTCAGAAAGAATATTAAGTAACATTTAATTGAATGGTCTTTAAACATTTCTGCAAAAAGAAAAAAGTATACTTAGTGCCATATTTTTATGTGAAGAGTTTTCATTTGTAGTTGGTACCAGAATAAGCAGAGATTCTCACTTCAAATAATACTTTTATTTTCTATTTTATAAAAGATGTTTTCTTCAAATGACCCTTTTTTAAAACTTTCTTTGTATTACTGTGTCCAATCCAGTTTCAAAAGTTTTACAACCTAATACTTAATTGACAAAAAATAAGTGATGTTAAAATGAATTTTTGTCAGTCTCAAGTCAAGGAGAAAATAAAGGAGTAATAACTATGAAAATATTGAAAATATGTAATGTGAGTTGATCATATATATTCAACTTTTTGAATATACTTTTTTGAATATATACACTCAAAAATGTAGACACATCTATTTTTCAGTAAAAACCTTATTTTTGGGACTGTTTTTATGGAAGTTACTAATTGGTAAAAATTTAATATTTTTAAATGAGTAGTGAAAGAAAATGACAATTTTCTTTTAGTATTTTAGGATAAAATATTTTTAATGATATTCTTAGAATGAATTACAAACATTTTTACAAAATCATTTTATATAATATAACCTTGGTTACAGGATATTTAGCGGAAAATGTATGCTTACTGTTTTACTTGGAGGACTTTCTAATCATTGCCTATACCTCTTATCATACTTTAATAGTATATTGTTATTCTGTCACTGATATCATCACAGCCTTTGCTGTTTTCCCCACTCACTCTCCCCCTCAATACCTTAAAATATTCGATCCGGGAATATAAGTCTCAGAACAGATCTGGCCTGCTGTTGCTGTTTATTTTCATTCCTATCCTAGTGGATGGACTTTCATATGTAATAAGTGGCGTAGACAGCATGGACAGTGTTTTTCAAATGGCAAATGGTATTCATTAGTGAGGCATGAGATTAATCTAGTGGATTACATGACCAGCATTCCTTTTTTAAGCTAACAGTTAAAATAGAAAAGAAATTATGAGTGTGTCAGATATAGTAAGGGTAGTACTGTTTCATGAAACTTTGGTTTTGATCTTGTGCTTATTGTACTGGCATGCAGTGTAAAATATATTTTTGATCATGGGTCATGAGCAAAAAAGTTTTTAAAAAGTTTAAAAAAGTACTAAATGATGCTTTGTCAATTACTGACGATTTGCTTATCACTCTCAGAAACTTAAGGTAAAGGTATGAATTTTGCCAAATTGAACTGTTTAAAATAAGTAAAATCTCCTTCCTAGTTCTTAAGGTGTCCTAGAATGTGTGTGTGGCTAGGATGGGGAATAGGCTTATGAGATCTGTGGTTCTACGCCTAGTTTGTAACATGAATGCCATGGTATTACTCATAAAGAAAATTGACAGCTGTCTCCCAGGAAATAGGTCATTTGCTTCAAATAAGTGAAGAACAGGAGAAGAGACAGTATTAGTCACTAGTAAATTTTGTTGTTACAGACAAAACCTATAGTTCTGCCTTTCAAAATAACTTTATATATAGTTTGCTTCTTTCATTATTTGGAAGTTCCCCACATGTAAGGAACTGACCATTATATAATAAAGAAGCAAATTTATTTCCTTCCCGAAAGCTCTAGCAATGTCATTTAGTACCTCAGATTCTACAAATTATACCTTTGTATTTTGTTTTGTTTGTTTTGTTTTGTTTTGTTTTGTTTTTTAGAAAGGATGATAGGCATGGGGAAGGGTAGAGGGAGAAGGAGAGAGCGTCTCCATGCCCAGCTTGGAACCTGATGTGGGGCTCCATCTCACAATCCTGAGATTGGACACTTAACTGACTAAGCCACCCAGGTGCCCCTGCAAATTATTTATTTTATCCAGGTTCTTTAAATATCACATTTCTAGTATTACACATAAAAGTACTTTATAGAAAAGTTTAGCTGGAAGATTTTCTTCATAGCATTTATTCTAAAATATCTTTGTGCTAAAAATAATGAAGCTGTTGGTGGAGAGATATCAGATCCCTTTTGCAAAACGTGATTTATTTGTCAAAGGACTAGTCCATCTTTAAATTGATTTAAACATGCAAAGAGAGAAATGTGTTGAGGGATTAAATTGTGAAGTTTATTTTTTTTAAGTACTAATGCATAAAAAAAGTGAGTCCTGTTTTGACCTCAACTACTTTCTAACTTGTCACTGTTTTTGTGTTGACTTTTTTTTAAAAGCTAGAAATTAACCTTGTCTGCCTATTGGCTTCAGGAGAAGTCCATGTTTACTTACAGGACACCTAATATCTATACCTCAGTTTAAGAAAATAATTATCCCACCTTTATATAAGGTCTACACTGTAGAAACTCAAATGGTGGATTGCATTTATTTTTGTATGTATTGTAAAGGGACTAACCATATCTATGCCACTTGTGTCAAGAGTTATGTCAGTGGTTCTCAAACCTTAGGTAGTGTAAAAATAATGTGATGCCTTTATTAAAATGAAAATTCCTGGGTGTTATCTTCCAAGATTTCATCTTTGATTCAGTGGGTCCAGGTGGATACCAGTAATGTGCATAGTGATTAAGCATCTGGATTCTGGGACCAGGCTACATAGGTTCTAATGTCAACTTTACCACTAACTCTGTATTCTTAAGCCCTTTGTACGTCCAGTTCCTCCTCTGTATAGTCAGGTAGTAATCATACCTACTTCATAGGGTGTTGTAAGGATTAGATGATAGAGCTTACTGTTTTATTCTTATTTATTTTTTCGAGTAAGCATGCCACATGCTTCAGACTTAAGTAGGGTTATGAGTAGGAAAATCAATTAAGAACTGGCTTAAAAGCACCTATCATTGACCTTTACCACTTTTCTTAGCTACTTAAGACCTTGAAATAATCTTGGACTCAGTCATATTTCATAAATCATAAAATATCATGATAAAGTCTACAATAATTTGAAAAGTAAAAAACCAAGTAATATTATTTGCATCATTATGTTAATCAGAGGGAAAACTTCTGCTTAGCCCTACTGTAGTATTATGGTGGTTATAGTTGGCATATAGGGGAACTTAGGTTTTTTAATTTAGTAATAGGTCCAAAATATTAGGAAATACTTCTTTTTTAGTGTTTCACATGTTGGTGATTTAAGCTTTTATATCAAATTTAACAATTACGACTTTGTTAAATTGACTAAATTACTTATTTTACCAGTTTTGTAGTATAAGAAAGATTGTTAAGCTGAAAAGTAAATACCATTTTTCTTAATAAAGTTAATTTTTGCCAGTACGCCTTTTTGAAATTTAATATTTGAAAAATAAATCTAATATTATGTGAATTGTCATTTTGTACATAATTGTAACAGTCATAGAAAGTATTTTTAAAATTTAGTGTGTTCAGTCTCAGTAAGATCAGTTTTTAAAATAATGTATGGGCCTTAGTTACCATGACTTTGCTTTTCATTGGTAAACAGTATCTTTGAATGTAATGTATACTTGCTACTGTTGCATAAGTGTGACTTATTCTAAAAGTGCTTTGCAAAGAAAATCCAGAATCCAGATGCTAAGACTTATATAGTAGTATTGTTTTCAAACATAAGCGTAAATTCACGGATCCTTAACCCCTGAAAAAACTATATTTCTCCATTTAACCAGTGGAGAAACTAAAGATATGAAATAAAGTCACAGATTGAGACCCTCAGTATAACAAGTTGAGTCCAGAATTAAATTGGAGTTCAACTGCTTCACTGTGTTATGGACCTTTTGATTATATTATTTTGAATAATATGAATAATGTAAATGTAAAATGTAAGTATTTTCAGCTTCAGCTTTTTGATTTCCTTCTAACAGTGTGTGTTTTACTCCCCTCTTAAAATTCTTTCTATTTTAAAATATTGTGCACTGAGAGAAACATGTCTCATTAATAAATATAAATATCTTGTTAATCAGACTTATTTTTCACATCCCACATAATATCCTATTTGCAGGTTTTGAAGCAGTCATTCTCCTTGTTACGGTAATCATGAGAAATGAGAAGGATTTTTCCTATCCTCATAGTTTTAAGATGTTAATATAATTTTAGTTTAAATACAATATGAAATTTGAATTTATACCATGAATTTAAAATTTTGCTTACAATTTTTATAATAAAGTATAGGTTTGTTGTATTAGCATAGTAATGAGTGAGAGATCCAGTTTTTTTGGACCTATTCATTTTGACTTCTTGTTTTCCCTTTGCTTTTTTTTTTTTTTTTGCATTGTTTTCCCTTGGCTTTTTAATGTAATTTACTGTATTGCTTTAGTTTTGTATGCTACCTTATGTCCTTTTAGGAACAAATAAAGTAATTGTCTGTAAACCCAAAGGGCATAATTTCTAATTTGAAGTAGTGATAAAGTAAGGAGTGATTTATTTTGCAATTTTTCTGATATGGTCATGGAATTCTTTTGATCTCTACAGAACCTTCCCTCTCCCTCTATATGTACACATTCCTGCTTCTTGAGTTGGAGAAGAGGGTCTTTTAATATTTATCCCTTAATAGAAATGAAAGCTTAGGTATGAACTAAATCCTAAAACTAACACATATTCAATTGTTACTAGATTTTCTGCCTTGTTTAGAAAGACCCCTTAAAGAATATGATATATTAGGAGGTAGATGAGTTCTACATTTTCTGTTCTCCTCTACTAGTGTGTCATCTTAGGTTACTTTACCTCCGTTAGTTTTAATTAGTTTGAATATGAGTTGGAAAGATAGCTTTTTAGTCCAAAAATTACATATTTTTAGTCCTTTTCGGCTCTTAAGATTTATGATTTTGTGGCTCTGTCATGGGTTGCCTCAAGTGAAATGTTGAGGGACAGTATAAAGCCTTCAAGAGGTTTTCCTGGGAGATAAAACTCTTTTTGTAATTTCTGCGGTATGACTGAAAACCTCTCATCAGTGTTAACGGTATGCTCCAACTGTGATCTGACCTGCTGTGTAGCTTTCCTTTTTCACCCCTCTTGGCCCTGGGCCTTAGATATTTTTTTTCTAATCCAAGGTAATGAGAAGGAGGTTTTAAAAAGGTGTTTTGCTTTGTTCCAAAAAAAAAAATGCTTCTGTTTTCCTTATAGATGAACTTTATTTATTGGATTGATTTTGTTTTTAAAAGCACCATTTGAAGTTGAGTTGAGTTTAAAGTTCACACATATGCCTTACTATGTAAAAGAGAAAGAATAGAGGGTATATTGGCTTGAGTCAGATTATTTTTTTCTTTCAATATTAGTAATAGTTACAATTAGTAACAATAGAATTATACTTCTTTTTTTTTTAAGATTTTATTTATTTATTTGTCAGAGAGAAAGAGAGAGCGAACGAAAGAGCAAGCACAGGCAGACAGAGTGGCAGGCAGAGGCAGAGGCAGAGGGAGAAGCAGGCTCCCCGCCGAGCAAGGAGCCCTATGCGGGACTCCATCCCAGGACGCTGGGATCATGACCTGAGCCGAAGGCAGCCGCTTAACCAACTGAGCCACCCAGGCGTCCCTAGAATTATGTTTCTATACATGAATTTTCTCAGAGCTGAACTTGGCTCTATATTTTCAGTTATCTGTATTAGATATATATTATATCTATTTGTAGAGAGTATAGAATGGGATTATAAATTGTTATGTAACTATTAATTCATTTTAAGATAAATTCAAAGTAAGTATTGCTAAAATATTTTCACCCTCAAATTCAATAAAATTTATGTTTGAGAGTCATGTCATATAAGGAATATTTATCTTATCATTGTGCATTTAATTCAGCATTTTATCCCCTGTTTGGAAATTAGTCTTTTTGAATCTTCATATTCCTTAGCTACATAGTACCAGAATGTTTCAGGAGCCATGAAAATTTGGATTCATAGTCATTTAGTAACTTAATACTTAAAAGTATGATCTGCAGCCCATACCTCGGAACTTGTTAGAAAGGCAGAATCTCAGGTCCCACCTCAGACGTACTAAATCAAAAACTCCATTTTAGCAAGATTCCCAGGTGATTCCTAGACACATTAAAGTTTGAGAAGCACTGATTTACTTACCAGGTAAGCCACTTCAAAGAACTGTTTTATACAGCCATCCATATAGCTCTTAAGCTGTGGAAATCATTCAGTTTGACGTCAGAACTGTGTTCTTCCTTTAAATAGAATATAAATATTTGTTGATTCCATGAACTGAAAGATTTTAATTGTCTTAGAGTGTGTCTAGTTGTAGAGGTATATGTTTTCATTGTTATTCTAAGTTTCTACAAACTATATACACAAAATGTACCCTTATTCCTTGTTTAATGAGACATCTAAGATGCAAGTGAAAATTCTTCTGAGCTTTGCCATCTGTGCAAATGAGAAATCTATGTTGTGATATTTAGTGCACCAAGTTCAGTGAAATGGCATGTAAATATCTGCTAGTTTTGGGGCACATATGACTTGGTGATCAAAATAGCAGATTATACAATGAGAAGTTTAGTTCCCACTGAGTACTTACTAAAAACCTGATGTAGGTCCAACAAGATAGAAGTTGAAGACGTTACCAAGTTCTAGAGGCACTTCCATAGTTGTTCTGTCCACTGCTTACCAGCATTTCTTCCATAACTCTAGATTTGGCAAATGGGCATATGTATTTTATAGTAAATATCAGCAGCACTGTTCTACTACATCATTGTGTACTGTTTTCTACTCTGGAATTATTTAATTTGGGTTCCTTAAATGTATATTTTCTCTGCATTGTCAGTTCTTTGAGTTTGAAATTATGTAGACATTTCCAATAATAATTTTAATACTAATTATAATATCTGTGATAATTTTTCTTAACCTATTAGATTGAACCATATTGTCATTTATGTATCTCAAATACCATGTGATTTCACATGGTATAACCTAATAAAGGAAGTTTAAAGGGGCCCTACTTTCCCATTTTTATCACAGTAGTCACTAGAAATGATCTTGTTGTAACCCCCTTTTCTTTTGTTGTTTTTGTTTTCTTTTACAAGAAATACGCCTTTTAGGAAAACAATACCCTTACATAAAGATTCATGAATGTAACAAACATGGGCTGATAAAATCTTATGGTAAATTAATAGTTTTCTAAGTGTAGTATTTTTTTTAAATTATCACAGTATAAACATTTACAAGACTTTGATTAATCTAAAACTTTTCCTCTTTATGTGCTTGTATTTTTGTTTTAGAAACCTATTTCTTTTTCATAATAGATTTTTTAAAATATGAGCTTAAATTATTTTAGGAAAAAAATATATTGGGAAAAACTAATTAAGAACTAAAATGTAGTTATTAATATTTTTGTTGTTGCTGACACTTTACTGTTTAAAGCTTTAGTAGTTAATACAAACTAGTTTGATTACTCATAACTAAAACCCAATTATTTTGGCCATTTGCCAGTATTACCAAGGTGAAGAAAAATGAACTGCATAATTATGAAGGGAAATAGATACTGTGGCAATGGTTTTATTAAAGACTACTAAGATCATATTAAGAATGGGTACTTAAATTCATTTACTTTTTTGAATATATTACAGACAGTGGAAATCCTTCTTTCTTAGCAATGCCAACAGCAGTATAATTATTTTAATTGTATAATTAGTGAACCAAATCAAAGGTATAATGACAGTTCTCCATGGGTGCATTTATTCACCAACTAGTAGACTGCCTGATGAAGCATTTCTTAAAGGTGATTTAGTAACCTTGTGAAATCTAGGGTGAGTTTCCAGATCTTTGTCATTCTGGGCTGAAAGTTAATAATGTTAAGAAAGTATCTGGATTATAAAGCAAGCTGAGAACAGGGAAGTGTGGTATGAAACCACCAATGTTGAAATTTCAGCTATTTTTATCCTAAGCCTAAAGTTCATGCATTATAAAAATAGTATCTTTTAAAATATAAACTTGTGGGGCTTTCTTTGCTTTTTGCTATTACAAATACAAGTAATTGTGAATTTAGTATATGTTAAAACAACTTCTGTTACCACATTTTGGGTGTTTTATATTATGTGTTATCAAGCTGTGTTTTTGTGTTTTATTTTAGCTTATTTGCACTAATCTTGATGAACTCAGGGAATTAATCACAAAAATCGAGAATGAACTCAAAGATCTGGAAAACAGTAGAAAAAAATCGGTAGGTGTTGATCCAAAAGTTCTATCTGTTATTGTCAGCATTAAAATTTATTCCTGCTTTTTTCTAAAGCTTTTTTTTTTAAGTCTTGTTCTCCTGGATTACATAAAAATTTGCAATGAAAAATAGAAACACTGTTCCTTTTATTTCTCCTGTGTGGTCTAGTTTTCATTTTTCATAACAAAAATGGTACCAAGGCAAGTAAATTAATTTTGTTTGCCTGGTTTATATCAGGTATAGTTTTAAGTATTTCCCAATATACTGGTTGGTTGTTTTCTGACTGGTAGTTTTTTGGGTAATGCTTACGTTGCAGATATTCTTTATTAATAATTATATGCTTTTAATGGAAGTTTATTGCTTAGTAAAATAAAAATTTTAATAACTGTGACATAAATAACAGATACAAATTGTTTAGTCCTGCCCCAGATGTTTTTGATACATGCTTAACAGTATGTCTTTTTAAAACACCTTTATCAGCTGAAGGTCTTTTTTAAACTTTCACTATATATTCTAAATTCACAATTTTACCTTCATTTTTTATTCTTGTGGGAATAGAGTATAAAGGCATTATATTTATTCACTTAACACTTGTTAAAACACTCAATTATGTAATTCATTAAATCACTAATACTTGTTTAGCTGACATTCAGTGATATTGCAGATTCAAAACTCAATTATACACCAGTAAATAAATGAGGAAGGCTTTAAGCACTGCAGAAAATCAGTCATTTTAAAAATCTCTGTGTTTTATGCCTTAGGAATGCCATGAAGCCACTCAATTTTAGGTCTTTGCTCAGAATCTATTAATCTAGAATTATGTATAAAATAAGGATAGTGAAACAGCAAGCTGCATTTCAGCAGATTTGTAGTAGTCATTTTATATGCTCTCTAGAAAAGACATATTGGTAGCACTCTGAAGGAAAGAGACTTAAGTGCCGTAACAGGACAACCTTCTGAGGTTATTTAATATAAGTATAAAACAGAGTCAGGCATTTCAGAAGTTTCATGTGATATCCTTGAAAATATTGATATAATCTAAGAGGTAGAATAGAAAAATGTTCATAGTGATAACCATCAATTAACAAGAAAACATTATATTGAACTGTATAATCCTAGAATATAGAAAACTGTGTATTTTTTAGAAATATTTCCATTAAAAATGGTTTAGACCCTTATTAGATTCTTATATGTTCATATATACATATGTATGTATACTTTGTATATATACACATATATAATTTTTATATATACACGTGTGTATATGTATACTTTGTGTGTGTGTGTACACATGCATTTTGGTATATGGGCAGTTAGTTAACATGGAACACCAGCTGTTTTAAAATTTATCTCTGTGATGTATTTCCCAAACAACATTTATATTAGAATATTTTCTCCTCAACAAAGCTATTTCTAATATATTTAATGTTATATGCTCATAAAGGACTGATTCTGTCCTTTAATAGGAAAGAATAGTCTTTTAACCAGGGTGTTATTTACAATTTTTGTAGAAGCTGTTTATTTTTAGTGAGTTGTCTGTTCTTCATGAGTCTAAATAGAAACTTAGTTAAATAAATTTGCTAATTGTTTTTTATGCTGCAGGTAAACATAATGTATGCATCTTGTTCTGATATTATGAATTAGGGTTTTTTATTTGTTTTTAATGAGTAGTTTTATGCACAATGTACTTATAGTATGTATTGTAAAAGAAAAAGACTTGGGGCGCCTGGGTGGCTCAGGGGGTTAAGCGTCTGCCTTCGGCTCAGGTCATGATCTCAGGGTCCTGGAATCGAGTCCTGCTTTGGGCTCTCTGCTTAGCAGGGAGCCTGCTTCCCCCTCTCTCTCTACCTGCCTCTCTGCCTACTTTGTGATCTCTCTCTGTGTGTCAAATAAATAAATAAAATCTTTAAAAAAAGAAAAAAAGAAAAAAAAAGACTTCTTCAAGGATCCTAGAGTTTTCCTGTAAAGTCTTCTACCTCACTTCCATTAGTGATACAAGGTATATGCATATTGCCTTCCTTTACAGGAACAAGTAAAAAGGTAAAAATACATAGATTACAAATACTTGACATTGTTGTCTGAAGGTATGTTTATAAGAAAATTTTAGGTTACATACAGGGTTTAATTGATTAAATTTTGTGACTCTAAATTTTTAACTTGTCCAAGACTCTTAGAATTTGCATATTATTTTTTTCTTTTTAAGATTTTATTTATTTGAGAGAGCTCAAATGAAGGGAGGAGCAGAGGGAGAGGGACAAGCAGATCCTGTGCTGAATGCTCTAAATACTCTAAAACAGTATTTAGAGTCAAAGCAATTTTGTTACTCATCATCAAGGCAGGGGCCCAAGGTAGTGCTCAGTCCCAGAATGCTGAGATCATGATCTGAGCCAAAACCAGGAGTTGGACACCCAACTGACTGAGCCACCCAGGCGTCCCGCATATTAGTTTTAAAATATGTTTTCTGCTCTTCAAGAAATAGAAATTCTTGGGACTGTACTTAATGGGGATAATCTTAATGAGATTACTAACATATAAACTATTCCCCTTTAAACTGCCTAAAAGGTTTTTTCATGAATAGCTTATAATGGCCACAAAGCTTAATGGTAGCGATAGACCGTAAATGTTTACATTTTAGTATCACTCCTTATTTTTCTATGGAAACCAATACTGATTATGATAGATGTTAGTTGTAAGAATAACTTTACTGGATGTTTATACTAATATTAAATACTAGTTTGTCTGCCATCATTTGGGAATAAGGTGTTTCACTTAATGAATTTTCTAGATAACCAAGACCTGAACTTTAGGACTATATTTCTTTTTTTTTTTTTTATTTCTTATTTTAATCATTGAATGACAAACTTCTGTGCCTCCTTTTACTATATTGAAAAAAAATTTAACCCTTTTTTGATGAGTCAAGGATCATTATGAATATCCATAATTATACTGATATCCTAAAAATTTATTGATATCAGTAACTCTAATTAAACATTTACCAAAAGACCTTTATGCTATATATTTTGAAGGTGTGTGTTTGTGGTTTTGGTTTTGTTCTCTTTCCTCATTGTCAACCTGTTGTTTCTTGTGTTTGTCCATTTATTTGCCCTAGCTGATACACTGTGAATTACAAAGCAAGTAACAATATTTATAAGAATTGGACTCATAGTAAGGACCTGAGAGACTTTCTTAATATTAATTAAGAAATTAAATGCATGAACTTAGTGATAGTGATGCCATTTTGACTGATGCATTGCCTGTGGGCTTCCTTCACTATTGCCAGACAAATAGAGTATTAATTTTGATCTTCATAAGAAGTTATCACTGTCAAAACGAAAACAGTATTTAGAGTCAAAGCAATTTTGTTATTCATCACCAACTTTTATATGTATAATAATGGCTCCAATAAAAAGGGGATGTATTCCATATAGACATTTGCTTCTCATGAATGCCATTGCTAAAGATAGAAATATTTATGTGATAGAGGATTTAACATGAATTTGCACACACACCTCACTTCTTTAGAAGATTTCTTCTCTGCAGGGCCTTTCCAGGTAGTTTTTCCTACCAAAGCAACAAGGAAGAATTATCCCACTCTTCATCCCTTGTCAGCATGTCATTATAAAAGCTTTCCTAACCTCTTGGAGGTTTTGCCATTGAGCTACTCATTGTATTAGAAGATTTACAGTCTTTTAAAATCTAGATTGTTGACTTATTCTTATAAGGCAGCTAATTTCATTTATAGCTAATACTGTAAGGGGAGAAAAATAGTTTTCTTGAGTTTGTTCCAGCATACTTGGTACCATTACTTCATGTAGGAACTTATTCAGAAAAGGCTTAGCATCCTTTGGATCCTACAGTGTTACATATCTAATTACCTGAGATTTCTTTAAAGTGAGATATCTGGTTGAGATAAATAGAAGTATATAATTTGACAGTTTTTAAATTTTGTCTTTCTCATTATCATTCAGATCATAGGATTCTTTAATTAGCTAAAGGAGAAATCATAATAACATTTCTATTTTTGTGGTTTTAGTCAAGAGATAAAATTTGCATTTTGCCTAATTATTTGGAAAATATCTTTTTAAATTGAGGAAATGTATTAGTTTTCCAGAAAGATAGAGCTAAGATATTGATAAATTTGCCTGATCCTATGTATTTGAAATTTATTAGACATTATTACTCTCTATATAATCAAAATTGGAAAATTTTGTAAGGCTTATAACAAGTGGTAGTATCTCTGAGTTTTACATGTGACCCTTTTTTTCCGATATCTGCCTAATTTCCTTATGTCTTATGTCATATTTTAGATTTTTAATTAGGTTTCAACCTATTTTTCTTTAATAAGAAGAGATCCATAAAGAAACTGGATATAAAGGAAAAGTGTGAACAATTTGGCCAAAAAAATACAAGATAATATTTATAAGAAAAGAAGCTTTGTCTGGATTGTATAATAATGAATGATAGTCTTATCAATATAGAGAAACTGAAATTTAAAATACAAGACTTTTTTTCTTTTCTAATACATCTTTTGGTAGCTAGATAACTCAACACTTAGGATAAATATCACAGTCAATATGTTAAAAAAAGTTATAAAACTGCCTTGTGCTTTGATCTTCATCCTGTTTGGAATTTAATTTTTATTTTCCTCATTTCATGCCCTCTTCCTCCCCAAAAAAAAGAATTTACACAGTGGTGTGTTCAGCAGACTACCTCTAATAGTGGAAATTTGGAAAAAGCCTATATGTCCGTCAGTGGGAAGATCACTAACCAAACAGTGTTAACACAGTGGTATATCATATAGCTAGTAAAATAAAATATTTACAGATCATTGTTACTATATGGAGGTATTTGTGAAATGTTAAATTTTTTAAATACACAAAATAAGATGAGCCTAATGATTACAATATATAAAAAGACTTGTTTAAAAAGAATTGGAAGGGAATTTCAAGTAAAGAAGAAAATTAATCTTTATTATGTTCTTAAGGTAATTTAAATTTATCATATAATAATAATATTTCTCTTGCCTAACCAAAGGCTATACATTAGAAAGATCAAACAGAGAAATCAGAAGCTTGGATCAAGTGGTGACACCCCATTTTTGGGTCACAGAGTTCTGTATAAGCCACTAGTTACCAATCAGGGATGATCCCAATGCCTCCCCCTTCCCCCAGGAGACTTTTGGCAATGTCTGAAGACATTTTTGGTTATTGAAGAAGTGGTACTGGCACTTAATGGATAGAGCCCTACAGTGCTGCCAAAAGTATCCTACATTACAGTGATCCTATAAGGCAGATGATAACGCCCTGCAACAAAAAATTATCTGACTTCAAATGTCAGTTGTGTGGAAATTGCAAAACCCTAACATAAGCCTGTATTTGCTAAAGGCCCTATTCTCTCACTTTGTCTGCTGCTGCCAGTTTACTATGGGGAGAAAACACGATGTTTTGAAAGTTGGTTAGAGGGACGCCTGGGTGGCTCAGTTGGTGAAGCGGCTGCCTTCGGCTCAGGTCATGATCCCAGCGTCCTGGGATCGAGTCCCACATCGGGCTCCTTGCTCTGCAGGGAGCCTGCTTCTCCCTCTGCCTGCCACTCTATCTGCCTGTGCTCGCTCTCTCGCTCTCTCTGACAAATAAATCTTTAAAAAAAAAAAGATGAAATCAGACACCCAATCCCATAATTGAGAGTACTTTATTAGATCATATACTTCTACTTCAGACTAGTGAAATTTGTGAATGTTAATATTCATCTTTACCTATTATGATTCCATTAGATAGGTAAAAAAAGATTCTTGACTTTATATCCAGCTGTTTTCAATTTATTATGATTTATGGCCTCTCTCAAAGATGTTCAGTCATTTACCTTTATCTTCCTTTGTATATGAAATGAAGAAGTTACAATTAACATGATTATATGTGTATTTATTTATTTTTAGGAAGGTGATGTAATGTGTCTTTAAAAAGTGAAGAAATAGTAAGGAATAGAAAGAGATAAATAGAAAAATATAGCCAAATTATGTTTAAAGCTTACATGAAATTATATAGACCCCCAAAACATAATTGCATATAATAAGCTTATATAAGACAAAGGGACTATTTATACATTAATCTTACTTTCTAACACCTATAACAGAAATTTTATTATAATGAAGGATTATGGGATTTTTCCTTCCTCTCTCCATTCCATATCCATGTGTTCACAGTGAGGCATCAAATCAAAATTATTGTATTGCTCACTGTTTAGAGTTCAAAATCTAATTAAAGTGTAAGAAGTATTAGATACATTCAGAGTCCTGAATATGCCCTAATTAACTTTATTTAATGGCTTTTCTTATAGATATGGTTGCAGTAATCTAAATTATCCTTAAAATTAGTTTAAGTTTTTTACAGTTACATCATTATATATATCCTTTTTTTAAAGATTTTATTTATTTATGTGACAGAGAGAGCACAAGCAGGGGGAGCAGCAGGAAGAGGGAAGGGAAGAAGCAGGCTCCCTGCTGAGTAAGGAGCCCAACTTGGGGCTTGATCCCAGGATCCTGGGATTCATGACCTGAGCCGAAGGCAGACAGACGCTTAACTGACTGAGCCACCCGGGCGCGCCTATATCATTTTCTTATTCTAGATTTTCTGGTAAACTACTGGTTAACAAAACTGAAAACAATCTCAGCTGTTGGGGGGGAAATCACTTTGTCTTTAATTAAAATACTAAAACACCCTTTTGGAAGTCATGTACAACAGATAAAATAAACTTCTTTACCTATGTTAGTTACAGTTTCAAGTCTTATTCATAAGGCAAGTATTTCCTCAGTGCCTTCTGTGTGTTATGTATAGTACCAGGAACTTGGATCTGAAATTAAAACAAAGTCCTATCCTCAAAGAATTCACTTAAGAGCTTAAGATTTTATTCCCAACACTGGTGATAAATTTTTAATTTTAATCTAGGTGAGTTGGGCTATCTTCTGTCCTTTTATAAAAGACTTAATCTTTTCTTTTCAAGGATTCAGAAGTCACCATACACTCCAGACACTTGCTCACTTCCCTTAATTACATGTTTATATGTTTGGAAATAGGGTGGAGGGGTAGGTAACATGCATTTTATGAAGAATCAAATGGTAACTAACTGACATGCTCAAAATAATAGCTATTATATAAAAGCTAGATGACAGGAAATGTGAACCAGAGCAATATATGACTGGTAAGACAAAACTTCAGTTAGTACTGAATTGTCTAAGAATGCATTATCCACATTTATCTATGGCAAATCTTGTCCCTTGGGTATTTTTTTAACATTTTATAACTACTCAGCTAAGGACTAGATTTTAACCCTTGTTAATAGTGCTAAGTGTTTCTACGTACTACAGTTTGGCATAGTTTGAATCCCAACAGGGAAACTTTCATAAAAAGAATTATTTGAGAGGTGCCTGGGTGGTTCAGTCAGTTAAGGGGCTGCCTCTGGCTCCCTGCTCAGTAGGGAGTCAGCTTCTCCCTCTGCACCTCCCACCACCCCCTTCCCCATTTGTGCTCTCTCTCTCAAATAAATAAAATCTTAAAAGAAAAAAAAGAAATATAGGTCATAAAGAAAGTTGAACAGTGCTTAAAGTCACTTTATTAAAATGTAACAATAACTTATTCATAATGATGACTCAGGTCATCAAGAGTTAAATTTTATTCATCATGTATTCAGAAAATCTGAAAGACATACTTCTCTCAAAAGAAAAATTGCATCTAAGGAGAAAACCTCAATTAACTAAGATATTTACTTATGTAGTTTGAATACTTTCTGTGGGCCCACTCTGTGCTAGGCTTTGTGATAGAGCCTGAGAAAGTGAAAATAAGTAGGATACTGTCCTTGCTCTTAAGATATTCCCAATCTTGGGGCGCCTGGGTGGCTCAGTGGGTTAAGCCTCTGCCTTCGGCTCGGGTCATGATCCCAGGGTCCTGGGATCGAGCCCCACATCCGGCTCTCTGCTCAGCAGAGAGCCTGCTTCTCCCTCTCTCTCTGCCTGTCTCTCTGCCTACTTGTGATCTCTCTCTCTGTCAAATAAATAAATAAAATATTAAAAAAAAAAAAGATATTCCCAATCTTCATGTCAGTTACATGGAATTTTTGTGCTCCAGTGATACCAAACGTATCATTACTTAGTGATTTAGATTGTGCAGTGACTTGCTTGAGAACCCACCTTTCTGATATATCAGGTATAGATTTGGTCAAATGTTGTCAGCTTATTTACTACCACCTATTTACTGAAAAGGATCAAATTCAAATACTTAGCCAGTGGTTAATTTCCAGTTCAGTATTCTTTCTTATTTGTAAATGAAAGTGGTTGTATACCATTAGTACACATACATTGTTAGATTTTCTTTCCACTAGTAGTGACTACCTTACTAGGAATATGATCTGTCATCTATATTTTCCTCTCTAGAGAGCTAAATGACATCAAAGTTTGCAATAAATTCTAATCATTGATATAGTTTGTTTTCATGCTTTCTAGTTAAATGCTAATTTAGAAATATAATGGAAATATTCAGTATGGGGTATCTTTAAAGTACAAATTCTTTCCTTTTCTATTAAATTAGTCTCAAATGAAAATGAATGAGAGAAAATACTAGTATGTGATAGTTCATATTAGAACCTCTGGCAGTGTTAAAGTAACTTTTAACTTTTCCCATGTTAATATGTATATATTTCACTATACCCAAACTAGCACTTTTTCAAGGGACTGTAAACCAACAAAATGAATGTAATGTTTTACCCCTAAAACTGAATATGCAGGGATATATGAGTATGGAGATAGTTTCTTTAGGTAAGCAATAAGAAAAAAAAGTGAATACTCCCTTTTCATTTAATATTATTAAGACTAAGGAGAATGTCAAATAATTGGTTTATTAATATACTTATTATAGTTAATATTTACAAGCTACCCTCAGATACTGCTACTGATTTTTTTTTTAAGATTTTATTTATTTATGACAGATAGCTAGAGAGGGAGCACAAGCACAAGGGAGCTGGAGAGGGAGAAGCAAGCTCCCTGCGGAGCAGGGAGCCGGATATGGGGCTCCATCCCAGGACACTGGGATCATGACCTGAGCTGAAGGCGGACACTTAACGACTGAGCCACCCACCAGGGGCCTCAACTGCCAATGATTTTAAATGAGACCATCTTTGTGTATCAATCTGTGCGGCTTTTCTCAAAGTTACTTTCATTTTATTGAAAAGTGAGATATATTGTTATTTAATCCCTTTTCCACAATGGGATTTATGTGACAAGAGCCAAGCCTATAACAAAAAATATTTTGTTATATGATCCAGTTTCTCTGGTCTAACATTTATAAGTAAAAGTGTATAGAAAAAAAATGGCATTGGTACTTTTGTTATATACATCTTGCTTTTGTACTGTTCTTAATAAAAAAATTTTTTCTGTCTCCACAGCAATGATGCTAATCCTCTCAATTTATAAAAGCATTCTTTTTTTATATTTATATATGATTTTACTTTTTTATATTTATTTATATATGATTTTATATTTATATATTTATATATGGTTTTACTTTTCTTCATAGAACTGTTGATAGCTATTTTGTTTACATATAATGTTACAGGAAAATCTATATAAGTAAGAGGATAGTTTGTGTAAATAAGTTACTTCCACCTAAGTTTAACATTCAAAGCATCTAAATTTATTAAAATGTATAAAATATGTCCATGGTGATAAGACATGTAAGAAACCTGGAATTTATTTGTTTTCCTTTTTTTCTTCCTTTTAGGTGTCCAATGTCTCCAGCATCAGTAGATTGCCAACTCCCTGTCCTTGCAACACCCCAGCCAGCATTATGCTAGTTCTGTCATACCCATCCCCGATTACTGCAGCAGAATGGAATCGTTCTTTAGTTGTAAGGTAAGTTTCCCTACCCACTCATTTCACACACATAGACTCAGCTTTTCATTTTACAATATTGTGTAGTTTTGTAAGTTTTTTTTAAAGTTTCTTTTCCCATTTGGTTCCTTAGGTCATTAAGGTATCATATTCAAAAACTTATAAAACTGCATAATATAATAAAAGCCTTATCTTGTGACCATAGACCAGCTTCTTTTTGTAGTAATCCCTATGAGGTTATAAAACCTCCATTGTTTGACATTTGGGGCATCTCATGGAAAGGGAGCTGGCAATCTGCAGCTGCTGTGGACATTGGATGAGAAAATATTGAAAGGTAAGCTTCAGATTTAGACCATATTGTATGCCTTTGGTTCCATGGTGTATTCTTGAAATTCATACTTTATGTTAAACTTTATAGTGAATTCATGAAAGAAAAATACTACTCTCCTCTTCTTAAAAGTGACCTTCAATAAATGTTTGTAATATTAAGTTCACATAATACATTGGGATTATCTTAGAAGGTAATTTTTATCCGTGAAAATAGTGGGAATTCTAATATCAAATGAGATATTAAACGAAAATAATATTAAATGAAATAGTTCATTTATCCCCATTTTCACATGTTTGTAAAAGCTATTGCTAACTTTTAACTTAATATATATATTCTTTTATTAGAGAAGTGGTTATAACACTGTTCCACAAATGACCTTTTACTAATCCTTCTACCTGCTGTCTTTGATTCTGTATTGATCACTACAGATAAAAATTGTAAGAGCTTTCTGATTTTTTATTCCATCCATATTCTTTCCTATGTATTTGAAGAACAGGGAATTTGCTGTGTTCCTTGTTTTTTAATTCACTTTTAAACTTTAGAACACTATAATTTTAAGTACTATTATAATTAAACAAATGAAAATAAGTTTTCTAGGTTTTAATTTTTTCATTACAGAGACACCTACGTATAAAGATAAGTACTTTCACAATATAATCTTTTGTTCTTTAGAAATTGTGTGTAGACCAAGTGGTACAGCATTATGTAGTGGAAGAAGAGTTAGATTTTAACATTCAGAAGAGCTAGAATTCTAACTGAAAAATCTGCTTCTATCTAGAAGTACTTCCCTGTAATTCACTGAGCCAACTTCTTTCTATAAAATTATGTCTTCTCATTCTCTTTAGGAATTAATTGTAATTAAATTACAATTAAATTGTCTCCTTGTTTGATTTAATAATTTCATCCTAGAAGAAACACAGTAGTTCTCAGTTTTTCCTTTCTGTGTATATAAGTAAAGTTGATCAATTAGAAAAGCTATTGCTAGCTTTTAGTTAATGATCTGATTTAAATTCAGGAAATATTTGATTTTACATAGATTTTTACTTTAAACCCAAGTTAGGGAGATCATTGCCATCTCTAACTTCTTTTTGTAAAATTTATTATTTTTTTTCTGTTTATACTAGTCTCATTGTATACTGTGACACTCCCAAGACCACCAGTAGGTAGAAGGGGACATGTTGTTTTAATTCCATTGGGGTTGTATTAACCAAAGAAGATAAATGAAACAAGCAGTATGAGTTTCTTTTTTAGTGTCAAGTGGAGAAAACACTTTACCTAAAATACCAGTCCCAGGGCAGTAATTCTGAACTTTTTAAAATTTATGTCCCCCTTTGATAAACATAAAAACTGTGGACACACATACACCATGTATGGTGTAATCCTTCATTGAGGTCATTGTATTCTTTATATATGTCTTCTAGTTTTTGTCAAACTTTACTTTCTGCAATTTCTGTTATAAGAATAATAGACCTTTTGCTTTCCAAGCACAAAGTGATTAAATATGCATTTTAAAATAATGAAATGCCATACCATCACTACCCTAGGTTGAGAATATACACTATAAAGAAAGGGAAGAAATCCAAAAAATATATAAAGTTAGAAGGCCATAGCCATTTTCAAACAGATCAGTGGATAAGACAGAATTATATGAAATTTAGAAATCTAGTCTCTGATCAATATTTACGACCCCTTCTCTGTATATAGTTGGCTAGTTCAGTAATATATTTTCTGGGCATTGGATTATTTAAAATTTAGTAATCAAAATAATATCATAAGATAAAATCTAATCTTTTTAAAACTCTTTTCTACAATAATTAATGCTATATTTTAGTAGAGACACAAATACAACTGACAAATGTGTTGAAATAATGACATTTCATCTACACAGACTCCTTTCTCTTACTGTGCCTCAGTCTGCCTAGTCCCAAAGTCTGATAATACTCCTAGTCCTTTTGCACTCCCCACACCATCACCACTACACTAATCCAGATAGCAGCCAGACCACCCAGGTTAATTCTGTATCTGCCATTCTTCCCCATATAACCCTCAGTTACAAAGAATTTAGCATGCCTGGTGCTCTCTAGTCTTTTAACACTTTTCAATTAATTACACCACAATGGTGATATAATTAATTACTCATACCTTTCCTCTTTCTGCTTCCTTTATCTTGGGAAAAGTTTATCCTCACCATTTCATTTTTGAGCCAAGTAGTAATCCAAAAGTAGAGAAATAATGTTGATGTGCCCATTTTTTTTTGTTTTTGTTGTTTATTTTAACTAAAACAGAATGCTACCTTATTCTGCAAATGATTTTAGGTTGACTCTCATCTGCCTTTTCATCTTCCTCACTTAGCTCTCCCTGGAGGAAAGTATTATTTATAGTTTAATAGTTTTGTTTCCATGGGTCAGAATAAGCACTTTGTACTATCACCTAGCCTTTTTTTGGGGGGATGGGAAATAAACTTTTGAAGTATAATTTACTGTTAAGGTGGGTCCTTTGAGAAAGGATTTGACAAGAGGGAAGGTTTTTCTAAGCTACTATATGAAATAATTGCTTTCCTTGAATTTTTGTTCACAGTATTTTCACTTGTCATGCCATTAAGAAGACACAAGAATTAGTCATTGAGCCTAGGTTCCGTATTCATTATGTGCACATATGTGCACATAATGACCCAATTTTAATTAACCCAATTAAAATAATTCCACATCTTCCTGCTCTTCAAATAAACAGTTTAAAAACCTCAGAGGTAGAAATGTAGTTGTTTATTTCTACACGCATAAACATTTTGTTGGTTTAAAGCACAAAATGTTGGAGTAGGAACTATACTATTAATCATTTATGTTTGTGGCTAAAATTTCACATTTCAGTGAATGAAATGTTGAAGGTTTTAGATATATATAAAATCGGGAAATTTAGGCACAGATTTAAAATACATTTTGCGGGACGCCTGGGTGGCTCAGTTGGTTAAGCAGCTGTCTTCGGCTCAGGTCATGATCCCAGCGTCCTGGGATCGAGTCCCACATCGGGCTCCTTGCTCGGCAGGGAGCCTGCTTCTCCCTCTGCCTCTGCCTGCCACTCTGTCTGCCTGTGCTCACTCGTTCTCTCTCTCCCTCTCTCTCTGACAATAAGTAAATTTTAAAAATAAATAAATAAATAAATAAAATAAAATACATTTTGCTCTAGGGAATAGTTTTTTTTCTTTTCTTTTTTTTGGGTGGGAGTGGTTATTTTTCTGACTTAATGTTCTACACGTGCAAATTAACTGAAAAATTGCTGTGAGACGAAGTCTAATTTTTGCATGTCAAATGTGACACATATATGTATATTTATATAGCTATATTTTTTGTTATAAAAGAAAAAAAGTGAATGGACTGAATAGTATGTGAGTTATATCTAAAAAAAAAAAAAGAAATACAACACGGTTATATAACAGTAGGTGAAGATGGTGGTGATGTTGATAGGTATACACTATAACATTGTGGGGAGGGGGCAGAGTTGGCTACCTAAAGATACAACTACTATAAACTTATTGTTCCTATAGTATATGAATAATTTTATGGGTACTGCTGAAGTGTATTTTTACTAGAGGTTTTTATAATGTATGCTAGATTGCGTTATGTGATACAGCTTTGAAGAGGTGGTGATGTAGTTCTAAGAACTTGGACTTGGGCATCAGCTAGATCTAGGTTCAAGTCATAGGACCTCAAACAAGTTCTTTAATCTCTCTGAGCCATTGTTTCATCATTTCTTAAGTGAGACTAAAACGTACATACAGTAGAGTGTTTTCATAACTGCTTGAGTACATGAGTGCTTTCGTGCTCACAGAACCACTTCTTCCCTTCCCCTCTTCCCCACTTTCCTCCCACTCCTTCCCTCCCTCCCTTTCCCCCTCTAGATATAGGTACAGATATAGATACATGAATGAAATACTTGGGCTAATACTCAGCAAATGGAAAGGGGGTGTCAGTAATTATTAACTCTTACTGTAGCTATAGCATTATAGTATTGTAAATTATGACCATTTATCTGCTTGTCTGTGCTGGAAACATTTTAAAGTACATTTAAATTAAACATTTAAAATAAAATTTCCTGAGGAAATGTAATATTCCTGAGGAAACTTCCTGAGGAAGTTAAGACTGATTTTGGATGTAACAATCCTTTTTTCTCTTTTTCCCCACTCTGGGATAATTACAGTCTTTACAGAAGTGAGCCATATCAGTTACATATTTAGTGAATTTATATATATGTTTGTATTTTTACATGTATTTAGTAAATAATAAAATACTTATAATTGACCCAATAAAACTTCAAAAAATTGTCTCCTTGTTTGATTAAATAGGTTTTAGATTTCTCCGAATAGAATTGAGAATCTCTAAACTATTACAAATAAGATTTATTACAAGACATTTTTCCCCTTTATAGCCTTCTAAAGAAGACATACTCATTTGATGGGTATTGGCATTTCACTTTGTGTTTTACTCAGAAAATAAGGCCTGACATTCACTTTTAGATTAAATCTAAAGGATTTACTTTAACATTGTGTTTTTAGGGCAAATGGTATCATCGGAGGCAAGCAGTAAAAGAATTGCATGGTACGTTGATACGCCTTTTAAATGAATTGCTGCCATGGGAACCAAAGTTGATGAAAGCTTTTCAAAGAAACAGGTAATTAGAGATTTATAATCTGTTTTACCTATTTTAGGGCTCTTAATTTATGATTATGGGGAGATATCCTGGAATCATTTTGTAATGTTCCATTGATTTATATTTCAGGAGATATTTTTGAGTCCCTGCTGTTTGCAAGGTACTTCCTAAGCCCTGAAAATGTAGTATTGATTAAATAAAACCATGCTCTGTGGCTTACATTCCTTTTCTTTTTTTCCAGTTTTTTTCCATTGTGGTAAAATGCACAAACAAAATTTACCCTCTTAACTAGTTTTAGGTGTATAGTTCATTGGTATTACATATATTCATAATGAATGTTATTCTTACCCCCCATCTATCTCCTGAACTCTTCCTCTTATAATACTGAAACTCTATACTTATTAAATAACTAACTCACCATTCTCTCTCCTCCCCAACCCCGGAAGTCACCATTCTACTGTTTGTCTATATGATTTGACTACTCTTAATTACTTCGTATAATATACAATATTTGTGGTTTTGTGACTGTCTTATTTCACTTAGCATATTTTCAGGGTTCATCCAAATTGTAACATATGTCAGAATTTCCTTCCTTTTTAAGGCTCTGTGGTATTTCATTGTATGCATATACCTACATTTTGCTTACTCATTCATCTGCTAGTGGACACGTGAGTAGTTTTCATGTTTCAGCTATTACAAATAATGTTGCTGTGAACATGGGTGTAAAGATATCTATTCAAGATACTGCTCTCAGTTCTTTTGGTTTATACTTAGAAGTGGAATTGCTGGATCATACGGTAATTCTAATTTTTTTTAATTTTTTAAAGAACCACCATAGCCTTTTCCACAGTGTCTATACAATTTTCCATTCCCACCAACAATACATAAGGATCCCAGTTTCTCCTAATCCTTACCAACATTTGTTATTTTGTTTGTTTGTTTTTTATAGTAGCCATCCTAATGAATACTAGGTGGTATATTGTTGTGCTTTTGATTTGTATTTACCTAATGATGTGCTTATTGGTTATTTATGTATCTTTGGAGAAATGACTATTCAAGTCTTTGGCCCAATTTTGAATTAGCTTGTTGATTTTTTTTGTTGATTTTTAGGAATTTTCTGTATATTCTGGCTACTAATGCCTTACTGGGTATATGATTTGCAAATATTTTCTTCCATTTTTTCTTCCAACAAGAAGAAATATTTTCTTCCAACAAAACCTTTCTGTTTTGTTGATAATGCCTTTGATGAACAATTTTTTAAATTTTCCATAAAGTCCAGTTTCTTTTTTTTTGTTTATAGTTGTTGCCTGTGCCTTTAGTGTCATTCCCAAGAAATAATTAGCAAGTTTAGTAGTTTAAGTTTTGAAACCAAGTAATTTCAGCACTCTGGCTTTGTTTTTTATTTTTCAAGACCATTTTGGCTATTTGAGGTCCCTTGAGATGCCATATGAATTTTAGGATGTTTCTCTATTCCATAACAAATATCATTGGAATTTTGGTAAGGATTGCATTATATCTGTGGAACAATTTGGGTAGTATTGACATCTTCAAAATATTAAGTCTTCTAATCCATGAATATGGGATGTGTTTTCATTTATTTGGTCATCTTTAATTACTCCTCCAGTGTTTTGTAGTTTTCATTGTACAAGTCTTTCACATCCTTGATTAATTCCAAAGTATTTTATTCTTTTTGATGCTATTAAAGACAGAATTGTTTCAAGTTGCTTTTCAGATTGATTATAGTTACTGTATAGAAATGCAACTGATTCTTGTGTGTTGAATTTGTATCCTGCTACTTGCTGAACTCATTTACTACTTCTAACAATTTTTGTGTGGAATCTTTGAGGTTTTCTACATAATAAGATCATGTCATGTGTAAAGAGAGATTATTTTTTTTCTTTGCAATTTGGATGCCTTTTCTTTTTTCTTGACTAATGCTTGGTCTAGAACTTTCAGTACAATGTTGAATAGAAGTAGTAAAAGTGAGCATCCTTGCCTTGTTCCCAAACTTAGAAGGAAAAGGTCTTTCACCATTGAGTATGATGTTCACTATGTGTTTTTCTTGTATGGCTTTTCTTACACTGGGATAGTTTCCTTCTATTCCCAGTTTGCTGAGTATTTTTATCATGGAAAGATGTTGAATTTTGTCATTATTTTTCTGCAGTTGAGATAATCATGTGGTCTCTTCACTTTATTATTTTAATGTAGTGTATGGCAATCAATTTTCATATGTTGGACTATCCTTGCATTCTAGGAATAAATCTCATTTGGTCATAGTCATAATCCTTTCAATATGCTACAGAATTTGATTTGCTTATATTCTGTTTACCCACTCTGCCATCTTCCGATGCTGATCTGGGGAACATGGGAAGATGGCAGAGTGGGTAAGATCAGTATCTTATCTGGGGGAGCATGGGAAGATGGCAGAGTGGGTAGACCCTAAGCTTACACTGCCCCATGTATACAACTAGATATCATCCACATCCAAGTCATTAAACCAGAGAGCAGTCTGAAGACTGGCAGAACAAACTCCACAACTAAATATAGAGAAGCTGCATCTGAAAGATTAGGAAGGCCAGAAAGGCAGGGGGAGACTGCTAGCAGGAGAAAGGGAGCTGTGTGCATGGAGAGGACAGGGGAAAAGGCACTTGTACCAGGAAACTCATATGGGAAAACTAATTCCCGTAATTTTTGGCTTTAAAAACCAAAGGGGCTAAATTCTTATGAGTTTGTAAAAGCAGTGGCAATTGAAGCTTGTAACTTTAAAAGTCTTTAAAAGCTGACACAGCACTGAGTGAGCCAGGAGGGAAAGTGATAGCTGGGTCCCTGCCCTTAAAGAGAGCGCAACCTGTGCGGAGAGGCGACATGAAATTGGCAGTTTACACAATGCCAAAACAGGAGACATATTTGTTCATACTGTTTTCAGAGCATATTGGTGGACTTCTTTGAAAATGAGGGAACTGGCAGGTACCATTTTCCTCCCCCAGCCCCCAGCATAACCATAAACTCCCTGTGGGAGAGGAAGCTGCACAGATATTTGTAGCCTGGACCTGGGGCGCAGAGCAAATTTTGTTAAAGCTGTGTGTGTGCCCCGCCCAGACTCTGGGTGTATACCTGATGGGATTTTGGAATATAGGTGAGGTTCAGTGGGGTGGAATCCAGAGCCAATGACCAAGAAATAATTCTTTAGACATCTTTGGTACAAAATGGTCTTTATTAAAGTATGGTGACAGGACCAGTGGGCAGAAAAAGCTGCTGCCCTAGGGTTGTGAGGGGTGGCTGATTATATACTATGTGTTTGGGACAGGTAAGGAAAAAAGGAGGTTTCAAAAGGATTTTCCTATTAAGATTCATGGGATATTGGAGGCCTTGCCATTGTCAAGTTAAGGTTTTTCCCTCTAGCAAGGCATTAACATGAAGATAGTTGGGAACTTCCTGGAGGAACATTATACTCTGCCTGCTTCAAGTGTCTGTTAATGGGCTGGGGCTGCAGATTATAAGAACATTTAATTGTATCTACATTTCCTTCTGGAAGCTAGGTTATTGATAGAAATGCTTTGTTCTTATAGATTGCTAAGACATTTGTAAACTGAGGGATAGTCAAGTCTTGCAAGATTGTGATCTCTATAGGCTAACTATCCTTCCTTTCCTTGGCTTTAGGCCAGTCAGGAATGCCTGAGGAACCATGGAAGGGTGGGTGGTGTGGGATGTCAGCTTCTGCTTTGTTCTAAGCTTGCATTCTGTTCCCTCATCATACCTGCTGCTGCAGGCCATGCCCAGCCATTGTCGTATGCTCTCCACGAGCTTCACATCCCCAGCAGCCACAGCATTTTGGGAGATCTGGCATAGGACTAGTGGCCCAGTGCAATTTAGCTAACACCAGTACTCCACTCCCAAGTTCCCTGGTGGGCATGCCCCCTCAGAACTGGTCTGCCTGAGTCCCACTAACACCATGTAGTAAGCACATACCACAACAGGCAGGGGGGTCAGTGCAGATGACTGCACTGAAAGGAAAAGTGACTCAGACACAACAGCAGGATATAAGCAACACAGGTAGGATACTCCCCTAAAGTGCCAGGTTCTGTTTAACAGGGGGCACTGCACTTCAAGGGACTCTAGGAGCGCCTCTTCATGAAGTCAGTTCTTTTAAGAGCAGATGACATAGGTGACTTTCTTAACAGAGAGAAACAAACACAGAGAGGCAGACAAAATGAGACAGAGAAATTTATCCCAGATGAAAGCAGGATAAGGCCACAGCCAGAGATCTAAGCCAAACAGATATAAGGAACATGCCTGATATCTCAAGAATTTAAAGCAATGATCATAAGAACACTCACTAGACTTGAGAAAAGAGTGGAAGACATGAGTGAGACCCTTAACACAGAATTAAGGAATAACATAGAGGGGCACCTGACTGACTCAGTCAGTAGAGCATTACACTCTTGATCTTGCAAGTTGGGGCCCCACATTGGGTATACAGATTAATTAAAAATAAAATTGTAAAAAGAAAAGGAATAACATAGAGATAAAGGGCTTAATAAATGAAATGAGAAATACACTTGATGGAATATAGCAGGATGAAAGAATCAGGGGAATAAATTAGTGACCTTGAAGACAGAGCAATGGAAAGCAATCAAGCTGAATAAAAGAAAAAAGAATTACACAAAACAAGAATAAACTTAGGGAACTCAGTGGCTCCATCAAACGTACTAACATTTGTATTATAGGAGTCCCAGAAGAAGAAGAGAGAGAAAAGCAGACAGAAAATTTATTTGAAGAAATAAAAGGGGACTTCTGTAACCTGGGGAAGGAAACAGATAACCAAATCCAGGAAGTACAGAGAAGTCCCATCAAAATCAACAAAAGCAGATCCACACTAAGACATATTGTAATTAAATTAGCAACATATAGTAATAAAGGAAAAAAGTCTTTGGAATTCATACAGGAATTCAGTAAATTTGTATGGAACCAGGAAGGACCCCGAATAGCCAGAGGAATATTGAAAAGGAAAACTAAAACTGTGGCATTACAATCCTGGACTTCAAGTTCTATTATAAATCTGTAATCAAGACAGTATGGTACTGGCACAAAAACAGATACATAGATCAATGGAACAGAAAAGAGAATCCAGAAATGGACCCTCAACTCTATGGTCAACTAATCTTCAACAAAGCAGGAAAGAGTATCCAATGGAAAAAGAGAGTCTCTTCAACAAATGGTGCTGGGAACATTGGACAGCCATATATAGAAGAGGACCGTTTCCTTACACCATACACAAAAATAGAGTCAAAATGGATGAAATACCTCAGTGTGAGACGGGAATCCATCAAAATCCTAGAGGAGAATGCAGGCAGCAACCTCTTCGACCTCAGCGGCAGCAGTTTCTTCCTAGACACATCACCAAAGGCAAGGGAAGCAGGGCAAAAATGAACTGTTGGGACTTCATCAACATAAAAAGCTTTAGCACAGCAAAGGAAACAGTTGACAAAAAGACAGTGGACAGAATGGGAGAAGATCTTTGCAAATGTCTTATCAGACAAAAAGCTAGAATCCAAAATCTATAAAGAATTTATCAAACAAGGAGCAAATAATCCAATCAGGAAATGGGCAGAAGACATGAACAGACATTTCTGCAGAGAAAACATCCATATGGCAAACAGACACAAGAGAAAGTGCTCAACATCACTAGGCATCAGGGTAATAAAAATCAAAACCACAATGAGATACATCTCATGCCAGTCAGAATTGCTACAGATATTGGCGAGGATGGAGAGAAAAGGGAACCCTATTGCACTGTTGCTGGAAATGCAAGCTGGTGCAGCCACTCTGGAAAACAGTATAGAGGTGCCTCAAAAAGTTGAAAATAGAGCTACCCCATGACCCAAAAATTGCACTACTGGGTATTTACCCCAAAGATACAAATGTAATTCAAAGGGGCACCTGCATCCCAATGTTGATAGCAGCAATGTCCACAATAGCCAAACTATGGAAAGAGCCCAGATGTCCATCGACAGATGAATGGATAAAGAAGATGTGGTATATAATGGAATATTATGCAGCCACCAAAAAAAAAAAAAAAAAAAAAAAAAAACGAAATCTTGCCATTTGCAATGACATGGATGGAACTAGAAGGTATTTTGCTAAGTGAAATAAGCCAATCAGAGAAAGACAGTTATCATATGATCTCACTGATAAGTGGAATTTGAGAAACAAGACAAAGGATTATAGGGGAAGAGAGGGAAAAATGAAACAAGATGAAACCAGAGAGGTGACAAACCATAAGAGACTCTTAATCTCAGGAAACAGACTGAGGGTTGCTGGGAGGGATGGAGTGGCTGGGTGATGAACATTGGGGAAGGTATGTGTTGTGGGGAGCACTGTGTGTTGTGTAAGACTGATGAATCACAGACCTGTACCCCTCAAACAAATAGTACATTATATGTTAAAAATAATAATTAAAAAATAAATAAAATTTTTTAAATTTTTAAAAATCTTAAAAGCTAAGGCCAGGAGATATTTCAGCAGAAGCTTTGCAAACTGTAGAGGAGTGGCATGATATATTCAGAATGATAAATGGGGAAAATCTGCAGCCAAGAATACTCTATCCAGCAAGGCAATCGTTCAGAATAGAAGGAGAGATTAAAAAGTTGCCCAGACAAACAAAAACTAAAGGAGTTGTTGACCACTAAGTCAGCTCTGCAAGAAATATTAAAGGGGACACTTCAAGTGGAAAGGAGAGACCAAAAGTGACAGTATAAAGGAATGAAAACACAAAAGCAGTAAAAGTGAGTGTTTCTGTTAAAAAAAAAAATCAGTCAAGAAACTCATGAAAGAATATAAAATATAATAGGAGAAACAAATGGGTTCAAACTTAAATCACTGTCAAGTTAATATAGACTGCTATATGCAGAAGACTATATACAACCCTAATGGTAACCATATATAAAAAGCCACTAATAAACATGCAAAGAATGACGAGAAAGAAATCCAAATATATTACTAAAGAAAATCAGCAAAACATTTAAGAGAGAAAGACAAAAAAAAGTATCAGGAAAAAATCTTGAGAAACAATCACAAAACAAGTGATAAAATAACAATAAATGCATACTATCAGTAATTACTGTGGGTGTAAATGGACTAAATGTTCCGGTCAGAAGACATAGAATGACATAATGGATAAAAAAACAAGATCCATCTATATGCTGCCTACAAGAGACTCATTTCAGACCAGAAGACACCTGCAGACTAAAAGTGGGGAGCTGAAGAAACATTTGTCATGCAAATCAATCTCAAAAGAAAGCTGGAGTTTAATATATTACACAAGCTAGACTTTAAAACAAAGACTATAAAAAAAAAACTAAATGACTAAAAATACTGTAACAAGAGACAAGGGAGGATATTATATGGTGATAAAGGGGACAATCCAACAAGAAGATACAAGAACTGTAAATTTTTAGGCATCCATCATAGGAGCACCCAAATATATAAAACAGTTAATAACAAACATAAAGGATTAATTGATAATTATACGATAACAGTAGGGGACTTTAACACCACACTTACATCAATAGACAGGTTATCTAAACAGAAAATCAACAAGGAAACCATTTGGTTTTGAAGGACAAACTGGACCAGATGGTATTTAACAGATTATTCAGAATATTCCATCCTAAAACAGCAAAATATACATTCTTTTCAAATGCATATGGAATGCATATTTCCAGAAGAAATACCATATTAGCCCACAAAACAAACAAACTCAAGAAGATCAAAGCATGTGTCTTTTCTGACCACAATGCTGTGAAACTAGAAGGCAACCATAAGAGAAAATCTTGAAAGAACACTAATACATGGAGATTGAATAACATGCTACTAAACAATGACTCGGTTAACAAGGAAATCAAAGAAGATATTTTTAAAAAATACATGGAAACAAATGAAAAGGAAAACACAGGAGTCCAAACCTTGGGATGCAACAAAACCAGTTCTAAGATGTTTATAGCAATATAGGCCTACCTCAAGAAGCAAGAAAAATCTCAAATAAACAGCCTAACTTTACATCTAAGACAATGAGAAAAAGAACAATAAGAACCTAAAACCAGCAGAAGGAAGAATGGAATAAAGATTGGAACCGAAATAAATGATATAGAAACTAAAGAAAAAAAATAGAACAGATAATTGAAAGCAGGAGCTGTTTCTTTGAACAAAAATCAATAAAATTAGTTAACATTTAGGCAGACTTACCAAGAAAGAAAGAGAAAGAACTCAAGCAAAATCACAAATGAGAGAAGAGAAATAACAGCCAATACCACAGATGTATAAACAGTTATAAGAGAATATTATGAAAAACCATATGCCAACAAATTAGACAACCTAGAAGTGGATAAATTCCTAGAAACCTATAAGCTACCAAAACTGGAGCAGGAGGAAATAAAAAATTTGAACAGGCTCATAACCAGCAAGATTTGAATGAGTAACTAAAAAATTCCCCCAACAAACAAAACTCCAGGACCAGATGGCTTCACAGGTGAATTTGACCAAATATTTAAGAGTTACTATTCTACCTAAACTATTCCAAGACAGAGAAAAGAACGGAAAACTTTCACATTCATTCTGTGAGGTGCCCAACATTATCCTGATACCAAAACCAAAGATACCACTAAAAAAGAGAACTATAGGCCAGTATCCCTGATGAAAATAGATGCAAAATTCCTGAACAAATACTAGCAAACCAAATTCAACAATACCTTAAAAAAATCATTCACCACAATTAAGTGGAATTTATTCCTGGTTACAGTGGTAGTTCAGTTTTGCAAATCAATCGCATCAGTAAAAGAAAGAATAAGAACCATGTGATCTTTCTAATATATGCAAAAAAGCATTTGACAAAGTACAGCATCCATTCATTATAAAAACCTTCAACAAAGTAGGTTTATGGGAACATACCTCAACATAATAAAGGCCATACATTAAAAACCCACAGCTGACATCATCTCCCCCCCCTTTTTTTTAACACCATCCTTAGATGGGGAAAAACTGAGAGCTTTTCTCCTAAGATCAGGAATAAGGGAACGATGTCCCCTGTCACTACTTTTATTAAACATAGTTCCGAAAGTCCTAGCCATAAAGGTCAGAATACAAAAAATAAAAGGCATATAAATCATCAAGGAAGAAGTAAAACTTTCACTATTTGCAGATGACATAATACTCTGTATAGAAAGCCAGAAAGACTCCACCAAAAGATTGCTTGAACTGATACACAAATTTACTAGAGTCATAGGATAAAAATTCAATGTACAGAAGTCTTTAGTGTTTCTATACACCAATAATGAAGCAGCAGAAAGGGAAATTAAGGAATAAATCCCATTTATATTTGCACCCAAAATAATAAGCTACCTAGAAATAAGTGTAACCAAAGAGATAAAAGACGTGTATGCAAATCTGTTAAAAAACAGTGGTTGAAAGAAATTGAAGAAGACACAAAGAAATGGAAAGACAGCTCATGCTCAAGAATTGGAAGAACAAATTCTATTAAAATGTCTGTACCACTCAAATTCACAATCTACAGATTTAGTGCAATCCCTATCAAAATATCAACAGCATTTTTTTTTTTATAGACCAAGAACTGACTGACAATCCTAAAATTTGTATGGAACCACAAAAGATCCTGAATAGCCAAAGCAATCTTGTAAAAGGAAAGCAAAGCTGGAGGCATCTCAATTTCAGATGTCAAGTTGTTTTACAGAGCTGTAGTCATCAAATAGTCATCACGTAGATCAATGAAACAGTTTAGAAAACCCAGAAATAAATGCACAAATTATAAAGCCGGTTAATCTTCAGCAAAGCAGGTAGGAATATCCAATGGGAAAAGGACTGTCTCTTCAATGAATGGTGTTGGGAAAACTAAACAGAAGGATGCAAGAGAAAGAAACTGGACCCCTTTCTTACACTACACAAACTTTCTTACACTACACAAACACTTACACAAAACTAAATTCAAAACGGATTAAAGACTTAAATGTGAGACCTGAAACCATAAAAATTCTAGAAGAGGACACAGGCAGTAACTTCTTTGACATTGGCCATAACATCTTTCTAAGTATTTCTCCTGAGGCAAGGAAAACAAAAGCAAAAATAAACTACTGGGACTAAATCAAAATAAAAATCTTCTGCATAGAGAAGGAAACAATCAACAAAACTAAAAGACAGCTTCAGAATGACAAATGATGTATCTGACAAAGGGATAGTATCCAAAATATATAAAAAGCTTATACAACTAACACCCAAAAACAAATAATCCAGTTAAAAAAAAAATAGGCAGTGTGAACAGACATTCCTCCAAAAAAGACATCCAGATGGCAAATGGACACATAAAAAGATGCTTATCATAATTTATCAGAGACTTGGAAATCAAAGCTACATGCGAAATCACCTCACACCTGTCAGAAGGGCTAAAATCAACAACATAAAAACAGATAGTGGCTAGGATGTAGAGAAAGGGGAACCCTTACAGTGTTGGTGGGAATAAATACTGCTACAGATACAGTGGAAAACAGTATGGAGGCTCCTCAAAAAGTTAAAAATAAAACTACCTTATGATCCAGCAATGTTACTACTCAGTATTTACCCAAAAAATACAAAAATACTAATTCAAAGGGATACTTGCATCCCTATGTTACAGCAGCATTATTTATAATAGTGAAGATATGGAAGCATTCCAAGTGTCCATTGATTGATGAATGGATAAAGAAATGGTATGCACTTGTGCATGTGCACACGCACACACACACAGAGGAATATTATTCAGCCATAAAGAAGAATGAAATCTTTTCATTTGCAATAACATGGATAGAGCCAGAGTATAATGCTAATTAAATAAGTCAGTCAGGAAAAGACAAATACCATGATTTCACTCATATGTGTAATTTAAGAAACAAAACAAGCAAAGGAAAAAAAGAAACCTGGAAACAGACTCTTAACTATAGAGAGCAAACTGATGGTTATCAGAAAGGAGGTGAGTGAGGCATGGGTTAAATATGTGATGGCTATTAAGGAGTGAGCTTCTGGTGGTAAGCACCAGGGTGATGTATTGAATTGTTGAGTCACTATATTGTACACTTCAAAATAATGTAACACTATGTTAACCAACAGGAATTAAAATATAAACAACAAAAAAAAATTTCTCATCTATAGTTTTCTATAAATTTCTGTAGAAATATATCTTTCTCTACATATAGATATATATCGATTTATAGCTATATATAAATATAGATATATTTGATATATATGTATTTCTATATATGATATAGAAATATATTCTCTATATATCATCTATAGATTTCTCATCTATAGTTTTCTTGTAGGACATTCAGGCTTTGGCATTGGTGTCATGCCTAACCTCAAAGAATAAGTTAGAAGTGTGTCTTCCTTTTCAGGTTTTTGGGAAAAGTTTGAAAAGGAATGGTACTAGTTCTTCTTTAAATGTTTGGTAGAATTCACCAAATCCATCAGATCCAAGGCTCTTTTTTGTTGAGAAATTTTTAAATTATTTATTCATTCTCCTTTAATAGTTACAGGTATATCAGATTTTCTGTTTCTTTGTGACTTAATCCTGGTAGATTTTTACTTTTAGGAATTTGTCTATTTCATTTAAGTTTTCCAATTTAGTGGAATACAATTTTCATAGTAATCTTATAATTCTTTTTATTTTTATAGAATCAGTCATAATGGCCTCACTTTCATCTTTGATTTTCCTAAGGAAAATTTGAGTCTCTCTTTTTTGTCTGAGTTCATCTAGCTAACAGCTTGTTAATTTTGCTGATACTTTCAAAAAAGGAAATTTTGATTTCATTGATTTCCTCTCCTGTTCTCTATTTTGTTGATCTCTGATATAATCTTTATTATTTCCTTCCATTAGCTTTAGGTTTAATTTGTTTTCTTATTCTAATTCCTGAAGTTACAAAGTTAGGTTGTTGACTTAAGATCTTTCTTGTTTTTTGGTGTAAGCATTTATTTGTACCTCTAAATTTCTTTCTTAGCACTGTTTTGGCATGTTGTGTTTTTATTTCCATTTACCTATAGGTATCTTCTAATTTTTCTTTTAATTTCTTTGATCTATTGGTTGTTTGAGTGTGTTTAATTCCCACAAATCTGTGAATTTGCCAGTTTTTCTTCTGTTACTGATTTCTGACTTCATCTGTGGCTTGCATTCTTGGAGTAAACAGATGAACTCAAAATGTCAATTAGTGGTAAGTGCTATGAAGAAATATAAAATAGGGTAAGGAGAATAGGAAATGCCTAGCTTGGAAGGGATGGTGATTGCTCTTTTACTAGAGTGTCAGGGAAGGCTCCCCTGATAAGCTGATACTCAAACAGAGACCTGAAACAAAGAAGGGAGAAAGAAAAGATGTGGAAGCCCTAAGGCTGGCATCATGTTTGGCATTTAGAGGAAATGCTAAGAGACAAGTGAACCATGGCTGAGTGAGTGAGGAGGAAAGTGCTAAGAGTCAAGAATCAGAGAAGTATGGGGAATCACAGCCAGGTCATGTATGTCTTTAAGGACTTTTGCTTTTACTCTAATATGAGATAAACATTGAAGGTTTTTAAGCAGAGGAGGGATATTATCTGACTTATCTTTTAAAGCACTCACACTGCCTGTTGTGTTGAGATTAGTTAAGTGGGACAACAGGGAAATCAGTTACAAAAAGCAAAAAAAAAAAAATGATGGTGTCTTGGAACAGAGTAGTAGCTAGCTGTTGATTTGCAGTCCTCTTAGGAATTTCCCTGATAACATCTGAAACCTGCGTTTGTATTCAGAGGGCAAGGAGAAACAAAGAAGCAGGCCACTCCACGTTTGTAGGTGACAGTTTGAATAAGTAAATGAACTTAAATTCAGTGAGGCTTGTCTTGGGGGGCAGCAAGATAAATGGATCTCTGCACCTGCCCACCAAATCTTAAAACTTTATATAAGAAGCCTTAACTGGATGCAGCCACGTATCTTATACAGTTGTTTTCAGTATCCCATCACTGTCTCAAGACTGTGTTCTTGGAGCAGCCTCTGAAAGCAGGAAAGGCAAGCAGAATCTATATTCCAAAAGGAGGGAATGAGGAGCCTTTGAGTCCCTAGGTCCGACTCTTGGGTCAATTGGCAGTAAACATCTTTTTGATGGTGTTCCCCAATAATAGCAATGCAGATGGCAGGGAATGGTTGGATTCTGGATGGACTGGCAGAATTTTCTTAAACATTGGATATAGAGTGTCAGGGAAAAAAAAAGGGTAAAAAGATGATGCCCAATATTTTTTATCTAAACAACTGGAATTATGGAATTGTCATTAGTTTAAATAGGGGAAACTAAAGGAGCAGCAGGTTTTCAGGGAAGGGATTCAAGAGTTTGGGCCAACATGTGAAGTTTGATATGACTTCTAGATATCCAGCTGAACTTATTGAGTAGGCAGTTTAGTATATGAGTCCCAGTTCAAGGGAGTAAGCCAGATGGAAGCATAAATTTAGGAGTTCTCAGGCTATAGATTATATTTAAGCTATGAGACCAGTAGAAATCATCTAGAATGTGAGCACAGATAGAGAAGAGGAGAGATTGAACCCTGGGGCATTCCAACCTTTAGAGGTGGTGGAAAGGAGTAAGACTCAGCAGAAGAGACAGAGAAGGAATGTTCAGTAAGGTAGAGTCTATTCATGAGAATTAGGGGAGAGGGATTGGATGGAGTGGAGGGATTGGATGGAGGGATTTGTTATGGAGTAGAGCAGAGGAAACAGGGCAGTAGCTGGAAGGACAGGTTGGAGTCAAGAGAGAGAAGGTGCTTTGTTTTGTTTGTTTTCATTAGTGGAGAAATAGCTTTCTGTATAACGGTAGAAATGAGCTAATAAGCTAAAATGGACTTAGGAAAAAGAAGGGACATTTGGTAGAGTAATATCCGTGGATAGATGAGAGAGGATGCATAAAGAGAGGGATTACCTTAGATAGGAAGACAAAATATGAGTACAAATGAAAGTCTTAAGTGGCAGATGAGATGTGAGCATATGACCATGCTTGTCTGATTTCTTCTATTTTTCCTGAAAAGAAAATAAAATAGCTGAGACAGAGAAGAGGGCTGAAAAGGAAGGAACTTCATACCACCCCCATGTAGGTATTTCTAAAAGTAGATTAATTTTACAGTTACTCTGTGTGCCACACATACTATGAGGCAAGTACTGTTACCCCCATTGTTCCGATGTAAACTGATACTTAGAAAGTTTAAGAAGCTTCCCCAAAGTCTCATAGCTCTTCAGTGGTGGCAGAGGTGAGACGTAAACTTCAGTATGCACAAATAAGAATTTGTAGTAAATATAAATTGGAAAATATATATTCAGATTTTTTTTCAAACAAAATAAACTAAAGTAAACTTTAGGGGTAGAATAGAGAAACACAGTTGAAAGCAAAAGAAATAATAAAAGATCTCTAAAACAGTCTATCATTTGGAAATGTTTCCATCTCTCCATAGCTTTATAGAAATATAGCTGTTACTTTTTTATGTGAAAAGGGTCGCTGAAAGATCACTTTTCAGCTTGTTTCTCTATGTTTAATTAAAAAAATATTTCTAGTGAGATAAAAAATGTTTAAATATGATTACTCTCAGGATTAAATGATGGATTTTTTTTTAATTTGCTATTGTCTATATAAATCAAAAATAGTAAGTACTATTTCCTAGAATTTCTTGGTTAACATTTTAAAACAATTTTTTTGAGTATAGGTGGCACATAATGTTATAGTTTCAGTTGTACAACACAGTGATAGGATAAGTTTATTCATAATGCTGTGCTCCCCTGAAGTGTAGCTACCATCTGTCACCATACAACTTGCAATATCATTGCACCATTGTCACCATACAATTGCAATATCATTGACTGTATTCATTATACTTTTACTCTTGTGACTTACTTATTCCCAAACTGGAAGCTTGTATCTCCAACTTCCTTCATGCATTTTTTCCATCCCACACACCCCTTCTCCTCTGGCAGCTGTCAGTTTGTTCCCTGTATTTGTAAAGTCAGACTCTGCTTGTTTTTGTTGTATGTTTATTCAGTTGGGGTTTTTTTTTTTAGATTTTATAATGAGTAAAATCACATGGTATTTGTCTTTCTCCAACTTATTTCACTTAGCACAATAACCTCTGGATCTGTCCATGCTGTTGCAATGGCATGATCTCATCCTTTCTGAAGGCTGCATAAAATTCTGTGTGTGTGTGTACACATGTTAGAGAGAGAGGTACCATATCTCCCTTATCCATTTGTCTATTTATGGACACTTACGTTGCTTCCAAATCTTGGCTATTATAAATAATGCTGCAGTGAACAGAGGGGTGATTATATCCTTTAGAATTAGTGTTTTTCTTTGGGTAAATACGCAGTAGCAGAATTACCAGATCATATGGTACTTCTACTTTTTACTTTTTTTGAGAAACCTCCATAGTGTTTTCCACAGTGGCTTTACCAATTTACATTCCCACTAACAGTGTACAAGGTTCATTTTTTTCCACATCCTTGCCAACATATGTTGGCTACATATGTTACTTCTTTTTGATTTTTGCCATTCTGACAGTATAAGGTGCTATCTTATTGTAGTTTTGATTTGTATTTCTCTGATGATGCGAGCATCTTTTCATGTGTCTATTGGCCATCTATATGTTCTTCTTTGGAAACATGTCTATTCAGGTCCTCTGCACATTAATAAGATTGTTTGCTTTTTGGTATTGTGTTGTTAAGTTCCTTATATATTTTGGTTAGTAGTCCTTTACTGGATATATCATTTGCAAATACCTTTTTCCATTCAGCCTTTTTGTTTTGTTGATGGTTTCTTTCGCAGTGCAGAAGCTTTTTATATTTTTATAGTCCAGTAGTTTATTTTTGCTTTTGTTTCCCTTATTTTAAAACGGAGACAAATCTAGGAAAAAATGTTGCCATGCCAGTGTTAGAAAAATTACATCCTCTGTCTTAAGATTTTTGTAGTTTCAGGTCTCACATTTAGTTCTTTAACTATTTGGGATTTATTTTGGTGTATGGTGTTAGAAGGCAGTCCAGTTTCATTCTCTTACATGTAAGAGTTTTCCAAGCACCATTTATTAAAGAGACTTTTTCCCATTGTTGCCTTTTATGTCATAAATTAATTGACCATATAACTGTGCGTTTATTTCTGCGGTCTTCATTCTGTTCCCTTGATCTGTGTGTCTGGTTTTGTTTAAATAACATACTGTTTTGATTACTTCAGTTCTGTAGTGTATCTAAAAGTCTGGAATTGTGATACCTACAGCTTTTGTTGCTCAAAATTGCTTGGGCCATTCAGGGTCTTTTGTAATTCCATACAAATTTTAGTATTATTTTCCTCTAGTTTTGTGAAAAATGCTTTTAGTATTTTGATAGTGATTGCATTGAAACTGTAGATTGCTTTGGGCAGTATGAATATTTAACAATATTAATTTCCAGTCAATGAGCATGGAATATCTTTCCATTTGTGTCATCTTTAAACTGTTTCAAATCTATTTCTGTTCGTGCAGCTAGAAGAAAATTACCTTTCTCTCATTTAATAGGTCTTTCAGCAGCCTTTAGAAAGACAGATTGGTGATATGTTCGAACACTCTATTCTGAAATTGTATATATAATTTTTTTCAGTTTCCTATGCCTACCCATCCCCTGGGTTTTCTCTTTAAAGATAAATATTGGCAAGACTGAACTAAGCATCTTAGATGCACTTTTTTTCTTTGAAATTTTTATTTAAATCCTAGTTAGTTAACATGCAGTGCAATATTGGTTTCAGGAGTAGAATTATTGGTTCATCACTTACATATAACACCCAGTGCTCATCATAACAAGTGCTCTCCTTGATGCCTATCACCCATCTTAGACCATTCTCCATCCACCTTCCGACATCAACCCTCAGTTTGTTCTCTATCATTAAGAGCTTCTTATGGTTTGTTTCCCTCTCTTTTTTTCCCCTACCATATGTTCATCTATTTCATTTCTTAAATCCCACATATGAGTGAAATCTTAATGGTATTTGTCTTTCTCTGACTGACTTATCTCACTTAGCATAATACACTCTAGCTCCATCCATGTTGTTGCAAATGGCAAGATTTCATTCTTTTGAATGGCTGAGTAATATTCCATTATATATATATATATATACCATACCTTCTTTATCCATTCATTAGTCAATGGACATTTGGGCCCATAGTTGGGCTGTTGTTGATAATGTAACTTTTAGTGACTTAATTGAAAGTATTTCAAGATATTGTTTAAAATAATAAAAGTTAGTTTAGCTTCCAAGAGTCTAATACATATGTATTGTTTGTTATGCTGGGCATTTTATTTCAGGAGCCGCCTAAAGAAAGACTATGATGATTTCAGAAGACAGCCTGATCATGATAAATTTACTAGAGAACTGTGGACTACTGAAGAAGGTGAAGGAGATCCTGGAAAAGAATCTCCTAAAGTAGAAATTAGTAAGTCTGTAGACTCCACAGAACCTCTAGATATCCTGGAGAAAGATCACTTTGATTCAGGTAGTTATGAAAACTTTCCTTTAAATCAACAACTAAAACCATAAAGAAAGTTTTAGTATCTTATGTTGAGGTAAAAGATAATCTGGTTAATTGTGGGTATTGATTAGGGAAATCTGGTATATTTTGAAATGTCCTGTGTCCTTATAAAAGGTCCCTTGGAGTCATTATTTTAGTTCTAGGAGTATCTGGAGCCAGTGCCTGCCTCTGAGCTGTAGGCATGTTTTTGCACATTATAGACCACACATCTTTGATCTATAATCCCTCTAAATTAAGTTCATCCTCTTCTTTTTATTATTATTTTTGAAGCACTGTTTTTGGTGTTTGATTTAAATGGAACTTGATAAGTTCCTAATACTGTGAAGATTTTTTTATGAGAAATGACCAAGGTTGGTAGCCAAATAAACCTCAGAGTGAACATATTCTAATAAGGAGGCTGGATTAGGTTATCTGTAATTCATTTCAGTTTATCAGATTATGTTATTCTGTAAATGTAGTTATTTTTTTCCTGCAAATCTAGTTTAAAAAACTTCCTTCCATTACATAAGAGATCAGTGTGAAAATTTGTGGTTAGAAATGTATTAGACTGTTTTTCATGTCTTCGGTGCATTGAAAAAGAGTAGCTTCTCATCAACCCAGTTTCACCAGATATGAACATAAATTTTTTACTGTAGGAATGAATAATTAAACACCAGGAAAAGCTGAACATTTTTCATCCTTTGAGTCTCTGAAATTAGATTAGAATTCTGGGCTCTAATTGCTGATTTGAGTATCTGTGAGATGTAAATTTTCCTCTGCATTTGTATGGGCAGCAGAATTAGTAGAGTTTGAACAAAATAATCCATTCATTAATACATAGTTCTTGGACATGGTTACACTATCAAAATACCAACCTCGGGATGCCTGGGTGGCTCAGTTGGTTAAGCGGCCGCCTTCGGCTCAGGTCATGATCCCAGCATCCTGGGATCGAGTCCCACATCGGGCTCCTTGCTCAGCAGGGAGCCTGCTTCTCCCTCTGCTTCTGCCTACCACTCTGCTTGCCTGTGCTCGCTCTCTCACACTCTCTCTCTGACAAATAAATAAATAAAATCTTTAAAAAAAAAAATCAGCCTTACCTGAATTTCTAATATTGAATCATCCTAAAGTAGATTTAATAAATTGCCAGTTCAGAGATTGACTTGCTTTTTTTATGATTGGTCTTATTATTTCTATTCAGTTGCTGTTTTATTTAAACAAAATGCTTGCTTTTATAACTTTCAGATGATATGAAACTGTCAGAAATAGATTTTCCTATGGCCAGAAGCAAGTTGTTGAAAAAGGAATTGCCTTTTAAAGATGTTCCGAAGATACTGCCTAAAACACTTAAACGACAGTCTAAACAAACTAATTATCTGGATGATAGCACAAAAGAGCTTTCCCCAAGAAAGAAAGCAAAGTTAAGCACAAATGAGACAACAGTTGAGCATGTAGAAGATGAGATGCAAATTGACTGTTTGAATGAATTAAAGCATGCAGAGCCACTGTTTCCAGAGTCATTTGCCTCAACGGATTCAACACCAGTATCTTTTCTCCAGAAAGGGACCAAACCTATTCAGGCCTTGCTTGCAAAGAATATTGGGAACAAAGTGACCTTAACAAATCAACTGCCCCCTTCCACAGGTAGAAGTGCTCCTACAGTGGATAAACCAGTTATATCTCCTCTAGAAGCCAGCCCCGTAAAGCCAGCATTGACCTGCCACACCAGTACAAAAGGTCCTTTACAAATGGTATACAAAATGCCTTGTGGCCAGTGGTTGCCCATAGATCTCCAGAACAGCTCTGTGAAGATTCAGATGCAACCTGTGCTAGATCCTAAAACAGGAGAAAAAATCATGCAGCAGGTTCTCATTCTGCCCAAGAATTTTGTGATTCAGCACAAGGAAGGGAAAGCAGTTGCAAAAGAAATACTGCCACTTCAACAGAAAGGTACAGAACAACATTGTTCATCTTTCCCACAGACAGAAAATGTAAACTGTTCTTTACCATCAGTTCTTGTCAGCTCAGCAGGAACTGTTTCTAACCAACTAACTAATATAGTTTTCAATAGAACAGTTACATCTTTGTCAAATGTAAGTAGTGGTAGGCCACAGCCTTTGTCACCTGTAACCTCCATAAGTAGTTTATTAATACCTCCAGTTAAGACTAGCCAGAGTGAGTCAGGAAAAGTCAAGAATGCAGTTTCAGCAGCTACATTCTCCCAGCCCATTGCTTCATCCACCATCTCCTCAACAGTTCAGCCTCTGTTACCAGCAACAACACTAAGTGGATCTACAAATCCTGGTAGTTCTCTCAACTGTTTTGCACAACAAACTGCTGATTCTTCTGAAGCAAAGCAAGAACTGAAAACTGTGTGTATAAGAGATTCACAGTCAATTCTTGTTAGGACACGAGGTGGGAACACTGGAGTTGTAAAAGTACAGACCAGTCCAGATCAAAATTCACCCAACAGCTTATCTGCAAGTTCAGTTTTCACGTTTGCTCCTCATCTTCAGGCATTTCTGGTGCCCAAATCAACATCATCCTCTGTTTTTTCACCTGCAGTTGGAATGACTACTACATCTAGTCTCCCATCTTTTAGCCAAACACCAACTTCTGTTTCCATTCCATCTGGCTTTAATCCATCAGTGGGAAAGAATCTCAAGCTTACATTAGGCCAACCTTCCTGCAGTGGTAATTTGGGTCACGTGATAGATAAAGCTTCACACATGCCTTCTTCTCCCTTAAAGTCCTCTGTTTCTTCTGGCACTCTATTGCCATCAACAGCAAATAATTCAGTAAGTGTAATTAGCATATCAACAGGAAATTTTGGACAAACGAATGCAAATGTTACTCATACTCCAAGTAAACAGCAACAAGTAGATTATTTCACAAAAAGTTTCCCTGTTACAAGATCAGAAGCAACAGCAGCAAGTGGAGATGTCATCAGTGGGAGTGCAGTTCACAAACTTATGCTGGTGTCAGCTCCATCTATTCTTTCTTCTGGCAGTGGAACTGCAATTAATGTGACACCTGCATCAACATCTACAGTTGTCTCAGCCCAGAAATTAGTTTTTATTAATGCTCCAATTCCCAGTGGCACTTCAACTCCAACTATTGTGGCAGAACCATTAAAACAAACTCTTCCTCCCCCCTTGAATAAAACCTATGTTAAGACTCCAGAACAACCCCAGTTAGTACTAATTCCATCTACAGTGGGAGCACCAATAAAAATAAATTCATCACCAACTGTGTCTCAGATAAAAGATGTGAAAATTGGACTAAACATAGGTCAAGCAATTGTAAACAGTTCAGGCAGTGTGCCACCTATACCATCAATTAACTTATTGCAAAATGTAACCCCAAAAGGAGAAGAAAAAAGTACCAAGGGCTATGTCTTGCCATTGTCAACAAGTGGTAATTCAATTCCAGTAAACTCAAATTTTGTGAGTCAAAATATTACTCCTGTTAATGAATCAGTGGTTTCTGCAACAAGAGCAGTAAACATGTTTTCAGTAACAGGAGCAAATGTGTCTTTGGGTTCTCTTTCAGTGACCTCAACCTCTGCTTCAGTTGGGACACGACCTCCTGTTTTAGTTAGTGGAAATGATACCTCTTCAAGAATTATGCCTATTTTGTCAAATAGACTTTGCACATCAAATCTCAGAAACACTGTGGCTATATCAACTGTGAAAACAGGACATCTTGCATCATCTGTTCTGATTTCGACTACACAACCAGTGTCTTCTAAATGTTTAACATCAGCTTTGCAAATCCCTGTTACTGTTGCTTTGCCGACACCTGTGAATATATCCCCTAAAGTAATCAACACAGTTCCACAAGTGGCAACAGTACCAGGAGCCACACGTTCTATATCTCTTTCTAAAAGACAATCTCGGACTTCTGTCCCATTTCAGTCACCAGGGATTTCAACTACAGTGCCAACAAATATAAACACAAATAAACCTCCGACTGAATTGCCACCCCTTTCACCAAGTCCAGGTAAAATAATTAATATTTCCAGTTTTGCTTCTCTGCCAAACCAGCAGATGTCCCCTGCTTTCGTCAAATCAACCCCCAGTCACAGTTCTGCTCCAGGTGGTTCTGTCATTCACACCGCTACAGCACCACCAAATGTAAATAGTATGATAGGGGGTCAGTTGAGTGAACCTTGTATTCAGCAAAAAATAGTCATCAACACCAGTACACCTTTGGCACCTGGCACTCAGATCATGATTAATGGAACGCGGTTTGTTGTTCCACCACAAGGTCTTGGAGCTGGCAGCCATGTTCTTCTTATATCTAGTAATCCAAAATATGGACCTCCCTTAGTTCTTAACAGTGGCCAAGGCCTTCCACCTACATCAGTAGATAACCCTGCCCAGAAAATTACACTAGCATCAAATAATTCTTCAGGTGGGCACCCTGTGAAACATTCTCTAAGAAGCTCTACAAAAATTGTCAACTCTCTTGGGAATGCCAGTCCTCTACCCACAGTACATGCAACACCACAGATCATAAGCACAACTGCTAAAGTTTCTGTTCCGCCTCCTGCACCAACAGTATCATTGACTTCAGTAATTAAGTCTCCTTCTGCTACTCTTTTGACTAAGACATCTTTGGTTTCTGCCATTTGCTCTACTAATCCTCCATTGTCAAGTAGCACATCAGTATTTCATTTGGACACGTCAGTCAAAAAATTGTTGGTTAGCCCAGAAGGAGCCATTTTGAATACCATAAATACTCCAGCATCTAAGGTTTCTTCTCTCTCTCCATCTCTCTCTCAAATTGTTGTATCTGCTAGTCGAAATCCTGCCTCTGTCTTCCCTGCTTTTCACTCATCTGACTTAGAGAAGCCCGACACAGCTGCATCTTGAATCTAGACTTAATGAGCCAGTTTTTAAATAATGGGGCATTGTTTTGACTCCCATAAAAATTTTAACTTTATTACACTGTTGAAAACATACTATACATAGTTGTGTGTATGTGTTTTAATGTATCTTTTCATTAGCTTGCAACAAGGCTTTGTTTTCTTGGGAAGGAAAAGATCTATTCCATTTCACTTACTGGTATGAATATGTTTTCAAAGGATGTTTAAAATAGACAGTTAGGATTTACCCTGTCTGTATTGCATAAATTGAACCAAGTCAAGTTTTACTAGTTTGGAGTAAGCTAGCCTTTTGCACACTTGCATTGACATGTTTCTTCTTGAATTTGGACTATTGCACCGTGTATCTACAATGTGATATTCTGTGTCATTAGTGAAATCTTTTTGTTTCTGTAAAAATATATGTATATATATATATATATATATTCATATATATATAAAATATGCATTGTGAAAATGCAGTCCATGGTGTAAAATTGTACATATTCCGAAATCCCTAACAACCTGTACTAAACTATATGTACAAAGAACTATGCTGTCTTATTTATGTTTTGTTTACATAATGTATAGTTTTTTTAAGTATTTTAGTAATTTTGGACCAGTGAACTGTTAGCAACAATGCAGAAGAATCTGCATGTAATAAATTGAGTTGCTGTATTTCTTTGTTTGAATACCATTTTTAAAGTGCGCTCTTATTCCATTGTAAGAATACATTATATAAAATGAAACAGCCCTTTACAAAAAGGAATTAAGGCTGGGAAATTTGAATTAATGGCTAGCACTTGTACAAGGTTTTACAGTTTACAGACTTTACTCAACATACCTTATTTAATTTTCACAATACTCTTGAAAGGTTAAGGATGTTGTCCAAGGTCACCTAGCTAGTGGGTGGTAAACCTGAACTAGGAGACGTGATGCTTTAAATCCTTTTCCATGATTGTACAATACTTCTGTTGTAAAAATTCACTCTGAATTTCATTGTTTTAAGTTTTTTCTCTCATTTTACCACCAAATTCTCCATTGACCAAAACAAGTAATCTTTCAGGCCAATGTGTTTGGTCTGTTAATGCACCCCAGATATGTTTTACTAACTTTTAATTTTTAAAAAATCTTAGATCCACAAGAAGTTGTGATGGTAGTATGAAGAGGTCCCATGTACCCTTTATCTAAGTTTCCATCTGATACATCTAGTTTTATACAGAGGTGTTTGTTCATAGTTGACTGATTTCCCAAAACGATAAAACATGAATTTTCCTTTTTTTAATTTAGAATAACAAATGAATATGGACATCTTCAATTATAAGTATTTTTTGCTTTTGTTGTTATGTTTTCATTTTCCATTTACAGAGCAGTTACTTATATTCTATTGTAAAGCAAACAGTTTTTATGGGTCAGCTTATTCTCAGGGTTTGACTTTGTGGTATTTCAGATTATGCCTCATTTTAAATAAAAGATAGATTTTATCATCACAATGAACACTGAGTAGTGTGTAGAATTGTTAAAATCACTATATTGTGCACCTGAAACTAATATAACACTGTATGTTACCTATACTACAATTAGAAATTTTTTTTAAAAAGGCAGGCACAACATGGGGAATACACACACAATGTAATTGCTTAGTTATAAATATTTAAAAAACAAAAGACAAAGCAAAAAGATAGATTTAATATTTAAAAGCCTAAAAAAAGTTTTTATATGTATTGAAACTTTATATCCATTATCTTATTTGGGACGCTGATTGTATACTCATCCACATTACATTTATAATGATGTTGTTAAAACTCATCACATGATGCCTGGGCTTGAGAATGTTTGGGAAGAATGGACCTAACGACTTCCTTTGAAACTACATTGATATTTACTAGTTACTAAAATGGAGAAGGTAGTGAGGGTGTTCCTGGAAAGTTGTTAAAGGCTCTCAAGAACCCATAGTTACATTCTAAAACAGTATCTTTGCCAGTCAGTGCTCTACTATGTAGTCACCTTCCCTCTTTTCCTGTCCATTTAGGTAGACCTTGGATTTCAAGGGGTTGTGGGTGATATTTGGAAATTGATCGCATTGTGCATAGGTGGTGCTCAATAAATTAATGTATTTACATATGCCCCTTTTAAAGCAAAACAGCCTAAAACTATGCATCTTTCGCCTGAAAAGAATTATCTGAGCCATTTCCAGAAACTAATTTACTGAATTACTTATGGCTCAACTTTAATCCCAGTGAAGGACCTAAACTAATTATTAACCACTAATTCTTTTCTAACTCCTAAATCCAAAATCCTAATATGACCTTTGAAACTGTGTTCTGGTGAACCTTTTAGAGTGAAGCCCTGCCCCCACCTCCCATCCTCTTAGAGCCTAAAAGGCTCTTCAATCTATTTCTGCTTACTTCACCAGCTTCTTTTCAACCTAATCTTCCCTTGCCTATTGTACTCTAGTTAAGTTCAATAGTAGGTCAAGGTCTTTTTATATGTTCTCTGTGACTTAATGTTTCATTATAGATCTTATTACTTATGATGTAACTCCCTCTCCTTACCACACTCAGCATCAGGATACCACAGTCACTCATAGATTGAGGACATGGATCAAGAAGGGCATAGTACTATATTACTGTAACAAGATTATTTGTATGCAGTTATTTAATGCCTGTCTTCCTTTTTAAAGAGATCTTGTCAGTTGTCCTCATTGTCCCCTCAGCAACTGGCACCCGATAGACATTCAATATGTAATTGTTGAATAAATCAGTGAGCAATCTAGATACCTTACATGATTTAAGGTGTGGTTTACTTTTTAAAAGTAATACTCCATTTTTTACTAGAAATTTGACTGAATTAATAGATTTATATAATCAAAAGCCAAATTCTTTTTCCTTTGCTTTCAGTCTGGGAGGTCACATGGATTTCTGGGCTCTGGGCCAAAAAGTACAAAGTCAAATTCCTCAGTTCTTTCTATTCAGTGTTATTGATGTGGGAAACAGGCAGAAGAAAAGTTATTAAATTTCCTTACCCACTGACAAGCCCTTGAAACAGGCAGAGTGACATTCCTCTAGGGACTCAACTACCTCCACCTTAAAACTTTGCTAAGGGGAAAGGGCAATCCTAGCCTGACCAACCCTTACCCCCACACAGGCAGGATCCTGTAAGTCTACTTTAACAATTCCTTTGGAAACTTCATCTCTAAACCCTCCAAGATACATGTTGACAGTCATTCCCAAGCATATGGCCCACTGATATACATCTGAAGGGTCTCATAACAAAGGTTTAATACTGGTAATGAATAACCTTTTTCCCAAAAATAGCTAGCTCCTCGAGGTCCTGGAAACCTTGCTTCCAAAATTCCTTAGAGACTTAAACCATCCCTGACTCCCTCCCAACTTGCAAGTATAGAATGGCCCACTCCTCACGGCCGTGGGGTAGCAGTTCTTTCTGCCCACAGGTCCTGTGACTAATAAACCACCATTTTGCTCCAAAGATGTCTCAAGAATTCTTTCTTGGTCATTGGCTCCAGACCTCACCCCACCAAACTTCACTTATATTCTAAAACTTCATCATTAAGTATTTAATAGTTGTTTATAAAGGCATTTATGCAGAGGAAAGTCACTACAGTGCTACTGTAACCCTTCATGGTCCTAGAATAATGTTTTTACACATAGTATAGAATGAGGACATTTGGATGTCTGTATTTAGCATCATTTTAAATGCTAAGTTAAAACATGCTAAAATAATATCTCTTTCTGATATGTTAGCTCTTTCCTCTCATTTCCTTTATGGTTTTTCCTGAAAGAAAAAAAAAATCAATTCTCCTTTGTAGTTAAAAAGATATATATATACTTTTTTTTAATACACACACACACACACACACACACATATATAAATCAATTCTTTGTAGTTAAAAAATGTATATATTTTTTATATATAAAAGTGTGTATATATATACATATATATATATGTATAAAGATACGTACTTATATCTTTAGACCCATTTCCATTTCAAGCCTCCAATTTTTTGGTGCATTTAATAATTAATTGACCAGTAGTTTTATAATTAAAGCAGTGATGTCTAAAGCAGTACATGAAGATAAATGAAAATGTTTACTTGACTCAGTATATCACATTGACTTAGTGAATTAAGAAATCTTGAATATTAAAAGCTTGAGAATGTACCAAATTATGAAAATGATCTAAGAAATTTGTTGAGGAGTTATCCAAAATTACATTGTACTATAACAGAGGTGATCTACAATTTACCACAAGTCATTCCAAAAGTTGTTTTGCTGTCACCTGAGCCTGAAGCCTCACTGGTGTTCTAATGCTGTCATCTGTCCCAGGTATTTTTACTAATTTATTCAACAAGCATTTATTATGCATGCCACAGTGCTTGGCTTGTTAAGTTTATTGAAAAAGCTGAATGAAGGGCATGGTAGTGTTCAGGTTCTTATAGTTCAACTTGGGGACAAAGTCTGAGTCTGAGAAAGTACTGTAGTTAAGTAATATATGAAAAAGTACTGAAGAATCAAATACATGCTTTTATGTGTGTAATCCTCAATATCATTCATAAATTACCAATGTAAATGGAAAATACTGTCAACATAAGTTTCAAATTTAAAGAGGTGTAAATTCATTCTACACATTTGTTGAGAACCATGTAATACAGAAAGTGTAGGAACAACATAGATGAGTAAGATCCCACCCCTGTCCTCAACACAAAACACAATAAAAGAATATGATAATAAGTTAAAAGTAAATGTCAGAGAAATAAAGAACTCTTAGGAATTCAGCAGTGAGATGATAGAGGTTTCATATAAGAGGTGGCATTTGTGCTGGACTGAAAGTATATTTAGAACTGGGCTTGCAAGGACTCACTCAGCCTTAGGAAAGCACTGGGAAGTTAACAATACTGTATTGCACATTTAAAAGTTGCTAAGAGTAGGGGCACCTGGGTGGCTCAGTGGGTTAAGCCTCTGCCTTCGGCTCAGGTCATGATCCCAGGGTCCTGGGATCGAGCCCCACATCAGGCTCTCTGCTCAGCAGGGAGCCTGCTTCCTCCTCTCTCTCTCTCTGCCTGCCTCTCTGCCTACTTGTGATCTCTCTCTCTCTCTCTCTCTGTCAAATAAATAAAATCTTTAAAAAAAAAAAAAGTTGCTAAGAGTAGATCTTAAAAAGTTCTCATCATAAGAAAAATATCACAGGGATGGTTAAGTGTCTGCCTTTGGCTCGTGATCCCCAGGTCCTGGAATCAAGTCCCACATCAGGCACCTTGCTCAACAGGGAACCTGCTTTTCCCTCTGCCTGCTGCTCCTCCTGCTTGTGCTCTTTCTCTGACAAATAAAATATTTTTTTAAAAAAAGTAACTGTATGGTAATGGGTGTTAACTAGACTTAATGTGATGATCGTTCTACAATATATACATAAATCATGTAAACATTGGTGTTGTGGTTTTGGAATATAAGAGGTGAGGTCTGGAGAAGATGACGAAGAAAGAATTCTTGAGATGTCTTTGGTGCAAAATGATGGTTTCTTAAAGCATGGGGACAGGACCTGTGTGGCAGAAAGAGCTGTTGTACTGGGGTTGTGAGGGGTGGCTGATTATATATTATGGGGTTGGGGGAGTAAGGAAAAGGGAGGCTTCAAAAGAACTTTCATATGTTAAAGGAGACCTATAAGATACTAGAGGCCTTGCCATTGTCAAGATTGTTTCTCCCCTCTAGCAAGGCATTAACATTAAGATAGTTGGGAGATTCCTGGAAGAATGCCACATATGTCCCACCCAGGAGTAGGGGTGGGGGAGGTTGCAGGGTGTTAGCTTGTGCTTCATCTTCAGCCAGCCTTCTGCTCCCTCATCACTGGTGCCTGCTGCCTCTATAAAGGCTCCCCGGAAAACAAACGCTGAATGCTGTTTTTGCTTTTCTCCGTTTTTTTGTAAAAACAAAAAACCTCTTTGAATTTCTTTCGGTTAGCAAAAACAGGTACTAATGGAGAGCTTTTGTAAAAGTGAACTAGCATAATGCAAACTTTTGAAAATTGGGGCTAAATCTAATACTATATTACATTTCAATTATATCTCAATTTTAAAGAAAAGCACAAGGAGCATTTAGGGAACAGAGCAATTGAATTTGAAAGGAGTATTATTGGGTAAGAGGGCCAAAGGGGAGTAACTAAAAAATAGGTGACTTAGGGTAATAAAGGACTGAAAAATATTCTGCAAGTAGTTGGGATGCTAGGGAAGCTTCCAAAGCAAGGGTATTAACATAAGATAAAGATCAATTAAATTACCTTGTAGGATTGCTGTGAGGATTAGATGTGAAAATTTGTCTTATACACTTGGCCCAAAGCCTGCCACAAAGTAAATGTTTAAAAAACAGTAGCTACTATCATTTACTTGACTAGAGATGAGCCAATTAGGAAGTTACTAGATGGGTCAACCTTGCTGTGGCTGAGGTTGAAGAGGTTGCGGCCTGTGTTTTTCACACCTGAAGACCTTATCTGGCAGTGATGGTAGCACCAGAGAAGTGAGAAAAAGAGATAGAAACTGTAGGTTTGCCCCAATTTCCAAAAGCTTTCATTATACTCTTTCACTTTTACAAAAGATAACTGAAAGAAATCCAAAGAGGTTTTTCGTTTTTACAAAAAAAAATGGAGAAAACCAAAAATAGCATTTAGTGTTTGTTTTGCAGTGAACTTTTACAGAGGTAGCAGGCACCGCAAGCAGTGAGGTACCACCAAGCTCCTTCCCTGGGAACTCAGTGTCTCAGCATCAAATTGCCAAAAGTTTGACCTGTGTCTGTGAGCATCTGTGTTTATCTCAATTTGCTTTGTATCTCTTAGCAAAATGTGTCCCAAGTTATCCACAATAGCTTAAGAGGTTATTTTTGGGATCTGGGACCACTAAAAACCTTTCCCGTATAAATTAGTGGCAATTGTCTCCACTTTACACCATGTCAGCTTGAAACTTTTCAACCTATTGAAAGGGCGCCCAATGCATGAACCGTGGCCGGCATGAGGTAGGGGCACTTGTGCGAGCCTGCAAAGCCAATGGTGTCACTGACCTGCTGGTTGTCCATGAGCATCGAGGCACACCTGTGGGGCTCATTGTCAGCCACCTGCCCTTCGGCCCCACTGCTTACTTCACACTGTGCAATGTGGTCATGCGCCATGACATCCCTGACCTGGGCACCGTGTCTGAGGCCAAGCCTCACCTCATCATGCATGGCTTCTCCTCCCGACTAGGCAAGCGGGTCTCTGACATACTCCGTTACCTGTTCCTCGTGCCCAAGGATGACAGCCACCGTGTCATCACCTTTGCAAACCAAGATGACTATATCTCCTTCCGGCACCACGTATATAGGAAGACCAACCACCGCAATGTGGAGTTGACAGAGGTTGGACCTCGCTTTGAACTGAAGTTGTACATGATCCGCCTGGGCACGCTGGAACAGGAGGCCACAGCAGATGTGGAGTGGCGCTGGCACCCATACACCAACACCGCACGCAAGAGGGTCTTTCTGAGTGCTGAATGAACCCACTTGCTGGTCAGGACGTGGACCTGGACCCAGGACTTGGGGAGGGGTCAGAATAAAGTCTGTGTGCCACACCAAAAAAAACCAAAAGACAACTGACAGAATGAGAGAAGATTTTTGCAATTGACATATCAGATAAAGGGCTAGTATCCAAAATCTAGAAAGAACTTATCAAACTCAACCACCCAAAGCACAAATAATCCAAGCAAGAAATGGGCAGAAGACATGAATAGACATTTCTGCAAAGAAGACATCCAAATGGCCAACAGACACATGAAAAAGTGCTCAACATTACTCGGTATCAGGGAAATACAAATCAAAACCACAGTGAGATATGAACACATACCAATTGGAAAGGCTGAAATTAATAAGTCAGGAAAACAACAGGTGTTGGCAAGGATGTGGAGAAAAGGGAAACCCTCCTATACTGTTGGTGGAATGCAAGCTGGTGTAGCCACTCTGGAGTATGGTTATGTGGTTTTGGTTATTTGGTTATGTTGTGTATTTGAGACCTTTCTTGTTTCTTGAGAAAGGCTTGTACTACTATATACTTTCCTCTTAGGACTGCCTTTGCTGCATCTCAAAGATTTTGAACAGTTGTGTTTTCATTTTCATTTGTTTCCATGAATTTTTAAAATTCTTTAATTTCCTGGTTGACCCATTCATTCTTTAGTAGGATGCTCTTTAGCCTCCATGTATTTGAGTTCTTTCCAACTTTCCACTTGTGAATGAGTTCTAGTTTCAAAGCACTGTGGTCTGAAAATAGGTAGGGAATGATCCTATCTTTTGGTACCAGTTGAGACCTGACTTGTGACCTATTGTGATCTATTTTGGAGAATGTTCCATGTGCACTAGAGAAGAATGTATATTCTGTTGCTTTGGGATGGAATGTTCTGAATACATCTGTGGTGTCCATCTGGTCCAGTGTGTCATTTAAAGTCTTCATTTCCTTGTTGATCCTTTGCTTAGATGATCTATCCCTTTCAGTGAGAGGGGTTGTTAAAGTCCCCTACTATTATTGTATTATTGATTATGTGTTTCTTTGAAGTTGTTAATTGACTTCTATAATTGGCTACTCCCATGTTAGGGGCATAGATATTTAAAATTGTTAGATTTTCTTGTTGTACAGACCCTTTAAGTATGCTACACAGTCCTTCCTCATCTCTTATTATAGTCTTTGGTTTAAAATCTAATTTGTCTGATCTAAGGATTACCACCCCAGCTTTCTTTTGATGTCCATTAGCATGGCAAATGGTTTTTACCTCCTCACTTTAAATCTGGAGGTGTTTTGGGGTCTAAAATGAGTCTGTTGCAGATAGCATATCAATGGGTCTTTTTTTTTTTTTTTTTTTTAATCCATTCTGATACCCAATGTCTTTTGACTAGGGCATTTAACCCATTTACATTTAGGGTAACTATCAAAAGATATGAATTTAGTGCCATTGTATTGCCTGTAAGATGACTGTTACTGTATTATCTCTGTTCCTTTCTGGTCTATGTTACTTTTGGGCTCACTCTTTGCATAGAGGACCCCTTATAATATTTCTTGAAGGGCTGGTTTGGTGCTTGCAAATTCTTTTAGTTTTTATTTGTTCTGGATGCTTTTTATCTCTTCTCTATTTTCAATGACAGCTTAGATGGCTATAGTATTCTTGGTTGCATTATTTTTTCTCATTAGTGCTCTGAATATATCATGCCAGTCTTCTCTGCCTGCCAGGTCTCTGTGGATAGGTCTGTTGCCAATCTAGTATTTCTACCATTGTAGGCTACAGACCTCTTGTCCCAAGCTTATTTCAGGATTTTCTCTTTGTCTCTGAGACTTGTAAGTTTTAGTACTAGATGATAGGGTGTTGACCTATTTTTATTGATTTTGAGGGCAGTTTTCTGTGTCCCCTGAATTTTAATGCTTGTTTCCTTCCCCAAATTAGGGAAGCTCTCTGCTATAATTTGCTCCAATATGCCTTCTGCCCCTCTCTCTCTTTCTTCTGCTCTGGGATCCCAATTATAATAATATTCTTTCATCTTACAGTATCACTTATCTCTCAAATTCTCCCCTTGTGATACAATAGTTATTTATCTCTCTTTTTCTCAACTTCTTTATTCTCCATCATTTGCTCTTCTACATCACTAATTCTCTCTTCTGCATCATTTATCCGAGCATTAAGGGCCTCCATTTTTTTATTGCACCTCATCATTTATTGCATGCCTTTTTTATTTCAACTTGGTTATATTTTAGTTCTTTTATTTCTCCAGAAAGGGGTTCTCTGGTGTCTCCTATTCTTTTTTCAAGCCCATATAGTACCTTTATAATCGTCATTCTGAACTCTTGTTCTGACATCTTGCTAATGTCCATATTGATTAGGTCCCTAGCAGTTGGTACTGCCTCTTGTTCTTTTTTTGGAGGTGAATTTTTCCATTTTTGTCATTTTTTCCAGAGAAGAACAGATGAATGAGAGAACAAAATGCTAAAAGGGTAACAACAACCCCAGAAAAATGTATACGAAATGAATCTGAAGAGACCCACAACTGTGGAGAAAAGAAAAAAAAAGAAAAAAAAAAAAATGATCAGGCTGGTGAATAGAACAGAGCCACACATTAGATTTGGAGTGTATTTTGGTCTGTTAGAAGAAAATGCCTCCCAAAATTTAAAGAAAGAAAAACTTATACATATACAAAATAAGGTAAATATGATGGAGTGATAGAATATGACTGTAAAGATGAAAATGTAAAAATATTTTAAAAAGGAATTGAGGGACGACTGGGTGGCTCAGTTGGTTGAGCAGCTGCCTTCGGCTCAGGTCATGATCCCAGCATCCTGGGATCGAGTCCCACATTGGGCTCCTTTCTTGGCAGGGAGCCTGCTTCTCCCTCTGCCTCTGCCTGCCACTCTGTCTGCCTGTGCTCGCTCTCCTTCTCTCTCTCTGACAAATAAATAAATTTTTTAAAAAAGGAATTGATAAGAAATCAGTTGAAAAAGAAAAAAAAATTTTTTTAAAGGTGGGGTAGAGAATGTGATCAGGCAAGAGACTAGAACAAAGCCATACATTGGATTTAGGGTATATTTTGGACTGTTAGAAGAAACTGTATCCCAAAATTTTAAAGAAAGGAAAACATATATATACACACACAAAGTAAGATTAAATAAATGAAGGGATAGGGGCGCCTGGGTGGCTCAGTGGGTTAAAGCCTCTGCTTTCAGCTCGGGTCATGATCCCGGGGTCCTGGGATCGGGCCCCACATCTCTGCAGAGCAGAGAGCCTGCTTCCTCCTCTCTCTCCCTGCCTGCCTCTCTTGCCTACTTGTGGTCTCTGTCTGTCAAGTAAGTAAATAAAATCTTAAAAAAAAAAAGTAAAATAAATGAAGGGATAGAATATAACTGTAAAAATGAAAATTTAAAAAGATATTTTAAAAAGATGTTGATACGATGTTAGTTAAAATAGGAAAGAGGAAAAATTTAAAAAAAAGAAAATTAAAACAATTTAACTTTGAAAGACTAAAGTATCATGGAAAAAAAACCATGAATTCTATGTGTTGTATTCCCCTAGCGCTGGGGTTTTGCAGTTCTCATTTATCAGTAAACTTGGTCTTGGCTGGATGTTCTTGCTGATCTTCTGGGGGAGAGGCCTGTGGCAGTGATTCTCAAGTGTCCTTGCCCCAGCCAGAATTACACCACCCTTGCCAGGGGCCAGGCTAAGAAATCTGCTTGGGTTTGTTCTCAATAGCATTTGTTCCCTGAAAGCTTTCCATACAGCTTTGGAGGACAAGAATGAAAATGGCAGGCTCCCAGTCTCCAGCCCAGAAGAGCCAAGAGCTCAGGCCTTCTCCTCAGTGAGCCCTCAGAGAAAAGCAGTCAATCACTCCTGTCTCCCTAGTCTCCAGCCACACTCTGTGACCCAGCCTGTGACCAAGGATTTCTATCTCTAGCATATGACCCTATTTGGAGTTTCCAAACCCAGCAGATTCCTGCAGCGTGCTCCCGTACTGCTCCTCCTGGTGGAGGAAATGGAGGGATCTCCCTGTATCTGCCACTGTGGGGTCCCTACTCAAAGAGTAGTGGCCTGACTCTGCCACAGATCATGGTTTATGGCAACCCCAAGCTGAGAGTCCACTCCTTGGCTCCATCTTTGCTGCCAGCTTCCCTGCTCCAACACCTGGAAGCTCTGCCACACTCAGGCACCTTCAGTCTTTCTGCAATCCTGAGGGTCTTGAGACCACACTGTCCCAGCGAGGGCTCCCCCACCCCCAACCCACTTAGCCACTGGAGCGATATCCCTCAGTGGAGCAGACTTCTAAAAATTCCAATCTTGTGCTCCGCTGCTCTATCACTTGCAGGGAGCCAGCCGACAGAGGCTCCCTCCGTCCACAGTCTATCTTCCCACATATCACCTCGGATTCACTTCACATGTCCTACCTTCCAGAAAGTGGTCGCTTTTATGTTCAGAGAATTGCTGCTATTCTTTTCTTTGATCTCCTTTTGAGTTTGCAGGTGTTCAGAACAGTTTGACTATCTAGCTGAATTCTTGGGACCAGATGAAATTTAGGTCTCCCTACTCCCCTGCCATCTTGCTTCTCCTATTCTCTAAATTACTTTTAAAGAGAAAAGATAGATGCCCTGCTGTGGATGTCCTGTGCTACTATAACCTGAGTCAAACTTTTCTCCTAAATGGATGATTCAGGGAGTCTCCTGATATTCTCTAGCTGCTGCCCATGAGTACATTTGGAACAATGGAGGCCACTTGGGAAAACTGGAATTACATTTCTTTTTTTTTTTTAATTATGCCATTAAAACCTAAAATTCCCTCTAATTTTTTTTTTAATTTCTTTTCAGCGTAACAGAATTCATAGTTTTTGCACCACACCCAGTGCTCCATGCAATGCGTGCCCTCTATAATACCCACCACCTGGCTCCCCCAACCTCCCACCCCCACGCCCCTTCAAAACCCTCAGGTTGTTTTTCAGAGTCCATAGTCTCTCATGATTCATCTCCCCCTCCAATTTCCCTCCACTCTCTTCTCCTCTCCATCTCCCCATGTCGTCTGTGTTATTTGTTATGCTCCGCAAATAAGTGAAACCATATGATAATTGACTTTCTCTGCTTGACTTATTTCACTCAGCATAATCTCTTCCAGTCCCATCCATGTTGCTATAAAAGTTGGGTATTCATCCTTTCTGATGGAGGCATAATACTCCACAGTGTATATGGACCACATCTTCCTTCCATTCGTCCGTTGAAGGGCATCTTGGTTCTTTCCACAGTTTGGCGACCATGGCCATTGCTGCTATAAACATTGGGGTACAGATGACCCTTCTTTTCACCACATCTGTATCTTTGGGGTAAATACCCAGTAGTGCAATTGCAGGGTCATAGGGAAGCTCTATTTTTAACTTCTTGAGGAATCTCCACACTATTCTCCAGAGTGGCTGCACCAACTTGCGTTCCCACCAACAGTGTAAGAGGGTTCCCCTTTCTCCACATCCTCTCCAACACATGTAGTTTCCTGTCTTGCTAATTTTGGCCATTCTAACTGGTGTGAGGTGGTATCTCAATGTGGTTTTAATTTGAATCTCCCTAATGGCTAGTGATGATGAACATTTTTTCATGTGTCTGATAGCCATTTGTATGTCTTGGTTGGAGAATTACATTTATTTTTTTTCTTTTTAAAGATTTTATTTATTTACCAAACAGAGAGACCAAAAATAGGCAGAGAGGCAGGCAGAGAGAGAGGAGGAAGCAGGCTCCCCGCTGAGCAGAGAGCCCAAAGTGGGGTTTGGTCCCAAGACCCCAGGATCATGACCCGAGCTGAAGGCAGAGGCTCAACCCACTGAGCCACCCAGGCACCCCAAGAATTACATTTCTTGAGCCAAATTTTGTTTGTTATTATTTTCTTAGCAAGCTTTCTCTCAGCCAAGCTGCTCTTTTCTCATGGAAAATAATCCAGCTTTGATAAAAGGAAGTGTTTCTTTCTCTTTCTTAAGACCATTTCCCTGTAGGAGTCACACTTCTGACATATATGGCTTCATATACTTTGGGAAAGTTCTTCTAGATTTCTAAGCACTAAACTCTCTCCTTGATGGATTTTCTGCAGATATACGTTACATGTTCTTGATGTACTTCAAGCATTATTTGAAGTTTAATTGAAGTTTTAAAATTTGAATCTTGAGCAGTATTTTTAGACTGCAAAGATTTTTGTTCATTTTGGAGACCACTCATTTGAATTAAAAGTCATTGATTCATTTATTTTCCTTCACTTTTTAAGTTGTCCTTGTTTTTCTCCTTCAAGACTTATTAAGAAAAAATTAACAGCATTAGTGTATTTCTTCAAATTGACTTCTAATTGGCAGCCCAGGAATTCTCAATTTTCTGATTCTTTGTCTAATTTCAAGTTGCCATCATCCACATAATATTCTCTTAAAGGGAGCAAGCAAACTTGTCTTCAATGTGGTTTTTGAGATTTTAATAGGCCCTCTTTATAATTTAAAGTCTCTTTCATTTGTGTTTTCACATTGTCAAACATTTCTTTCTGTTCTTTCATCCCCCCACACTTTTTCTACCATTGCCCTGCTTCTTAGAATAGCAGTTTTAGACTTTCTTAAAATCGAGTGTTTTTATCCAAACCAGACATGAAGGATGTTCTGAGGGACATTCTTCTGAGATGCTCTTAAGATGTTTTGGCATCAGTCACTTGAGCTTGAGGGATTTTGCTGCATCTTTGAGTGACCGTATCTGTCTTTAAAGTCAAGCCATGAAAATGAAAGTTTAGAAGTCTAGGGGACTAACTTCTTTTTGGAAAAGGTTTACAATCTTCTCAAGTGATGGGTGGACAAATACAGATATTTATAAATGCTGCAAAACTCAGTGTTTGTGACTTCAGAGGACTGGTCTCCATTGGAGGTGACTTGGGAGCTTCATTGGCTTGTGTAATCAGTCTAGTTTCTTCACTTACTTTAACCCTGAGCAGAAAATCTTTGGGATGGATCTTTTTCCCCCACTCCTTAAAGTATGCCCACTCTTAACTGTAAAAAAAAAAAAAAAAATCAAGAAGGCCATATCAGAATCTCCTGTGGAAACACATAGAGACTTGGGCTTTGTCTCAAGCATAGACAACACTATCTGAAGGCTAGTTCAGAGCAGGGGGAGGTGGGAAGGCCAGATTCTATAAAATAGAACTAACTTTGCTCTGCTTATTGCACAAGTAGAGAGTAATAAGTGATATTATTTATCTAGCACATTTGGTTGAGGAGAAAGTGTTTACTGCAGCTACCCAGGTGCCCCTAGCCATATATTCTATAGATGTGGAGGATTGAGGCTTAGTCTAGGACTTGTGATGAGAAAAGGATCTGGCCAAATTCTGTTGAAGTTTACTTTAGAATTCATTTATTTGTTTGAAAAAGGGAAGGAGAGGGCTTATTTTCAGTGATAAGACTGGACAGAATCAGAAACAGGATTTTGTTCCTGTATTGTACATTTCAGTATTGTGTTCAATGACTTTTTTCAATGTGTATAAGCCTGTTTTTCAGTATTTTTTTCTCTTCAGTGCAATCTTGTCTTTGGTGGAAAATGAAGCAAGTATGCTACACTGGTGTTTCCAATGACACAAGATGATTTTAGGTGGCTTGCTGACTCAACACTAAATAACACAGTCACATAGCAAGAAAGCAATCTCTTTCTTTTGCAAGAAAGCTCCTTGTTTCTTGCTAATCTCCCTCTTAAATAAAAAGAACAGGTCTCAGCCTTTTGCGATCAATCATCGGTATCTTTATATGTTTGAATAAAAATACTTTCATTATCTTCCTTTTGATGGTTATCTTCTACTTATGGAAAATGATACTGATTTCCCATTTAGGGTGGTGATACTTTAAGCCAAAAAAATTTTAAATGAGTTGACTGAAATAATAAATATTAGATAAATAATAGTATAGATGATATGTAGATGTCAACAAAAAAATTATAATTTTGTTATGCCCCATTCCACCATTCCACACCATTCCAGAATCTTTGATCCTGTATGATTACTTCTATATTTTTTGAGAGAGCTTTGGCAGCCCAGAGGAGCTAATTTGTCATTGGGACACTTAAGGCAAGACATCAGCCAAACTACAATATCTTATTTAAATCCTTATACCACCTTCTGGTTTAACAAAAGCATTTTGTCATTAATTGTGATAACATTGAGTCTTGAAGTGAAATGTAATTAAAACTGTATTATATGTAGTACTCAATGGATCTCTGCAGTATGTTATTGTAGCATCATGGAATTTTAGAACACAAAGAGACATTACTGACACTTTTCTAATCAGATGAAACTGACTATAATTTGGGAGGTCAATCAGCTCTTGGTCTTAGCTCTATAAAGGTATCCTTTGTGAGAGTTCCATGACATGGACTAATCTGCAACAATTCTGTTAGCGTTCATGTTAGTCAAAAGGTTGCTTCTTCAAAAATCAGAATAATAGTTTATTAGGCATTAGCCAAATTTCAAATAAGAGAAATTGAATGGTCCCAGAACACACACTTGAACTCTGTCTCAGAAAATACCATAAATTTATTAGAATTACTGCTAGCACAAATAGTATCAGGTATTATAACATTTATTGACAAAGTTTTTTCCATTTTAAGATTTCTTATCTTTCCCTCAGTATTACCAGTTGCTCTACTAAGAATTTAACACTAAGCTTATTAATAGAAATTATTTACACTGTTTCTACAGTATTCTGAAGCAGAAGATTAGATGTCCATATTAAATTCTAGCAAAAGTGCAAAGGAAATCATTTCATCACCTCTCTGCATTCTCATGGTGAATAAGGTGGTGGTGATTGTTCTATAGAGAGTTTCTCATAGGCAGGTGGAGCATCAGGAACCTGTGAGAATGAGAAAGGGAGAGCATGGCCTTGGCAACAGTGCACAGATTTCTGGGAGAAGGGTAAAGTTAGTGGTCAGCATCATATTTATACTACTTCTCTGGACTGAAACTTCTAAGTGCCCACATTTCATTCCCACCCAACAAGATAATCATTGTTAAATTTCACAAGTGTGTACGTTGAAATGTTGAGGGGAGGAGGAAGAGTAGAGAAAAATAGAGCTAACAGCATTCCCAAAATCTCAAAAACATATTTATACCTTCATTATCCCTGTCAGGAGAAATCCCAAGCCCTAACTGGTGAATTCTTTTTTTTTTTTTTTAAGATTTAATTTATTTATTTGACAGACAGAGATCACAAGTAGGCAGAGAAGCAGACAGAGAGAAAGGAGGAAGCAGGCTCCCTGCTGAGCAGAGAGCCCAATGTGGGGCTCAATCCCAGGACCCCGGGATCATGACCCGAGCCAAAGGCAGAGGCTTTAACCCACTGAGCCACCCAGGTGCCCCCCTAACTGGTGAATTCTTGAACACTGTTTAAAGCCACTAATATACATTACATTTATACCACATAGATAGATCCTCATTGTGTGTCTAAAGGCCAGTGCTATTGTCAGTACAGCACAAATGGTTAGGCCTTCATTTAATGCTCACAATTCTAGGAGTATTTTCATTGTTTTCATATTATAGTTTGGAAAACTAAGTCAGAGGGACGTCAGGTTACTTGTCCAAATCATATAACTTCACAGTAATTTGGCTCCAGATTCTATTTTTTAAACCACTATGACATACTACATTTGTACCAATGCTGTCCAATAGAAATAGAGTATAACACATATGTGGCTTTAAAAATATCTAGTACTGCATTACAAAAATAAAAAGAAACAGGTAAAATTACTCTTCATAATATAGTTTATTTAATCCTGCATATAAAAATATTATCATTTCAACATGTAATTGATATAAAAATAATTATTTATTTATATTCTTTCCCTCATACTAAGTCTTTGAAATTTGGTATTAGAACATTTTAATTCAAACTACTATGTATTCAATAGCCACATGTGGCCAGCAGCTACCCTGTTGGACTATACAGATTAAACATTTAATCACAGATGCTTTGTTTCCCTCCCTTAGAAATATCTACATTCAGAAAAAAGCAAATATACTAGACATAAGACAAAAAAACATATTGTATCCAGAATCAATTTCTTCCTTTGGCTCTTACATTTAGGGAGCTCATCATTGACCCTGGAAAATCTGGGAATGAGAGGACACAATATTAAGAAAATAAGACAATTTAAGAAAATCCAGAGATTAAGAAATCTCTGTACTTCCCTGGTTGGTTTTTTTTTTTGTCTTTGTTATTGTTTATGTTTTTGTTATGATAAAATATACATAACATAAAATTTACCATTTTAACCATTTCAGTAGCATCAGGTATATTCACATCACTCTTGATTTTTAAATATGAATAATTTTATTCCTTTGAGCTAAAAGCAGCCATACATTAAACACCAATATGCAGGATCTCAACCTACCACAGGTTCACAATTATTCTCTTGAAATGGCAGTTTGCTATCCTGAAGACCAAACCCCTCAGAAGGACATCTTCCTGTTAAGGTACTTTGAATGCCAGCATGAATACCTTTGTCCTGAAATGTGAATGCATGAAGGTCAGTGGATGAGGAAAAAAAGAACTGAGTTCAGTAAGAAAAGAGAAGGAAGCTGAAGTTATTTTTAAAAATAGATTTTTAAAAAAGATTTTATGTATTTGACAGAGAGAGAGATCACAAGTAGGCAGAGAGGCAGGCAGCAATAGAAGCAGAAGCAGGCTCCCTGCTGAGCAGAAAGCCCAATGCAGGGCTCAATCCCAGGACTCTGAGATCATGACCTGAGCCAAAGACAGAGGCCCAACCCACTGAGCCACCCAGATGCCTCTAAAAATAGATTTTAATCTTGGTTCTGCCATTTACCTGCAATGGGCCCTCAGGCTCGTCACTTTACCTTTCTGAATTCTAGTGCTTGCATCTGTAATAATGAAGATAATGCCACCTACATCTCAAGAGTTGTAGGAATTAAACTAAAGATAAAGCACTTATTACAGTGCCTGACACCCATTAGTCAATGGATATTGTTGAAGGGAAAGAGAAAAAGAATGAATCTGAACAATGAACCTCAGAGAATGATTTTTTTTAAAGATTTTATTATTTCTTTAAGAAAGAGTGCATGAAAAGTGTAAGGGCAGGAGAGGGAGAAGCAGATTCTGCTGAGCCGGGAGACTGATGCGGGGCTGATCTCAGGACCCTGAGATCATGATCTGAGCCAAAGGCAGATGCTTAACCAACTGAGCTACAAAAGAATCCTAGAACCTCAGAGAATGATTGTGAGTGGAGGTGATCAAGCTAGTGAGGATTCTCAGTGAGGACAAGCTTAGGAGAAACTTGGCAGCAGGGACACATTGCCTATTTCTGCCTTCATAATGACAGCAAAATATCTTTTTTTCCCCCAGTTTTTAAAATTTTTAGAGATTTCTTCTCAGTGTTCCAGAATTAAACACTACAAATGCATCTGTTGTAGAATGTTGTGGTCATAGCTAGAGCTTCCAAGTCATGTTGCAACATGATAAGTCAATCTAAGGCTAAGTTATGCATCCTGAGTTATTGTGGGGATGGGTGGGTGAAAGCTCAGTTTGCTTTGCATAGGTTTAGAGGTTGATATTCTCCATCCCTAGAATAGAATTACAACAGATTGTACAGGGCAGAGACACATACCCAGGTGGGGACTTCAGGAGTTGTCTACCACAGTGAGGTGGAGTATTTCATCACTGACATAGTTTAAAATTGCTGACACCTTGTGATAATAAAAAGCAGACTTTTAGTTGCTTTTATTATTGTTAAATTCTCCACGGTGGTGGTTCTCAAACTTCAGCATGTGTCAGTATCACCTGACGGCTTGTTAAACACAGATTTCTGGGCCCACATCTAGAATTTTTGACACAGCAAATCTAGTGTGAGGCCCATAATTTGCATTTCTAACAAGTTCCCAGGTTATACTGCCAAAACTGCTGATCCAGGGCCACATGGAGAACCAGTGCTCTACACAAAAGCACCTCCTTATTGCCTGCACCTGGGTCACCCGGCCATACTGAGATTCTTAGAAGGACTGAGCAAGTAATGCATAGGGGTCAGGTGGGCCAGGTGGGGGCCATAGAAAAGGAGGCAGTATATATCATCTAAAGGGACAACCACTGTACAGCTGCCAATATTTTCCAGATCTTTTGATTTTTTTAAAAAAGAAACTAGAAATCAAGATTTTCATGTAAAATATTACTTTTATATCTAATTGTACCTAGGTTGACACCTAATTCAATTTTTTTTTTAAATACAGACCTAAACATACCAGTGAGCCAAATCCAGCCAGTGGGGCATTAGCAGCACACACTTTGTGGTACCAGCTGAGAGGGGCTGGAACAGGGAGGCTGTGCAGATGTTGACCAGCTCTTCAGCCTTTTCTGCAGATTGTGATTGATCACTGGAGTCTGCTAGGTTGGAAGAGGGCATCAAGGTACATTTCTCAGGGAGAAGTGTTTGGAACATCAATGAGGTGAAGACAGACATGGATTGGGGCTGATAACTACACAGTCTGCAGACTGAAAATGAAACTAAATGCTGATGCCAGGATTTGGGGGGCTACTATGTGCCAGGCACTGGAGGTACAAAGATGAGTAAGAAATACCCTGTCCTAGTTCATAAATGGGGGAAAAGGATGGAAGAGGCAAAAAGTAAATAACCAATTATAAGGGAATGCTAACTCCATGCTAGAGGCATAAATGGAGCTCTGTGGCAGAGAGCAAAGTCCTTCCCTATCTATGGGGAAAACCACAGTGAGGTATCATATGAGCGCCGTGACCATCTCTAATCTCCTAGCCCAAGTATTTCCTATGGTACTTATCTAGAATCTTTTTCAGACTCAGCAACTTCTCCTTTCCACTAAATGTCAATATACTGGTGGGCTGTTGCTCGGTGGTTGTGTCAACACTCAAACGTGCCCCCCCTTTTTTATTATTATGTTAGTCATCATTAGTTTTTGCTTTTGTACCATGATTCACTGTGTTGCCATGGCTGATATCGAAGAGGTTACTGCTTATGTTCTCCTCTAGGATTCTGATGGATTCCTGTCTCATGTTGAGGTCTTTCATCCATTTTGAGATTATCTTTGTGTATGGTATAAGAGAATGGTCAAGTTTCATTCTTCTGTACATAGCTGTCCAATTTTCCCAGCACCATTTACTGAAGAGAATATCTTTTTCCCATAGGATATTTTTTCCTGCTTTGTTGAAGATTAGTTGACCATAGAGTTGAGAGTCCCTATCTGGGCTCTCTGTTCTGTTCCATTGGTCTATATGTCTGTTTTTCTGCCACTATCATGCTGTCTTGGTGATCACAGCTTTATAATATAGCTTGAAATTGGGCAATATGATGCCCCCAGCTTTGTTTTTATTTTTCAATATTTCCTTGACAATTAGGGGTCTTTTCTGGTTCCATACAAATTTTAAGATTGTTTGTTCCAGCACTTTGAAAAATGCCAATGGTGATCAATTTTGATCAGGATGGCACTGAAAGTATAGAATGCTCTGAGCAGCATAGACATTTTAACAATGTTTATTCTTGTGATCCATGAGCATGAAATATTTTTCCATCATTTTGTATCTTCTTCCATTTCTTTCATGAGTGTTCTGTAGTTCCTCAATATAGATCCTTTACCTCTTTGGTTAGGTTTATTCCAAGGTGTCTTATGGGTTTTGGTGCTATTGTAAGTGGAATTGATTCTCTAATTTCTCTTTCTACAGTTATATTGCTAGTGCATAAGAAAGCAACTGATTTCTGTGCATTGATTTTGTATCCTGCCACATTACTGAATTGCTATATGAGTTCAATATAGTAATTTGGGGGTGGAGTCTTTTGGGTTTTCCACATAGAGTATCATGTCATCTGTGAAGAGAGAATTTGACCTCTTCTATGTCAATTTTAATATCTTTTAATTCTATTTGTTGTCTGGTTGCTGTTGTTAGGACTTCTACTACTATGTTGAACAATAATGGTGAGAATTTACCCTGTCTTTTGTAATTTGTATTTGGGACACTCTGGCAAAATGGTCATTAGGAAAAGGACACATGGGACTGCCCAAGCTTCCTGGCAAGGAGAAGAAGTCAAAGCTATAGCTGCCATCTTTCTCTTCCCCTCTTCAGGCTGCCACGCTCCAAATCCCCCACGCACAGAACCTTTGTCTAAATTGTTTGCTGAGTGAGGAATGGGGCTTCCCAACATCTTTTGCAAAGAGAATTTTTTCCATTATGTATCAACTCAGAAGTTTCAAGTGTGTAATAAAAAAGGGAGAGAGGGAGGAAATTAGAGGGAGAGAAAGAGAAAGAGAGAGAGAGAGAGGGAGAAAGAGGGAGGGAAAAGAAAAGAAAGGAGGGGGAGGGAGAGAGAGAAATTGCAACTCTTCTTTCATTCCATCGCTCACTATGGAGAACGCCTTTGGATGCTTAAGAGCTAAAGTACTACCTGGCTTTGAAGTGAAACCTGTAGTTCTTACTAGTTTAGAGACTCAGTTGATGTTTCCCATTTGTGGAAGACATAGACTGTAATTTGTTAGCTTCCTGGTTATTTAGGTAAAGGGAAAAAATTCCATCAAAACCACATTGGCCATCAAAAGAGAATGGGCCCTGTTAAAAACCCAGTGGTACTTTGTGCTGCAGAGGGGTGGATGGTTTCTTCACTGCACAGATGGCTTGGTGGATCCTAGGTATGCTAAATTTCTTGCTATAACTTGGAATTCCCAGGGAACCTGGGAGGAAAGGGGCAAGGCAGCAAGGTGAGATAAACAGACCACTAAATAGAGAAACAGAACCAGTAGGAATTCCCAGGAGGAATGGTAAGATTTGAAGCATCTCACATGCTGCTGTTTGCTGTGCAAAAGGATCAGGACTCCTGGCCCCATACCTCACAAATTATCAGTGCTCAGTTACACACATAGTCAAGCATTCAAGTTTCCTGTGAGTGGGACTAAAGAGATGGGTCAAGTTTCTTGTTGGAGTTCATGCCAGGCAGAAGCAAAGTAAGAGTTTCAAGAAGTACAAAGTAGAGAAAGACTCATCAGAACCAGAAATGAGAGCTAAAGGTGATTATGAGAATGTTATCCCATTTCCCAAAAAGTCAGAGAAAGAAGGAAAAGGGGGTCCTGGATCTGGAGGGATCCCAGCAGTGGAAACTTTACTAACCTTCAAACTTCTGTATCCACTTCGTCTTCTACAATAGCAACAGCCAATGAGCAGCAAAACTCCCAGGATCATTGTCAGGATTCCGATCCCTGCAGCCCTGGCCCAAGAAATAGACAAATACATCTGGGTACAGAAACCTTGTTCTAGATTGTGATGAAACATGCATCAATCTTCAATCTTTACAAGGGCTTTGCCAGCCCATATCTCATATCTCATTCCCCAGGTAGTTTCCCTCCCCACCCTACACCTCACTAAACACCCAGCACCTCCAACACCTATATCCAGGGACAGGAGCTTTCTTTAGGAGCTTCACAGATGTGTGCTCACAGAAGTAGTGCTAACTGGCATGGCCTAAGCATCAAAGTTCCAGGAACAAGAGGTGAAGTAGCAACTGACCTGTATGTGAACAATGTATTTACAGAGACTGAGTTTTCTTTTCATCAGAGCTAATTTAAAACATTTTCCTCGACAATCAGTCCACAAAAAGTATTAATAATTAACATTGACTTAAGATCTACTCTACGCTGGGTGCCATGGTGAACATTCTACATAAATTAGATTATTTAATTCTCACAACAACCCTAGAAGGTAGGTACCACTTATCATGCCCATTTCACAGATGAGGAAATAGATTCAAATGTTAAGTTCCTTGCTGATGGGCATACAGATGTAGCACAAGATGGAGTCAAGATTTGAATTTGAGTTTGTATCATTCATGTTTGTGTCCCCTTTGCCTGAAACTCACACCCTCACTCCTTGCCGATGTAGCTGAAGGTGAATCAAGATATAGCTGAAGCTTCTCCTGGAGAGATCTTTGTCTTATACCACCTACCTGACCACCTCCTTCTTCAGGAAGCTGAGGCATCAAGTCTATCCTGTCCATATCTAAATGGGATGGATGACAGTGCTGGATAAAAACTCTGACTTGTTTATGCATGTCAGTCCACTTACTTTGTGGATCATGAACTGAGACCTACCAAGACTCACCAACATCACCACCACCTCAGCAGCTACTCTGTAATTCATTGAGCATTGATTGGTGCTAAGCATTGTGCCAAGATCCCACATATAGGCTTTTATTTCATCCTCACAATAATCTTCTGAGATATATATGATGCTCATATCATAGCTGGCATCTCCACAATTTTAAGCTGGTAAAATTCCTAAGACTGCACAACTGGAAAGTGGCAGAACCAGCATTCACAGTGACTGGCCGAAGATACCCAACCGGTGCTTTTCCTGCCATATCACCCTTTCCTGAAATGAAGCTGTCACAAGGAGCATTCAGTGGGCTCTTGTGACTGAAGGCAGCTGATTCAATTCCTAGAATGCCTGTGTTCCAATTTCACCCACAAAGTCTGTTTTCATCCCCTTGGACATCTTGACAGACAGAGCTCTGTTCCAGCTCTTTATGCTCACTCACATTGCATTCACACACACCCAGTGACTGATAGAGTGGAAAATATCAGGATATGCCAGACACACCAAAAGAATCCACTACCCAGCTGGGTAGGAGTCTCCAGAGTGTTACCAAATGTCTCCTGAGTCACCTGAGATGCATGTTAAAGTGCAGACTCTGAGCTCAACCCCTAGACCCACCAAATCAGCCTCTCTGGAAGCAATGCCTGGGAAACTGCATTTTACAAGCTCCATGAGTGACTTATGCCCTCTTGACTGAAAGAACACCTCAACCTCTTTTTATTGAAGTTTCACAGAGATACAGTTTGTTGAATCATCATAAAGAAGCTGAAACAATATCTCCCAATCCCCATTCCCAACTGACCATGCAGGGATGTCAGAAAATCCCACTAGGGTCTTCTGAGGAAAGAAGACTAAATTCTTCATTAGTGCCTTTAATGGGTTCTACATCTTGCTTGCCACTATTAGTTCACTCTAGTAAAGATTTTTCAATAGTTCCTTCTCAAGGGAGAGCAAGTTTGCAGGCAGTTCTGACTAGACCACTTAAGACATGGTTCAAATAAAAACCTGGTACCTAGTTTGTCCTGTTGGAGTCTTTACTCAGAGGGTGGAACCCAATCTACAGCAACTCACTCTTGGGTACTCTAGTACATGCAAAGTGTGTTCCAGCAACCTATCATCCCACTACAGCACTTAAGCTTGCTAAAATAATTCTTGAGCCCAATTATGCACTACACTGTAAGATTTTTTCAAAGATAAGGACAGCATCTTAGACTGACTATACATTGCTTAGCACTTAAAAATGCTGAATCCTGTAACTACTTATTTAGAGTTAATTCATACTATTAACACCTTTCCTTAGGATAAAATTGTGATGCAGAAGTTATGACCACCATCTTCACCCTGGGGTCAGTCTGCAGGTGGAGTTGCACATACCTGGCCTACATTCTCACTAGATCTTTGGCAACTCATCTTTGTTCTGTCTGCAAACCATCTCCAGGAGCCTGAGTAGAGTAGACAGAACAAGGCTTGAGGAAAGAGTCATCTTGCTCCCGGACAAATATTTTCCAGCTGGGAAAACTTCAGTAAATGCCTAATAACCAAGAATACAGAAAAAAAAAAAAAAAGCCAAGATCCAACTTATTATCACTCCTATCTCCTTGCCTATAAATCCTCAGAAAAGCTTGACTGAGCCCCTTGTAAGATCATGGGGTCCTCTCACCTCATTGCCAGGGTTTTTACTCTCTAGAGAAATGAACACTAGAGAGATTTACTGAAAGGCATGTGCTAGTGGAAATCAGCAGGCTGTGTCATCAAACAGAAAACTGCAAACCTCACTGGGTTCAGTTTTGAACTTACTCTTCAGCTGTGATGTAGGAGTGATTGTGCCCCTTCTTGGAGTAACCAAGAATGAAGTGAGCCTCTTCTCTTGACATCTTGTGGTTGCAGGCCACAGGACACCTAATAGCAGGGGCACACGGGTAACTTTAAACACATTCAGAACATCCTCACTCAGCATTTCACAAATATCCACAGGCATTCTCTCCAGGTGAACATCAATGATAGCTGGAACCCTCTGGTTTCTCTCTGTGAGAGGATTTGTACTTGCTTTTTCATTGATACCAAGTGGAAATTGCTCAGGTTTCTAACTGCTTCCACCAACTGAAAATTAAGTTCAAACAAGAAACTACAAACAAAAGCAAAAAACTTTGAAATTGAGTTATTATTGGGGAGGGAATTCTCTTCATTTGCCTTCAATTTGACTCTATACCACAAACTTATAGAGAAACAAAATACATTTTTTAAAAATGACATTTTATTGTTACTACTATTATTTTTTTAAGAGATGGGGGAGAGTAGCAGAGGGAGAGGGAGAATTTTAAACAGGCTTCATGCCCAGCACAGAGCCTAATGTGGGGCTTGATCTCACCACCCTGAGATCACCTATGCTGAAATCAAGAATCGGATGCTTAACTGACGGAGCCACCTAGGTGCCCCCACATTTGTGGATCTGTGAATGAATGAATGAAAATGCATTTTTATTCATTCCTTATTTTCCCTGGCACAAGACTGGTTAATAAAAGGAGTTATTTCTCTCCAAAGGTATTAAGTTGATAGCAGTGTTTGGCCATATAGATAGTCAGATAACATATGAGTATGTGGCTGAGCACAGCATTCTCCAAGTCCACCTTCCAGCAAAGGAAATGCCTGGGCTTATGCATATTCATTTACACCTTCCAAAACAAGATGAGGACTCCCATAACCTGATTTTTTCTTTAATAATTTGTTTTCCCTCCTACTGAAATCAGTTTTTGCTTCTCTCTCATTCAGGTCTCATGAATAGGCTTAAATATGTGTGTGTGTGTGTGTGTGTATACACACATACATATAACAGTATGTATATGTATAACATATATAATAATATATTATTTATATATACATATATACATATATTTTGTATTTTATATATGTAAATTTTGTATTATATATACATACATGTACATATAGTTTGTATTTTATATATATACATTTTGTATTTTTATATATATACATGCATATATATATACATGTATATATACATGTATACATATATATATAATACAAAATTTTAAACTATAATACAAACAAATAGACAAAGAGCTCATGAACTTCAGGGGTCTTCATTAAGGTGTGCTGGTTGGAAACAATAGTTTCTCTCTCTCCTTGCCATTGTATTTTTCTTCTCTCTGGTTCTCATGAATTTCAAAGCTCCGATAATAGAGTTATATTAGTTATATTAATTATTAATATTATATATTATTAATATTATGTTAATATATTAATGAACCTGTTTAAAATAGTAGGAGAGAAGTGCGAGAACAGAGTGGGGAATTTGCCACGTGAACACTTTCCATTGTAATTTTTCCTTCCCAATTGTAAAAAAGAAATTCCAGTTGAACTCACTGAGCATCTCAGGTAAATAATGTAGGGGTGAGCCCTGTGTTCAGAATTACAGATACATTAAATTGTTTTGTAAATCTATGTAAACTCTGCAAATAGTGTGGGTACAACAAATCTACCTCATCCCAAACCAAGAGAAGCAGTCTTTCAAGTGACAGGAGAATACAGAAGCAGAATCACAAGCAGGATGCAGCATGGTCCTCTGCTTTTCTTCTTGGAAATCTAGGAACAGGATCTAGGAGGAGACTTTGTGAGCCCTCAGAAGCTGGAGACTTACATTAAGGAGAAATGTTGAGGACAGCCAAGCATCAGGGAAGAAATGAGGGAGGGCAGAGGAGCCCACCAGAATCCCTCCAAACCTGTTCTCTTGGACAAAAACAGTGGTTGAGGACATGCTCTTACCTTTCTGGATGGGACTGTTCTGTCTGTTGGCTGGCCCTGTTTATCAAGATTTCTTCTTTGGTTCTTAATCTTTTAAATTGCTTTTCCTTGTCTCCAGTCTCATGTTAGTCATGAGTTTGGATTTCTGACAGGGTCATCTGTGATTGCTTAATTGGCATAAAAGAAGCTGTCTTCATTCCTCTCCTCAAAAAGTCATTGTTCATTGTGGCCTCTGTTTTCCCCAATCTCAGGATTTCCTCTCTGGGAAGCCATTTATTCAAAATATTTGTCCCTCCTCCATAGGGTTGCCAGATAAAATATAGGATTCCCAGTTGTTTTTTATTACAGGTAAACAATGAATGCTTTTTAGTATAACTATATCCCCTGGAATATTTTTTAGCATAATTATGCCCCCCTTACTAGATGGTACATATTTTTATTAACAAAATTATCTGTGGGGTGCCTGGGTGTCTCAGTCAGTTAAGTGTCTGCCTTTGGCTCATATCATGATTTCAGGGTTCTGGGATCAAGCCCTATGTTGGGCTCCCTGCTCAGCAGGAAGTCTGCTTCTCCCATTCGCTGTGCTCCTCCCCACCCCCCACTCATGCTTTCTCTCTTACTCTCAAATAAATAAAAAATTTTTAAAAAGTATTTGTATTTTGTCTGAAATTCAAATGTAACTGGGCACGCTATACACTCCCTCATCCCCACCTCAAAGAGTTAAAGAGTCTTTAGTCTCAGACCTGGAGACCATCTAGTCCCACCCTCTCCTGGTCAAGAAGAAGAAATCATCATTCTTTTCCATGAATTGTTTAAATTCTTCTTTGATTTCCTGGTTGATCCAAACATTCTTGAGCAGGATGGTCTTTAGCTTCCAAGTGTTTGATTTCTTCCAAACTTTTTCTTGTGATTGAGTTCCAGTTTCAAAGCATTGTGGTCTGAGAATATGAAAGGAATAATCTCAGTCTTTTGGTATCAGTTGAGACCTGATTTGTGACCCAGTATGTGGTCTATTCTGGAGAAAGTTCCATGTGTGCTCAAGAAGAATGAGTACTCTGTTGTATTAAGGTAGAATGTTCTGTATATATCTATGAGGTCCATCTGGTCCAATTTGCCATTCAAAGCCCTTGTTTCTTTGTTGATTATCTGCTTGGATGATCTATTACTGAGAGTGGTGTGTTTAGATCCCCTACTATTAAGGTATTCATATCAGTATGACTCTTTATTAGATTAACAGTTGGCTTATGTAGTTGGATGCTCCCATATTGGGGCATAAATATTTACAATTGTTAGATCTTCTTGGTGGATAGACCCCTTTAAGAATGATGTAGTGTCCTTCTGTGTCTCTGACTACAGTCTTTAGCTTAAAATCTAATTACTGATATGAGAATCGCTACCCCAGCTTTCTTCTGAGGTCCACTGGCATGAAAGATGTTTATCTTTCTCATCCCTTCACTTTCAATCTGGGTGTATCTCTAGGTTCCAAACATGTCTCTTGTAGACAGCATATGGACGGGTCCTGTCATTTCAGCCAGTCTGTAAACCTGTGCCATTTTGTGGGAGCATTTAGGCCACTTACATTGAGAGTGATTATTGAAAGATACATTCTTATTGACATCATGTTGCCTATGAAGTCCTTGTTTCTATAGATAGTCTCTGTAAATTTCTGTTCTATGTTACCTTTGGGTTCTTTCTTCTTTTATAGAACCCCCTCTTAATATTTCTTGCAGTGCCAGCTTGGTGGTCACCTACTCTTTTAAACTTTGCCAGTCTTGGAAGCTCTTTAACTCTCCATCCATTCTGAATGTCAGCCTTCCTGGATATAGTATTCTTGGCTGCATGTTCTTCTCATTTAGTGCCCTGGCAAGTGTCTTGCCAGCCCTTTCTGGCTTTCCAGGTTTCTGTGGACAGGTCTGACATTCTGATAGCATCCTTCCTCTATACATAAGGAATTTCTTTCCCCTAGCTGCCCTTAAGACCTCCTCTCTGGGGGTGCCTGGGTGGCTCAGTGGGTTAAATCCCCACATTGGGCTCTCTGCTCAGCAGGGAGCCTGCTTCCCCCTCTCTCTCTGCCTGCCTCTCTGCCTACTTGTGATCTCTGTCTGTCAAATAAATAAAATAAAATATTTTTTAAAAAAGACCTCCTCTCTGAATTTATGATTCGTGAATTTTACAGTCACATGCCTGGAGGTCTTTCTACCCTTGCTGATCCTGGAGGGTGTCCTCTCTGCCTCTAGGACACGAACTTCTTCTATCCCCCAAATCAGGGAAATTTGCATCCAGTATTTCTTCAACTGTATCTTCTAGTCTTCTGTCTCTCTACACCCCCTCAGGGATCCCAAAAGTTCTAACATTAGAATGTTTCATGGTGTCATTTATTTTTCTAATTCTGTTTTCATAGGTTCTAAGCTGTTTGTTCCAGACCTCCTCCTGCTCCTTCTTTTCTATCAGTTTGTCTTCTAGATTACTAATTTAATCTTCTGCCTTGATTACCCTAGCTGTTAGAGTATTTAGATTAAATTGGATCTCACTGATAGCATTTTTAACTTCTCCCAGATCAGCTCTCACTTCTGCCATTAGAGATTCTATGTTGCCACTAATGCTCTTCTCCAACCTAGCCATTGCTTGGATAATTTTACCCTGAATTCTATTTCCAACATACTGTTTATGTCCATATCCAACAGTTCTGTGTCAGAGGTCACAGTCTCTGAATTTTTCCTCTGTTGGGTGTTTCTCCTCCTAATCATTTTGCTGAGAGGCGGTTGAAGGGATATAGAGCTGAATATATCAACCACAATCCAGGCAAGGTACAGTTTTGGAGCAATTGGAAGTCACCACCAAAAAGAAGGGAAAAATTAAAATAGAGAACAAAGAAAAAAGGAAGAAAAAACCCAGCCAAAAGGAGCCCCAAAAGTTAGATTTATGAGGTACAAAAACAAAAATGAACAAAGAAAAAGACCAACAAAAGTAAAGGGGGGAAAAAGGAAAAGCCCAGCCAAAATGAACCATAAGAATAAGATTTATATAGTACAAAACCAAATACACAGAAACACTGACTAAAGAATAAGATGGGAAGGTGGTTATAAACCCTTGACGTGAGTGAGGAAGTTTATCTCAGTTCTTCCTGAGTGTATCTTGTTATCTTTGTTAAGGACTCAACTTTCCAGAGATATAGGGAAATTAAAACTGGTTTATATATAGTGGTAGTACTGAATAGGGAAAAAGGATTACCTTGAAGCTTATATCTAGATATATTAAAAAAAAGAAGAAGAAACAAAGGTATATGTATGAAAAAAATTCAAGTTAAAAAGTTATTATGGGATATGTTGTATTAAGCATCTAGTTGTAATGGTAAGTAGGTTAAAAAAATAAAAGAACAAGAATTGTGAGAATGAATTAAAAAAAAAAAGAAAAAGAAACCTTGTATCTAAGAAAAATATACAGGTTTGGGGGCAATACTAGGAGCTTAATATATTTTTTCCTCTCATGTTGGGATTTTACAGTTTTATGGGGACACTGTGGTTGTTGTCCTCTTGTTCTTTCAGTTTGTCTTCTGGAGGAGAGGTCTGCTGCATTGTTTTTCAGTCAATCTTGCTTGGGCTGAGTCATACCGCCCCCTATCAAGGGGCTGGGCTCTGTGGAAGCTGGTTTTTCAGGCATTTGTTCTCTGGAGGTTTTTGTTCTTTCGTGGCTTTTTGCACCTTTTCACCTCGGGGGGTCAGAGCAAAGTAAACTGTCTGCACCCAGACCTTTGCCTCATATGGAAGCCTCAGTTTGCTCCCTTTGGATGGCCAAGAATACACAGACTCTCCCTCTGCAAACTCGGCTGAACACTGAAAACTCCCACAGGCAGTGCACACCCACAGCCACTAACTGAGTGGTCGCCTAAGGCCCCTACTTTTCTCTGCACCCCCATGCCCTAAAACCGCAAGCAATACTGGTCCAGGTAAGTGTTGGGGTCTGTTATCAAAGGAACGAGACTGAGACAAAGTGAAAGTTATGTGAAGCTTTATTCTATGCCAAGCATTAGAAGTCAGACTGACCAAACAGGGCTGCCTCCGAAGAGAGCGACCCCCTCCCGATCTCACAGGCTGGTTTTATAGGTCATAACCACAGACCCAAGGTACGTTGCTTCTATTGTTAAACGTTTACTCCCGGAATCGATACCCAGAACCATACCAGGAACTACTGGGGCGTTTATTCCCGGAATGAAGTCCATGGATGTAAACAACAATATGGCTACCTAGGCAATATGGAGTTGCTCTGGCTAAGCAGGCCCTAATAATTAAACAGGTTTTAACATGAAATTGGCCCTAACAGTGAGCCTGATCCTGGTGGCTACCATTGCCAGGACTGTTGTCTGGAGCCCATGCCCATGCCAGGTGTGCTCAGACCCTGTGGTGGTGCAGGTGGAGGAAGGCTGTGCATCAAGGGACCACTGACTGGAGCCCCCACCAGGCTCTCCCAGGCATGGGTGGGTGCCAGCTGTGACTGCCCTGGGACCATGGACTTAGTTCCATGCTTGTGGCCTCCTGATCCTACCAATTGCCCCTTAAGACCCTTTGTTCTTTGAGTTCTGTTAACCAGTTTCCAAGCTAATGCTGGTCCCCAAGCACAGGGCACTTTTGTATTGGGGTATTACTTTCCAATGGGTCATTTCTGGTGTCTCCCTCCCCCTTCTGTTTATCCTCTGGCATCAGTCTGAGCACTCCCACTCCTCTGTACCTCTTCACTGATGATCTGCCCCTGTAGAGATCCAGAAATGTATAATCTTATATTTCAGGGTTATTTCATGGGTGTTCAGATAGGTGTTCTGGTAGACATTTGGCTCAGTTCAGGGGACTGGTTGAAACAGGGTCTCCTATTCTTCTGCCATCTTGCCCTTCCTCCAGCCTTGTGATTTGAAGTGAGAAAACACTACTTTCCTGGTTTGGAGAAAAAGAAGAAATACAACACCTATGATTGCATGACCACACTGCACATACATATGTGTATAAACTAACTCATCTGGCTTTCAAATGTTCTCCTTTTATATATGAGGCCAGTAAGGCTTAGGGACCCTATGTAACTTACCCACAAGCCCACACCAGAAAAGGAAAAGTAAACAATGCAGGAATATATGAACCATGCTCTTCCCATTTGGTGACTGCATCTCTCAGACTCTTTTCTCACCAGTATAATTTCTGAGGGGAGGGAAGCCTTTAATAAAAGTATTAATTCAAATTAGCATTTGGGGTTTAAATGCCTTCTTTTCAAATTTGATTTCAGGTTTTATTTTTCCATATTTCCAGTTCTAAAATTAAAAATAGAGTGGTTGACAGAGATGAGGTAATATTTGTACAAGTGATTTTTAAAGCATCAAGTCAGCTACCAATTCTTGGATATTGTTGTCATCTGTATTAATCGTATCTACCCCAGCCTCCAGGCTCTGTGAAGGAGCAGCTCTGGGAAGCCCCAGAACAGAATCAATTTCATCGAAACCTAGTGTGTTTTATTCAACCTAAAAAATCACAAAGACAACTAAGAACAGCTCTATAAACATCATAGTCCCAACACTAATATAAACTGATAAAAAAAAAGGCTTCATTCACAATTGACCCCAAATTGAAGGGCTTTCATTTCTATGAGCAATTAGTGTCATCTTTGTATGTAATATACGTGAATCTGTGTGATAGCATGGTTAACTTTTGAAATCTGCTTTTATTCATTTATATTCAATCATATAATAACAATGATTAAGAATATGATTTATTTGATTAAAATTTTATTTTAAAAGTAATATATATTAATTGTCAAAAACCTGGAAAGTACAAAAAGAATAAGGAAAAAATTTAAACCAATATTAGTTTCAGAACCCAGCTATAACCCTTAGTAACTTTCTGTTCTATTACCTTCTAGACGTTCATTTCAATATATATTTTAAAGTATGATTGGCCATCATAGTATATGTACTATTTTGTTTATATAACTTTTTCATTTCCTTTGTATAAAGGAACATTTTCCTATGTCCTGATGATTATTTTAAAAATATCTGTCTATCTATCTATCATCTATCTACCTATATCTTTATTTAAGAGAGAGGGAGAGAGCATTCATGAGCTGGGAAAGGGGCAGAGAAGAGGGAGAAGGAGAAGCAGACTCTCCATTGAGCAGGGAGCCTGATGTAGGGCTCAATCCCAAGATCCTGAGATTATGACCTGAGCCAAAGGCAGATGCTTAACTGACTGAGCCACTCAGGTGCCCTCTGATGATTATGTTTAATGATTGTATAACTTTTTTATCCACCTTTATTGAGTTGTTATTGACATATAACATATGAGGTTAAGGGTGAACAATGTGAAGATTAGATACATATGTATATTTAAAAATGCTTATCACAATAAGGTTAATTAGCATTTCCATCACTTCATATAATTATGGCTTTTCTATAGGTATGTGTGGGGTGATACTATTTAACATTCCTCTCTCAAAAACTTTCAAGTACATAATACAGTATCAATAATTATAGTTACTATGCTGTGCATTAGATCCCCAGATCTCATTTTCTTTACAAGTGGAAATTTGTATACTTTGACCGATATCTCCCCCTTTTCCTGGCAATCACAATTCTATCCTATTTCTGTGAGTTTTATTCTTTTAGGTTGAGAATAAAAGTGAGAACATACAATATTTATCTTTTTCTGTCAGACTTATTTTTTATTTAAATTCAATTTAATTAACATATATTGTATTATTAGTTTTAGAGGTACAATTCTGTGATTTGTCAGTTGCATATAACACCCTGTGCTCATTACTTAAAGTGCCCTCCTTAATGCCTGTCACCCAATGACCCCATCTCCCCACCCACATCCCTCTCCCAGGACCCCATTTGTTTCCTATGGTTAAGAGTGTCTTATGATTTGCTTCTCTTTCTGCTTTCACCTTATTTTATTTTTCTTTCTCTTCCCCTATGTTCATGTTTTGTTTCTTAATTCCACATATGAGTGAAATCATATGGTATTTGACTTTCTTTGACTGACTTATTTCACTTAACCCTCTAGTTCCATCCACATCATTACAAATGGCAATATTTCATTCATTTTGATGGATGAGTAATATACCAGTGTGTGTGTGTGTGTGTGTGTGTGTGTGTGTGTGTGTGTGTGTAACTTCTTTATCCATTCATCAGTTGGGGGACATTAGGGCTCTTTCAATTCTTGACCATTGTTTATAATGCTGCTATATACACCAGGGTGCATGTACCCCTTTGAACCAGTATTTTTGATCCTTTGAGTAAATATCTAATAGTTCAATTGTAGGGTCTCATGACAGGAGACCCTAGCTGAGAGAATCCCTGCACACAGAGCTGTTCCTCTGTGTACAGTATATCACGTTTCCCAAAAGTTTCTTTCACATATGGCTTTGAAGCTGCTTTGATGCTTTGCAGAAGAGATAGTTGTTGAAAGGCGGTGTCTCAACAGTTTTGTTCCTTAGGCCTCCTCAGATCATGCACTTGCAAAGGCAGCCTTCTTCAAGTAATAATGTGTTAGCTTGGAGAGTCATTGGATACAGACTACTCTCACACAGATAAGGTGATGGCCTTCACCATAGGCTTTCACACCTACCACTGAACATGCCTCCGGCTGCCTGAAAGAAGATGTCAGCTGAGAGAGCATTTTACACAATGAATGTTCACCTCCACAGGCCTAGGGCACAGTCCTTATGCTTTCACGGTTACATTTGAAAATGCCTCTAGTCACAGGGAAGAAGATATTCATGGAAACACCATTTCTCTATAGTGTTGTTTAAGATTTGATGTTCAGTTCTCATCATTCAACAAGCAGCTTTCAAGACACTTTATTCTTCATGTACCAGTGTTAGGTCAAAGACGTGCTGGACATAGACTTGCTTCTTGAACTTAAGTGTAGGGTTCTCCTGAGGCTTCCCCACATGTATATGAAAACCCTCATTCTTGCTGACACTGGACATGAGTTGAGAAAAGCACTGCTTTTCCTCCCAGTAAAGAATATCATGCTTTACCTCTGCTTTTCTTCACACTTGGCTTCAAAGCTGCTTTGATTCTTAGCAGAAGAGTTGGTCATCAAATGATGGAGTCTCTGCAGCATTGGTTGTAGAGGGAACTGTATGGCACGATTCTTAGACTTTCTCACATCACACATTTGCAATGCATCCTTCTGCACATAACAACGTGTTAGCTGGTAGAATCATTTGACACAGACTTCTCTCTCCCAGTTAAGTTTTGGCATTTTCCCTAGGCTTTCATGAGTACCCCCAAACATGCCTCCAGCTGCATGAAGGAAGATATCAGTTGAGAGAAGTGTTCTACAAAATGGAAGTTCGCCACCATAGGAGAAGGGCACTGTCCAAATGCTTTCACAATTACATTTGAAAATGCCTCTAGTCTCAGGAAAAAAAATTTTAGTGGAAGGAAAGTTTCTCTACAGTATCATTGCTTAAGATTCAGTGTTGGGCACTTTTCTTATGATTCAACGTGTAGTTTTCAAGACACTTTTATTCTTCATAAACCACAGTGTTAGTTGGAAGTCGTGTTTGACACAGACTTGTATCTCAGAGTTAAGTGTAGTGTTCTTCTGAGGCTACCTCGCATAAATTTGAAAACACTTCTACTTCCATGACAGGGGACGATGGTTGAGAGAACCCGTTTTCACAGAGCTGTTCCTCCAAGTAAAGATATGGGGCTTTCCCCCTGCTGCCTTAAACACATGGCTTGGAAGCTGCTTTGATGCTTAGCAGAAGAGACGGTTGTCTTAAATTGGTGTCTCTATAGCTATGGTTGTAGAGGCAAGGGTATGACACATTCCTTAGACTTCCTCACATTACACACTTGCTAAGGCATCCTTCAGCACATATCAGTGTGTACTGGTAGAGTCATTCTACACAGTAGAGTCATTCTACACAGACTTCTCTCCCTCAGTTATGTGTATGTAATTTTCCTTAGGCTTTCATGTGTACCACCAAACATGCCTCCATCTGCATGATAGAAGATGTCAGCTGAAATAAGTATTCTACCAACGGATATATGCCCACACAGGCCTAGAGCACTGTCTTCAAACTTTCACAATTACATCTGAAAATGTCTCTTGCCTCAGGGAAAAAGATAGTAGAGGAAGGACGGTCTCTCCGGTAATGTTGCTTAGGATTCAGTGTTTGGGCCTTTCCTTATACTTCAACACATATGATTCCACACACTTTTACTTTTCAAGAACCCTAGTGCTACTTGAAGTCATGCTTGACACAGACTTGTTTCTCAAACTTAAGTATAGGTCTCTCCTGAGGAGATCTCTTATACATTAGAAAACTCTTCTACTTTCATGACAGTGGACACTAGTTGAGAAAAACCCTGCACACAAAGTTGTTCATCCAAGTAAAGGATATACCACTTTCCCTCTCCTTTCCTTCACACTTGGCTTTGAAACTGCTTTGATGCTTTGCAGAAGGGATGGTCGTCAAAAGATGGTCTACACCAAGCGTTGGTGTAGAGGAAAGTACACAGCACATACCTTAGGTTTCCTCACATGTCATACACTTGTAAGTCATCCTTCTTCATACAACAATGTATTAGCTGGTACAGTCTTTGGACAGAGACTTCTCTCTTCCAGTTAAGCACATGGCATTTTCCTTAGGCTTTCATGAGTACCCCCTAACATGCATCCAGCTGCCTGAAAGAAGATGTCAGCTGAGAGAAGCGTTCTACACAATGGATGTTCGCCACCAAGGCCTAGGGCACAGTCCATAAACTTTCACAATTAGATGTGAAAATGTCTCTAGCCTAAGAGAAGACAATTTAAGATGAGGTGTGTTTTCTCTGTAATGTAGTGGCTTAAGATTCAGTGTTCAGCCATTTCCTTTTGATTTTAACAATTAGGTTTCAAGACAATTTTATTCTTCATGAAGCACACTATTAGGATGCAGTTGTGCTGCATTCCGAGTTCATCTATCTCAGAGTTAAGTGTAGGGGTCTTCTTACATGACTTTGCATACATTTGAAAACTCTTCTACTTTCATGACAGGAGAGGTGAGCTGAGAGAAGGCCTCCACACAGAGCTATTCCTCCAAGTAATGTATATCATACTTTCCCCTTCTGTAATTTACACTTGGCTTTGAATCTGCTTCAATCATTTGCAGAAGAGATGGTCATCTGAAGATGGTGTCTCAACAGTGTTGGTTGTAGAGGGAAGTGTATGGCAAGAAGGCACATGCTGGACCCTAAACTCTAAGAAACAACCTCCTTGGTGGAAACCGTCCTTCACAGATCATCTTCCACAAAGAAAGACTATTGATGTGTAAGAGAAACACCCAGAGTACCTCTGTCTGAGGGACAGCGCCCTGCAGCAGGCGTCTCTCAAGTCACCATATTGTTTCATGAAGAGGGAGGCCATTTTCAAATAGTGTTTGTGAATGTGTGAGGAGAAGGCCTTCTGTCTCTACGTGGGAAATAAGTCTGAGTTGAATGCGACCACATCCCCTAACGTGGTGTTCCACGGAGAAGGATGCATTTTAAAACGTCTGCCCCAAAACCTAAGGAAAGTCCCATGTACTTACCTCCCAGAAACAACCATGAAGTGAAAATGAATTTCATAATCATCACACTTTTCTGAGAGAGAAAGTTTTGCACAAGTGAATGGGGAAGCCTAAGAAAACTGCCATGCATTTAAGTCACAGGAACTTTGTGAAAGCTCGCCTTTAACTCAGGCCTCAGAACAAGTCTGCAGGCTGCCAAGGAATCAGCTCCTACCAACTCCATGACCTTAATCCTAATGGAGAGCCCCAACACTGGCAATGAGAACAGAACACAAACACCAGCTCTGACCTCTCTGGTCTCTCAGCCTAACACTCACAGTCGCCCTGCCTTGGGCCTACATGTGAAGGCACGAGTAGTGTGCCGTGCTAGACACTTCTGTGGGAGAGACAGTGCAGTAGCAAAACCCTCCTTCCAGCTAACATCCTCCGGGCACCCTGAGCAGAGAGGACTTTCCAAAAGGGTGTGTGGAAGCACAAGGAAAGTACCACATGCTTGCCCTGGCACATCGACTCTGGGGGGACGCCACCCATGGTCCTGTGCCAAGAGAAGCCTTTCTGAGGTCTCTAAGGATAGAGGCAGGTGCGAACCTCTTAGCTCTGAGAATCAGCAATGGAGAAGACCGTCTTCCATGAACGTTTTCCAAGGAAGCTGGAAGCCATTTCCCAGACACAGGCAAGTGCCCTTATATACTGAAGGCCCTAGACTCTGCCCCCAGAGACCAGTCTTGGCACCTCTGCCCTGACATCGTGTTTCAGGGAGATAGCAGTGTTCCCCCAGGGACACCTGGAAGCCAAAAGAACGTGCTGGGCCCTGACCTCTAAGGAAGTTCCCCTGGGGAAAACTGTCCTTCACACAATATCTTCCACAAAGAGGGAAGTGTGGAAGTGGAAGGGAAACGTCCAGTATACCCCTTTCTGCGGGGGGGGGGGGGGGGGGGGGGTGGCGCATGCATGTTCTACCTGCTCTGAGGCTTCTGTGCAGCTCTGAACAGCACGGTTTAATCCAGGGTGGTAGGAGGAGTCCTGAGGTGTTTCTCAGGATTTCCCAATCTGGAGGGTTTGTGAGCCTGGCATCTGGGGACAGAAGCCTGATAACCCAACTTAGGGTTAGGGTTAGAGCACTGGAGCATGCAGGTCCGATCTGTAGGCATTGAGGCAGGCTCCTGTGGGTGCTCAGTTGAGGGTAGTCCTCAGACGGCACCTGAGACTATGGGTTTCTGGCCGGGGAGGCCACCGAACCTGGGGGTGGCCTCTGGGTTGCATGCATGTTTCACCCGCTTTGAGGGCTTTGCACAGCTCCAAACTGCATGGTTTCCTCATGGGTGGCAGACGGAGTCCTGGGGTGTATCTCTGGGGTCCCCAATCTTGAGGGCTTGGGGGCCATACCTCTGGGGATGTAAGCCTGATAACCCAACCTAGGGATAGGGTTAGGGCCTAGCAGCATGGCAGGCTCCAAATGCCAGCACTGAGGCGGGCTCAGTGGGGGACTGAGTTGAGGGCAGGCATCAGGCAGGGCATCAGCCTCTTGGTTTTTGGACAGGTTGGCCACCGAATTTGGGAGGCCTCTGGTGTTCATACAGGTGTCTCCTGCTCTGAGGGTTTTGTGCAGCTCCAAATGGCATGGTTTCCTCTTTGGTGGCAGTTGGAGTCCTAGTTTGTGTCTCAGGGGTACCCAATCTGGAGGACATGGGGGCCAGGCCTCTGGGGATGGAAGCGTGAAAACCCATCCCAGGGTTAGGATTAGGGCCCGTGGGCACGGCAAACCCAATCTGCTGGCACTGAGGCGGGATCCCCAGGGGTGTGAGTTGAGGGTTCCCTCTTGGGTGGCAGGCAGAATCCTGAATTGTGGCTCAGGGGTCCCCAATCTGGACAGCTTGGGGGCCAGGTCTCTGGGAATGGAAGAGAGATACCCAACCTAGGGTTAGGGTTAGGGTGTAGGGGCATGGCAGTCCCGATATGCCAGTGCTGAGACAGGCTCATGGGGCACTAGCTGAGAGCAGTGGTCAAGTGGCGCATCAGACTCTGAGTTTGGGGCCAGGGGGCCGCCGAAACTGGGGGTGTCCTGGGGGACATGCAGGTTTCTCCCACTCAGAGGGATTTACACAGCTCCAAATAGCACAGTTTTGTCATGGGTGGCAGGTAGAGTCCTGGAGTGTTACTGAGTGTCCCCAATCTGGAGGCCCCTGGGAAAGGAAGCCTGATAACCCAACCTAGGGTTAGGGTTAGGGCCTATGGGCATGGCAGGCTCAATCTACTGGCACAAAGGCGGACTCCGCCAGTGGTTGAGTTGAGGGCATGGGTCAGGGTGTCCATCAGACACCCACTTTGTGGCCAGGGTTCACTGAAATTCAGGGTGGCCTCAGGGGTGCATACAGGTTTTTCCTGCTCTGAGGGTTCGTTGCAGCTGCAAACGGCACATTTTCCTCCTGGGTGGCAGGGTGAGTCCTCAGGGGTGTCTCATGGGTCCCCAATCTGGAGGGCTTCAGACGAGGCCTATGGGGACAGAGTCCTGAACAACCAACCTAGGGTTAGGGTTAGGGCCTAGGGGCATGGCAGGCCTGATCTGCTGGTGCTGAGGCGCACTCTCCAGGGGGCTGAGTTGAGGGTGGGTACCAGGCATCATGTCAGGCTCCAGGTTCCTGGCCAGATGGGCTGCCAAATGTGAGAGTTGCCTCAGAAGGGCATGCAGATTACTCCTACTCTGAGGGTTCGGCACAGCTCCATATGGCACGGTTTCCTCCTGGGTGGCAGGTGGGGTCCTTGAGTGTGGCTCATGGGTCCCCAGTCTGGAAGGTTTGGGTACCAGGCCTCTGGGGACAGAAGCCTGAAAAAAAAATCCAACCTAGGTTTAGGGTTAGGGTCTAGGGGCATGGCAGGCTCGATCTGCTGAAGCTTGCTCCCCTAGGGTCTGAGTTGAGAGTGGATGTCATGCAACACATCAGGCTCTGGGTTCGTGGCCAGATAACCTGCAGAATGTGAGTGTGGTCTCAGGGGACAGGCAGATTTCTGCCACTCTGAGGGTTCTGGCCTTCTCCAAACTACACGGTTTCATTCTAGGTAGCAGTAGGATTCCTGGCGTGTGGCTCATGGGTCCCTAGTCTGGAGGTCTTGGGGGCCAGACCTCTGGGGACATAAGCCTGAAAACTCAAACTCAGGTTAGGATTAGGGCCTAGAGTTATGGCAGGTCTGATCTGCAGATGATGAGGCAGGCTACCCGGGGCACTGAATTGAGCGTGAGTGTCAGGAAGCTCATCAGGTTCCACGTTTCTGGCCAAGGGGGTTGCCAACGGTTTGGGTGACCTCAGGGGGGCATGCAGGTTTCTCCCACGCTGTGGTTTCTGTGCAGCTCCAAATAGCATGGTTTCTTTCTGGGTGGCAGGTGTAGTCCTGGCATGTGGCTCATGGGTCCCCAGTCTGGAGGGCTTGGGGGCCAGAGGGGTGGGGATGGAAGCCTTGAAAACCAAATCTAAGGTTAGGGATACGACCTAGGGGCATGCAGGTCTGATCCGCCGGTGCTGAGGTGGACTCCCCATGGGGCTGAGTTGAGGCCAGAGATCAGACATCGCATCAGACTCTGGGTTTGTGACCAGGAGGGCTGTCGATGGTGAGAGTGGCCTCAGGGGGTGTGAAGTTTTCTCCTGCTCAGAGGGATTTGTGCAGCTCCAAATGGCATAGCTTCCTCCTGGATGACAGTTGCAGTCCTGAGGGGTGTCTCATGGGTCCCGTCTGGAGGGCTTGGGGGGCAGTCCTGTGGGTACAGAAGCCTGAAATCAAACCTAAGGTTAGGATTAGGGCCTAGAGTCATGGCAGGCCTGATCTGCAGACGCTGAGGCAGGCTCCCAGGATCTGAATTGAGGGTGGGTGTCAGGCAGCGCATCAGGGTCCGTGTTCCTGGCCAAGGGGGTCACTGAGGGCCTGGCTGGCCTCAATGGGGCATGCCGGTTTCTCCCATGCTGGGGTTCTGTGCAGCTCCAAAAGGCAAGGTTTTCTCCACGGTGGCAGAGAGAGTCCTGGGGTCTGGCTTCTGAAACCAGGGCTAGGCCTTTGGGAATGGAAGCCTGTAAACCAAACCTAGGATTGGGGTTAGGGGCTAGGGGCATGCAGTCCTGATCCACGAGTGCTCAGGTGGACTCTCCAGGGGGCTGAGTTGAGGCCGTGGGTTAGGCATCGCATCAGGCTCCGGGTTTGTGTCCAGTAGGGCCACCCACGGTGAGGGTGGTCTCAGGGTCATGTAGGTTTCTTCTGCTCTGAGGGTTCTGTGCAGATCCAAATGGCAGATTTTCATCCTTAGTGGCAGGTGGAGTCCTGAGGGCTCCCTCATGGGTCCCCCAATATGGATCATGGGGGCCAGAACTCTGGAAATGGAAGCCTGAAACCCCAACCTAGGGTAGGGTTAGGGTCTGAGGGCATGGTAGGCCCAGTCTGCAGTCACTGGGGCGGGCTCCCAGAGGGAGCTGATCTGAGGGTGGTTGTCAGGCCAAGCATCAGGCTCCATGCTTCTGGCCAAGGTTGTCGCTGATGGTCTGGGTGGCCTCAGGGGGGCATACAGTTATCTCCCACTCTGAGGGATCTGCACAGCTCTAAATGGCATGGTTTCCTCCTGGGTGGCAGGCGGAGTGCTGTGGTCTGGCTCCTTGGTCTCCAGTCTGGGAGGCTTGGGGTCTAGTTCTGGGGACGGTAGGAAGAAGACCCAACTTAAATTTATAGTTAGGGTCTGGAGGTATGGTAGGCCCAATCTTCAGTCATGGGGCGGGCTCACCGGGAGGCAGAGATCAGGTATCACATCAGTTTCTGGGTTTGTGGCCTGGATGGCTGCCGACGGTGAGTGTGGCCTAAGGGGGGCATGACCGTTTCTCCCACTCTGAGGGATCTGCACAGCTGATCCCTTCTCCTGAGTGGCAGGTGGAGTCCTGAGGGATGGTTCATGGGTCCCCAATCTGGAGGGCTTGGGGACCCGGCCTCTGGGGACTGACGCCTGAAAACCCACCCTAGGCTTAGGGTTTGGGCCTAGGGGCATGGTGGGACAGATCTGCTGTCGCTGTGGCGGACTCCCTGAGGGGCAGGGCACTGAGTGGAGGGCATGGTCAGGTGCCTCATCAGGCTCAGAGTTTGTGGCCAGGTGGGCCAATGAATGTGGGGATGGCCTCAGGTCGGCATGCAGGTTTCTCCCGCTCTGAAGGGTCTGCACAGCTCCAAACAGCACAGAATCTTCCATGGTGGCTGAAGGAGTCCAGGTGTGTGGCTCAGTGGTCCTGAAAATGGAGGGCTTGTGGGCCAGGCCTCTGGGGACGGAAGCCTGGAAACACAGCCTAGGCTTAGTGGTAGGTCCTCAGGGCATGGTAGGCCCGAAATGCCGACACTGAGGTGGGATTCCTGCACGGCTGAGCTGAAGGCATTTGTCAGACAGCACATGAGGCTCCATTTGTGACCAGGAGGGCCGCTGACAGTGAAGTTGGCCTCAGGGGTGCATGTAGGTTTCTCCCGCTCTGGGGATTCTGCAAAGCTCCAAATGGCACGGTTTTCCTCCTGGGTGGCAGGCGGAGTCCTCTGGTGTGGCTCAGGGGTCCCCAATCTGGAGTGCTTGATGGTCAGGCCTCTGGGGATGGAAGACTGAAAACCAAACCTAGGGTTGGGTTAGGGCCAAGAGTCATGGCAGGCCAGATCTGCCGCCACTGCGGTGGCCTACCCGGGGGTTGAGTTGTGAGTGGTGCTCAAAAGGATGCATCAGGATTCATGATTCCATCCAAGGGGTTCGCTGAAGGTCAGGGTGGCCTCAGGGGGGCCTGCAGTTTTTCCTGCTCTGAGGGCTCTTTGCAGCTCAAAAATGGCACCTTTCCTCCTGGATGGCAGGGGCAGTCCTGAGGGGTGTCTCATGAGTCCCCAATCTGGAGGCCTTGGGAACCAAGCCTTGGGGGACTGAAGCTTGAACAACAAACCTAGCATTAGAGTTAGGGCGTAGGGGCATGGCAGGCCCGATCTGCTGGTGCTGAGGCAGACTCCCCAGGAGGCTGATTTGAGGGAGGGTACCAGGCATCATGTCAGGCTCTGCGTTCCTGGCCAGATGGGCCACTGAAGGTGAGGGTGGTCTCAGGGGTATAGGCATATCTCTCCTGCTCTGAGCGTTCTGGCCAGCTCCAAACAGCACAGTTTCCTCCTGGGTGGCAGGAGTAGTACTGGCATGTGACTCATGGGTCCCCAGTCCGGAGGGTTTGGGGCCAGACCTGCAGGGACAAAAGTCAGAAAACCCAATATAGGGTTAGGGTAAGGGCCTAGAGTCATGGCAGGCCTGATCTGCAGACACAGTCGGGCTACCTGGGGGGCTGGATTGAGTGCGAGTGTCAGTCAGCAAATCAGGCTCTGTGTTTCTGCCCAAGGGGGTTGCCGATGGTCTGGGTGGCTCAGGGGGCATACCTGTTTCTCCCACGCTGTGGATGTCAGGCATCACATCAGATTCCATGTTTGTGGCCAGATAGCCTTCCAAATGTGAGTGTGGTCTAAGGGGGCAGACAGATTTCTCCTGCTCTGAAGGTTCTGGCCAGCTCCAAACAGCACGGTTTCCTTCTGGTGGGGAGTAGTCCTGGCGTGTGCCTCGTGGGTCCCCAGTCTGGAGGCCTTGGGTGCCAGACCAGTGGGGACGGAAGCCTGAAAACCAAACCCAGGGTTAGGGATTCTACGTAGGGGCATGGGGGCCTGATCCACTCTCAACTCGGGCCCTAAGGGAACAAGCTTCAGCGCCAGCAGATCCCCTTGGCTGAAAACATGCAGCCTGATGCATCCCTTGACCACCACCTACAACTCAGCCCCCGGGCAGCCCACCTCAGCAATGGCAGATCGGGCCTGCTATGCCTCTAGGCCCTAAGCCTAACCCTATTTTGGGTTTTCAGGCTTCTGTCCCCAGAGACCTGACCTTCAAGTCCTGTGGACTGGGGCCATGAGCCAGAACCCAGGAGGAAACTGTGTCTTTTGGAGCTGCATAGAACCACAGCGTGGGGAAAACCCTATATTGGAGCAATGAGTACAGGGTGTGGTCAGGTGACATGTCAGGCTCCAAGTTTGTGGCCAGGTGGGCCAATGAATGTGGGGATGGCCTCGGGTCGGCACGCAGGTTTCTCCCGCTCTGAAGGGTCTGCGCAGCTCCAAACAGCACAGAATCCTCCATGGTGGCTGAAGGAGTCCTGGTGTGTGGTCCTGAAACTGGAGGGCTTGTGGGCTAGGCCTCTAGGGATGGAAGCCTGGAAACACAACCCAGGCTTAGGGTTAGGTCCTCGGGGCATGGTAGGTCCGAAATGCCATCACTGAGGTGGGATTCCTGCACGGCTGAGCTGAAGGCATTTGTCATTTGTCAGACAGCACATGAGGCTCCGTTTGTGACCAGGAAGTTATCCTCGGGGTGCATGCAGGTTTCTCCCACTCTGAGGGTCTTGCGCAGTTCCAAATAGCATGGTTTCCTCTTGGGTGGCAGGGGAGTCCTCAGGTGTGGCTAAGGGGTCCCCAATACGGATGCTTGAGAGTCAGGCCTCTGAGGATGGAGCCTGAAAACCCAACCTAGAGTTAGAGTTATGGCCTCGAGGCATGGCTGGCCCTATCTGCCGTCGCTGACACGGGCCACCTGGGAGCCGAGTTGTGGGCCCTGGTCGAGGGATGCATCGGGCTCCATGTTTCCGGCTAAGGGGTTCGCTGAAAGTCACATTAGCCTCAGGGGTGCATGCAGGTTTTTCCATCTCTGAGAGCTCGTTGCAAATCCAAATGGCACATTTTCCTCCTGGATGGCAGGGGGAGTCCTGAGGGGTGTCTCATGGATCCTCAATCTGGAGGGCTTGGGAACCAGGCTTTTGGGGATGGAAGCCTAAACAACCAACCTAGGATTAGGGTCGGGGCCTTGGGGCATGGCAGGCTTGATCTGCTGGTGCTGAGGCAGACTCCCTGGGGGGCTGAACTGAGAGTGGATGTCAGGCATCACGTCAATCTCCAGGTTTCTAGCCAGATGGGCCACCCTACGTGAGGTTTGCCTCAGGGAGGCATGCAGATTTCTCCCTCTCTGAGGGTTCTGCGCAGCTCCAAAATATACTGTTTCCTCCTGGGTGGCAAGCAGAGTCCTGGGGTGTGGCTCATGGGTCCCCAGTCTGGAGGGCTTAGGGGCCAGACCTGTGGGGATGGAAGTCTGAAAACCCAACCTGGGGTTAGGGTTAGGGCCTAGAGTCATGGCAGGCCACATCTGCAGATGCTGAGGCGGGCTATGCAGGGTGCTGAATTGAGTGCGAGTGTCAGGCGGCATATCAGGTTCCATGTTTCTGGCCAAGGGGGTCACCTTTGATCTGGGTAGTTTCAAGGGGACATGCCGGTTTCTCCTGTGCTGTGGGTTCTGTGCAGCTCCAAAAGGTACAATTTCCTCCTGGGTGGCAGGCAAAGTCCTGGGATCTGGCTCATAGGTCCCCAGTCTGGAGTGCTTGAGGGTCAGGCCTCTGGGTATGGAAGCCTGAAAACCAAACCTAGGGTTAGGGTTTTGGTCTAGAAGCACGGCAGGCCCGATCTACCATCGCTGAGGTGGGCTATCCAAGGGCTGAGTTGAGGGCCGTGGTCAAGGGATGCATCAGGCTCCATGTTTCCGACCAAGGGGTTTGCAGAAGCTTCAGAGGGATATGCAATTTTTTCCTGCTCTAATGGCTCTTTGCAGCTTGAAAATGGCACATTTTCCTCCTGGGTGGCTGGTGGAGTTGTGAGGGGGGTCTCATGGGTCCCCAATCTGGAGGCCTTGGGAACCAAGCCTCTGGGGACAGAAGCCTGAACAACTATTAGCATCTAGGGTTAGCATCTAGCATCTAGGGGCACGGCAGGCCCTGTCTGCTGATGCTGAGGCAGACTCCTGGGGTCTGAGATGAGGGTGGGTGTCAAGAATCACGTCAGGCTCCAGGTTCCTGGCCAGATGGGCCACCGAATGTGAGGGTTGCCTCAGGGGGGCAGGCAGATTTCTCCCACTCTGAGGGTTTGGCGCAGCTCCAAATGGCATGGTTTCCTCCTGGGTGGCAGGCAGAGTCCTTGGGTGTGGTTCATGGGTCCCCAATCTGGAAGCCTTGGGAACCAGGCCTCTGGGAATGGAAACCTGAAAACCCAACCTAGGGTTACTGTTAGGGTCTAGGGGTATGGCATGCCCAATCTGCTGGCACTGAAGCTTGCTCCCCTAGGACCTGAGTTGAGGGCAGATGTCAGTCATCAAGTTAGTCTCCAGGATTGTGGCCAGATGGGCGGACATATGTGAGGATGGTCTCAGGGGGCAGGCAGATTTCTCTCGCTCTGAGGGTTCTGTGCAGCTCCAAACATCATGGTTTCCTTCTGGGTGGCAGGAGGAGTCCTGGAGTGTGGCTAATGGGTCTGCAGTTTGGAGGGCTTAGGGGCCAGACCTGTGAGGATGGAAGCCTAAAACCCAATGTACGGTCAGTGTTAGGGCCTAGGGTCATGGCAGGCCTGATCTGCAGATGCTGAGGTGGGCTAACCGCAGGGCTGAAATGAGCACAAATGTCCATCAGCGCATCAGTCTCTGTGTTTCTGGCTAACGGGTTCGCCGATGGTCTGGGTGGCCTCAGGGATGCATGCAGGTTTCTCCCACGCTTGGGTTCTGTGCAGCTCCAAAATGCACCATTTCCTCCTGGGTGGCAGGCAGAGTGATGGGGTCTGGCTCCTTGGTATCCAGTCTGGGGGGCTTGGGGGCTAGACCTCTGGGACAGAAGCTGAAGACCCAACCTAAAGTTAGGGTTAGAGACTGGGGGCATGGTAGTCCCAATCTTCTGTTGTTGGGGTGGGCTCCATGGGGGGCTGAGTTGAGGGCGGGGGTCAGGCATCACATCAGTTTCTGGGTTTGTGGCCCGGAGGGCCGCTGATGGTGAGCGTGGCCTCAGGGGGGCATGCAGGTTTCTCCCGCTCTGAGGGATCTGTGCAGCTCCCAATGGCACAATTTTCTCCTGGGTGGCAGGCAGAGTCATGAGGGGTGGCTCATGGGTCCCCAATCTGGAGGGCTTGGAGACTGGGCTTCTGGGGATTGAAGCTGCCCTAGGCTTAGGGCTTGGGCCTAGGGGCATGGTGGGACAGATCAGCTGCTCCTGCAGCGCACTCTCTGGGGGCAAGGGGCTGAGTAGAGGGCGTGGTCAGGTGGCACGTAGGCTCCGAGTTTGTGGCCAGGTGGGCCAATGAATGTGGGGATGGCTTCAGGTCGGCATGCAGGTTTCTCCTGCTCTGAAGTTTCTGTGCAACTCCAAATGGCACGGAATCCTCCATGGTGGCCAAAGGAAACCTAGTGTGTAGCTCAATGGTCCTGAAACTGAAGGGCTTGCAGACCAGGCCTCTGGGAACAGAAACCTGGAAACACAACCCAGGCTTAGTGGTAGGTTCTTGGGGTATGGTAGGCCTGACCTGCTGGCACTGAGGTGGGATCCCCAGACGGCTGAGCTGAAGGCGTTATTCAGCCAACACATGAGGCTCCATGTTTGTGCCCAGGGGCGGCGTAGAGGGCATCGAAAGAGAAGTTGGCCTCAAGGGTACATGCAGGTTTCTCCTGCTCTGAGGGTTCTGCTCAGCTCCGGATGGCACGGTTTCATCATGGGTGGCAGGCATAGTCCTCAGGTGTGGCCCAGGGGTCCCCAGTCTGGAGTGCTTGATGGTCAGGCCTCTGGGGATAGAAGCCTGAAAACACAACCTAGGGTTAAGGTTAGCATCGAAGGGCATGTCAGGCCTGATCTGCTGGTGCTGAAGCTTGTTCCCCTAGGTCCTGAGTTGGGGGCAGATGACAGGCATCACTTCAGGCTCCGGGATCGTGGCCAGAGGGGTGGACGAATGTGAGGGTGGTTTTGAGGGGAGGGAGGCAGATTTGTTATGGTCAGCTCCAAATAATACGGTTTTCTTCTGGGTGGCAGGAGGAGTCCTAGTGTGTGGCTCATGGGTCCCCAGTCTGGAGGGATTGGGGGCCAGATCTGTGGGGACAGAAGCCTGAAAACCCAAATTAGGTTTAGGGTTTGAGCCTAGAGTCATGGCAGGTCCCATTAGCTGGCACTGAGGCGGGCTACCCAGGGGTTCCTTATTTTAGGACGGGTGTCAGGCTGCACATCAGGCTTCATGTTTCTGGCCAAGGGGGTCGCTGATGGTCTGGCTGGCCTCAGGGGGGCATGCAAGTTTCTCCCACTCTGAGCGTTCTGTGCAGCTCCAAAAGTAACTGGATCTTCATGGGTTTCAGGTGGTGTGCTCGGTTTTGGCTCCTGGTCCCCAGTCTGGAAACCTTGGGGCTAGGCTGCTGGGGATGGAAGGCTAAGAAGCCAACCTAGGGTAGGGCCTAGGGCCATGGTAGGCCTGACCTGCAGTCGCTAAAGCGAGCTCCCCAGAGTGCTTAGTTGATGGTGGGGGTCAGGTATCAGGTGAGTTTCTGAGTTTCTGGTCTGTGGGCCGCCAACATTGAGTGTGGCCTTAGGTGGGCATGCAGGTTTCTGCTGCTCTGAGGGGTTTTCATAGCCCCAAAGGGCACGATGCCCTCCATGGAGGCAGAAGAAATCCTGTCGTTTGGCTCAGTGGTCCTGAAACTAGAGGGCTTGTGGGCCAAGCCTCTGGGGACCAAAGCCTGGAAACCCAACCAAGGCTTAGGATGAGGTTCTAGGATCATGGCATGAAAGATCTGCTCACGCTGAGATGGGCAACTCAAGGGGGCTGTTGAGGGCGGGTGTCAAGTGTCACATCAGGCTTTGTGTTTCCAGCCAAGGGTTCGCCAAAGTTCAGGGTGGCCTCAGGGGGCCATGCAGGTTTCTCCCGTTGTGAAGGCTCTTTGCAGCTCCAAACAGCACATTTTCTTCCTGGGTGGCAGTGAAAGTCCTAAGGGGTGTCTCATGGGTCCCCATTCTAAAGGTGTGGGAACCAAGCCTCTGGGGACAGAAGGCTGACCAACCAACCTAGGGTTAGGGTTAGGGCCTAGGGTCATGGCAATCCAGATATACTGGTGCTGAGGTGGATTCCTCTGAAGGGTGAGTTGAGGATGGGTGCCAAGTTTCACGTCGGGCTCCAGGTTCCTGGCCAGATGGGCCACAGAATGTGAGGGTTGCCTCAGGGGAACATGCAGATTTCTCCTGCTCTGAGGGTTCTGCACAGCTCCAAATGGCACGGATTCCTCCTGGGTGGCAGGCGGAGTCCTTGGGTGTGGCTCATGTGTCCCCCGTCTGGAGGGCTTGGGTACTAGGCCTCTGGGGACTGAAACCTGTAAACCTTCCCTAGGTTTAGGGTTTGTGCCTGGGAGCATGCCAGGCCCGATCTCCTGGCCCTGCAACTGGCTACCCTGGGGATGAGTTGTGGGTGATTGTCAAGTGACACATCTGTCTCCGTGTTTCTGGCCAAGGGATTTGCCAGATGTCAGAGTGGCCTCCGGGGAGCATGCAGGTTTTTCCCTCTCTGAGGGTTCTTTGCAGCTCCGAAGAGTATGTTTTCCTCCTGGGTGGCGGTGCAGTGCTGAGGTATGTCTCATGAGTCCCAATCTGGAGGGCTTAGGAGCTAGGTCTTTGGGGACAGAAGCCTGAAAACCCAATCTTGAGTTAGGGTTAGGGCCTAGGGGCATGGCAGGCTCACTCAGCTGGTGCTGAGATGGACTCCGTGGGGGGCTGAGTTGAGGGCAGGTGGCAGGCATCACCTCAGGCTACCGTATCATTGCCAGAGGAGCCACGAATGTGAGGGTTGTCTCAGGGGAGTAGGCAGATTTCTCCCAATGTGAGGGTTTAGTCCAGCTCTAAACAGCATGGTTTCCTTCTGGGTGGCAGGAGGAGTCCTGGTGTTTGGCTCATGGATTGCCAGTATGGAGGGCTTGGGGGCCAGACCTTTGGGGAGGGAAGCCTGGAAACCCAACCTAGGATTAGGGTTAGGGCCTAGAGTTATGGCACACTTGATCTTCAGTTGCTGGGGTGGGTTCCTGGGGGGGGGAGGTGCTATCTTGGGAGTGGGATTCAGGCAGCGACTCAGGCTCCATGTTTCTGGCCAAGGGATCACTGATGATCAGGGTGGCCTCAGGGGTGCATGCATGTTTCTCCCACACTGTGTGATATGCGGAGCTCCAACAGACACGGTTTCCTCCTGGGTGGCAGACAGAGTCCTCGGGTCAGGCTCATGGGTCATTGCACTATGGATCTGTCAGCACTGAGGTGTGAACCCTAGGGGGCTGAGTACAGGGAGGGGTGGCCCACACATGCAGCTGGCTTTTAGAGTGCTTTCTTGCAGGGTTTGGGCCGCGACCACTTGGGACCATGGGCCAGGCTCAGGTAGCTGCCCTAAAGGCCTGTGGGGGTTTCTGGCTAATTCTCACGTGCCTTCTGCCCAAATGAATATAATTTGGGGGAGAAAGCTTGTGAGAATTGGCCAGCATTGTGTGGCGATTCAGTACACGCTCGCGCCCATGATTTAGACTGCTTTCTCCCCAGGTGCATGTTGCGACCATCCAGAAACATGGGCCCGGCCCACAAAGCTTCCCTGAGGACACCACAGAGGGGAGCTTCCCAGGTGCAGAGCTTTGGGAGGGGGTCAGGCTGAGTGTTAGCCTCTGTGTTTGTGGCCCCGTGGGGGGGCCAAAGGTGGGGTTGGTCTCGGGGGGCATGCAGATTTCTCCCGCTCTGAGGGTTTTGCGCAGCTCTAAAGGTTAGGGTTTTCTCCTGGGTGGTAGGCAGAGTCCTGGGGTGTTACTCCAGGGTCCCCAATCTGGAGGGCTTGGGGGCTAGATCTCTGGGGCTGAACACTGAAAAATGAACCTAGAGTTAGAGTTAGGGCATAGGGGCATGGAAGGTGCAATCTGCCAGTGCTGAGGCATTATCCCCGGGGGGACTGAGTTGAGGATGTGTGTCATACAGCGCATTAGGCTGTGGATTTGTTGCCATGGGGACCTCCAAAGTTGGGGGTGGCCTCAGGGAGGCCTGCAGGTTTCTCCCAGTCTGAGGGTTCTGTGTGGCTCCAGATGGTATGGTTTCTTCCTGGTTGGCACGAGGACTCCTGGGGTGTGAATACGGTGTCCCCAGTCTGAAGGGTTGGTGGGTAAGGGGCCACCGAATTTGGGGATGGCCAGAGGGAGGCATGCAGGTTTCTTCCGGTCTGTGGGTTCTGCCCAGCTCCACATGGCAACATTTCCTCCTGGGTGGCAGGTGGATTCCTGGGGTGTGGCTCATGGGTTCCCAATCTGTGGGGCTTGTGGGCCAGGTGTCTGGAAACGGAAGCCTGAAAACCCAACTTAGAGTTAAGGTTAGGGCATAGGGGCATGGCAAGGTGATCTGCTGGCACTGAGGCAGAATCCCTGGGGCTCTGAGTTGAGGACAAGTTCAGGGGGCATGTAAGTCTCCGGGTTTGTGGGCAGGTGGGGTCGCTGAAAGTGGGGGGTGGCCTCAGGAAGGCGTGCTGGGTTTTCCCAGTCTGAGGGTTCTGTGCAGCTCCTAAAGGAATGGTTTCCTCCTGGGTGTCAGGATCCTAGCATGTGGCTCTGGGGTCCCCATTCTGGAGGGCTTGGGGGACAGGCCCCTGGAGACGGAAGTCTGAAAACTCAACTAGTGTTAGGGTTAGGGCCTAGGGGCATGACAGGCCATCTTGCTGGTGCTGAGGCGGACTCCCTAGGTGGCTGAGTCGAGGGTGAGGGTCAGGCGTTGTATCATTCTCTGGTTTGTGGCCAGGAGGGCCACTGATGTTGAGGGTGGTCTCAGGGTGGTACACATGTATCTCCATTGCTGAGGGTTCTGCGCAGCTTTAAACGGCTTGATTTCTTCCTGGGCGGCAAGCAGAGTCCTGGTGTGTGGCTTATGGGTCTATAGGCCGGAGGGCTTGGGTGTCGGGCCTCTGAGGACAGAAGTCTGAAACCACAACCTAAGGTTAGGGTTAGGGCCTAGAGGCATTGCAAGCCCAACCTGCCATTACTGAGGTGGACTACCCAGGGTGGGGGGTTGAGTTGAGGCAGACTACCCAGGGCGGGTGTCAGGCAGCACAGCGGGTTCCATGTTTCTGGGCAAGAGAGTCACCGACGGTCTGGATGGCCTCAGGAGGGCATGCAGGTTTCTCCAGTTCTGAGGGTTCTGTGTACAAATGGCACAGTTTCTGATGGGTGGAAGGCAGAGTCCTAGGGTGTGGCTCATGGGTTTCCAAACTGGAGGGCTTGGGGACTAGGCCTCAGGGGATTTAATCCTGAAAACCCAGCCCAGGGTTAGGGTTAGGGACTAAGCGCATGGCATGCCCAATTTGCTGTTAGAGAGGCGGGCTCCCCAGGGGCCTGAGTTGTGGATGGGTGGCAGGCATCCCGTCAGGTTCCAGGTTCCTGGCCAGATGGGCTGCCGAATGTGAGGACTGCCTCAGGGTGCATGCAGATTTTTCCCACCCTGAGATTTCTCTGCAGCTGGAAATGGCATGATTTCCTCCTGAGTGGCAGTCCTTGTCCTCAGGTGTGGCTCAGGGGTCCCCAGTCTGGAGTGCTTAGGGGTCAGGCCTGTGGGTATGGAAGCCTGCAATCCAACCTAGGGTTAGGCTTAGGGCTTAGAGACATGGCAGGCCCAATCTGCCATTGCTGGGGTGGCCTCCCCAGGGGCTAAGTTGAGGGCGGGGGTCAGGCGGCAAGTCAGGCTCTGTTTTTGTGGCCAGGTGGGTCACCGACATTCAGTGTGGCCTCAGGTATGCATGGAAGTTTCTTCGGCTCTGAGGCATTTTTGCAGGTTTAAATGGCACGTTTTTCTCCTGGGTGGGATTTGGAGTCCTGAGGGGTGGCTCATGGGTCCCAAATCTGGAGGGTTTGGGGGCCAGGCCCCTGGGAATGGAAGCCTGAAAATCCACCCCAGGGTTACAATTATGGCCTAGGGGCACGGCAGCCCCAGTCTGTTGGTGCAGAGGCAGACTCATGATGCTGAGTTGAGGGCGGGGGTCATGCATCGTGTCAGTCTCTGGGTTTGTGGCTAGGAGTGCTGACGATGGTGAGAGTGGCTTTGGCGGGGCATGTAGGGTTTTTCCCATGATGAGGGTTCTGTGCAGATCCAGCAGGAATGGTATATTACCAGGTGGCAGGCAGAATCCTGGGGTGTGGCTCATGAGTCTCCAAACTGGAGTGCTTGGAGAGTAGGCCTCTCAGGAAGGAAGCCTGAAAACCCATCCGAGGGTTAGGGTTAGGGACTAGGGGCATGGCAGGCCCTAGTCCATGGCAGATGCTGAGGCGGGATACACGGGGGCCCGAGTTGAGGGCGGGGGTCAGGTGTTGCATCAGTCTCTGGGTTGGCTGCCAAATGTGAGGCTTGTCTCAGGTGTGTCTGAAGATTTCTCCCATTCTGAGGGTTCTGTGCTGCTCCAACAGGCATGGTTTCCTCCTGGGTTGCAGGCGGAGTCCACGGGTGTGGCAGAGGTCCCCAATATGGAGTGCTTGGGGTCATGCCTCTGGGGACCGAAGCCTGAAAATTCAACCTATGGTTAGGTATAGGGGTTAGAGCCACAGCAGGCCCATCTGCCAATGTTGAGACAAGGCCCTGCACGACTGAGCTGAGGGCATTGGTCAGGTGGTGCATCAGCTCCATGTTTGGGGACAACGGGGTCACTGACGGTACGGGTGGCCGCATTGGTGCACGTAAGTTTCTCCCTCTCTGAGTGATCTGTGCAGCTTCAAAGGGCACGAATTCCTCCTCAGTGGTAGACAGAGTCCTGGGGTGTGGCTCAGGGGTCCCCAATCTGGAGGGCTTTGGAGACAGGCCACTGGGGATGGAAGGCTGAACAACCAAGCTAGGGTTAGGGTTAGGGCATAGGGGCATGGTAGGCACTATCTGTCGTCGCTGGGATGGGGGTTCCAGGGGAACTGAGTAGGGTCAGGAATCAGGTGGCATATCGGGTTCCGTGTTTCTGACCAAGTCGGTCTCCAATGGTCAGGGTGGCCTCAAGGGGGCATTCAGGTTTCCCCCATGCTGAGGGTTCTGCACAGCTCCAAGTGGCATGTTTTTCTCCTGTGTGACAGATGGAGTCCTGAAGGGTGCCTCATGGGTCCCCAATATGGAGATCTTGGGGGCCAGGCATCTGGGAAAGGAAACCTGAAATCCCAACTTAGGGTTAGGGTAAGTCTAGAGGCATAGCAGGCCCGATCTGCCATCCCTGAGGTGGGCTACCTGGGGGGCTGAGTTGAGGGCAAGTATCAGGCAGAGCATCAGGTTCCGTTTTTCTGGCCAAAGGCATCACCAACGGTCTGGGTGATCCTAGGGGGCCATGCATGTTTTTCCCGCTCTGTGTAGAATCTGACCACCATCCGCTACTGCTGTGTTGCATGAAGGATGCCTCCTCAAACGTCTGTCCAGAGGCCTTATGAAGGTACTATATCCTTACCTATAAGAATCATCCCTAAAGCAAAACCGCCATTCACAACCAAAACACTTTCCAGAGGAGAGAAAAATTCTCTCCGATGCGGAGTGTGGACAGGGGCTGAAACCTAAGAAAAGAGATAGGTGCTTAGATTGGAAGATATCTAGAAAGCTTCCCCATGGGCTTCGGAATACAACTGCATGCTGCACCATTTCGGCCCTGCCTTTATGATGAACGCTTTCCTAACAACGGGTCCCAGCTCGAAACTGACAGCAGAAAGCAAACCCCAGCTTTGAGTGAGCAAACACAAGCTCTGACTTCTCTGGTGTCTCCTTCTTACACTCCCAGTCACCTTGTCCTGTGTCTGGGATTCAAGGCACGAGGAGAGAGAGTGCAATATAAGACACTCCTGTGGTAGAGACAATGTGGTAACAAAACCCTCCTTTAGGCTAACATCCTCTAGGCACCCGGAGCAGAGAGGCCTGTCCAAAAGGGTGTGTGGAAGCACAAGGAAAGTGCAACATCCTTACCCCAGGACATCAAGCCTGGAGGAATGCCACCCATGGTCCTCCGCTGAGTTCTGTAAGAAAGGAGGAAATGCATACCACTTGGCTCCAAAAATCAGCAATGGAGAAGAACATCTTACACGAACGTTTTCCTGAGAAGCTGGACTGAAAGCATTACGGTGAGAAAAGGGGAGAGGTCAGAGCAGGTGATTGCATGCTCAGAATCGGAGTTTGTCTTCTGCTGTAAGTCCTGGAACCGGGGCCCATGGTTAGGAAAGCCGTTGGGGAGACAGCAAGAGCTGATCCTGTGACAGCTTGTGAGCCCTTCCTGAGGCCCAAGACAAGGGGGACATCTGCTCAGACATCTGCTGACCTAAGCACCTTTGGCTTAGGTTCCTCTTGTTCCTTTGGCTTCCCACTACCACCCCTACCCCGCACCTGTGTGAATCACTCTGTCCTCTGGAAAGACAGGTGGTCATGAAAATGATTTTGTTTCAGGGATGATGCCTAGACGTAAAGGTAAGGCACCTTCCTTAGGCTTCCGAATAGACCTTTAAGGAGGCATCCTCACTTGCAACACGGAGTGAGGGTATGGTGGTACCATTCTACAAAGATTTCTCACAGGGAAGCAGATATCCTTTCCCTATGGCATTCACACACACACTTTGAAGATGGTCTCCATCCTCAAGACACAGGATGGTGCCTGGGGGTAAGCCGGCCTCACTGCCTTGCCCTTCAAGCAAAAGTATACTGGGTGTTCCCTTACACTTGCAGACTTCTCTCGTCTGGTAAGATGTTCATTTAAGGACAGTTTCTCCCAAGGAGGTTTTTCCATAGTGCACGGAGCCCAGCACATTGGATCGGCTTCCAGGCGACTGTGGGGAAACACTGCTTTCTCCCTGAAAACACAAGTCAAATGATGGACGCAGGCGATCTAAGCTGTAGCTGGGGGAGTCCTAGGGCCCCCGGGAGAGAAGAGCATTCTATGTACTCAGGGAGACGGAGTCCATCTCCCCAAGAAAAGGTTCGTGGAAGACAGTCTTCTCTGTTGCTATTTCTCAGAGCTAAGGGCTCCGCACTTTCCACCCTTCTCACAGAACTCTGAAAGGCTTCTGGTGGCGCAGGACCACGGGTGGCCTCCCCGCAGACTTGATTCGCTGAGGGAAGCGTGGGGCACGTTGCTTGTGCTTCCACACACCCTGTGGGTAAGGCCTGCCTACTCAGGGTGCAGGGACTTTGGTAGCCTGAAGGTGGCTTTGGCGACCACGTTGTCTCTCCCACTGAAGTGTTTAGCCCTGCACCCTCCTCGTGTCTTGACACGCAGGCCCAGGGCAGGGCGACAGACTGCGAGTGTTGGGCTGAGAGACTAGAGAGGTCAGCGCTGGTGTTTCTGCGATCAGAAGTGGAGTTTGTGTTCTGCCACCAGTCCTGCAGCCGGGCCGTGATTAGGCAAGCGGTGGGGGGACGGCGGGTGCGATCTCACGACAGCACGCGGCCCGGTTGAGGGAGGAGGTAAGGGGGCGGTTTCTCTAGATCCTCCCATCTAAGTGCCTGTCTCGTTCCTTAGTCTTCCCCGCTCCACCCCACAGCCGTGCGAATCGTTCTGTCCTAGGGAAAGACGTGTGGACGTAAAAGCCGGTTTTCCTTCTTGGATGATTCTTAGAGGTCAGGCTACAGCACCTTCCTTAGACCTCCAGACGGCCTTTGAAGGAGGCATCCTTCGTTCAACACCACGTCAGGGGACTCTGGTCGCACCGTGCACCGATCGTGCATGGCGTTCCCGCAGGCTTGATTCACTGAGCGAAGCAGGGGGCTGTTTGCTTGTGCTTCCCAACACCCTGTGGGAAAGGCCTCTCTCTGCTCAGGGTGCCCGGACGTCGGTAACCTGAAGGAGGCTTTGGCGACCACGCTGTCTCGCCCACCGAAGTGTCTAACCTTGCATTCTCCTTGAGTCTTAGCACGCAGGCCCAGTGCAGGGCGACTGAAGGCGAGTGTTAGGCCGAGAGACTGGAGAGGCCAGCGCTGGTGTTCCCACAGTCGGAAGTGGAGTTTGTGTTCTGCGGTCAGACAGGCAGCCAGTGCCCGCGCTTAGGCAGGCGGCCGCGGCGGGCCCCGAGCCGATCCCTCGGCAGCGTGCGGACCCACTGGGAGGGAAGAGGTAAGGGGTGGATTCTCTAGATCCTCTGACCTAAGCGCCCATCCTGTGCCTTAGTCTTCCCCCTCCATCCCACACCAGGTCGCATCATTCTGTCCTCTGGAAAGACGGGTGGCGGTGAGAGGCGGTTTGGCCTCAGGGATGATTCTTAGAGGTCAGGCTTCAGCACTCTCCTTAGACCTCCAGACTGACGTTGGAGGGGCATCGTTCATGCAACACCGCATCAGGGGACACTCGTCGCATTCTGCCCCGGCTCACCTCGCACGTGGAGGTAGAGGGCTTCAGGCTGATTTCTTGGAGCTAAGGCTCTGGGCCTCTCCCGAGCTGTCCAGGCTCCGGTTTGAGAAGGCCTCTTTCTCCGGGGGGCGACGCCGCGCGGGGACGTGTGATCGCCTTCCGCCCGGACTTCTCTCTTTTCGGGGAGGCCGAGGCACTCTCCCGCGGGCGCTCACACGCACCCTCTTAGAGAACAGCCTCCCAGTGTAGGATGCAGGGCGCTGACATGGGAGGGGCTGGGTCAGGAAGCGGGCCGCTCCCTTGCTCACCCGCGCTTCTCTCCTGCTGGACGTCGTCCGGGGGAGCACGTGCGTCCCGGAGAACAGCGGCTCTTTTGGAACGCAGGGCCCCGCTGGCTGGTCCGGCTTCCAGGCCCCTGTGGGACACGCCCCGGGCTCCCTGAAACACGCCGTCCGACCAGAGGTGCTGGCGGCACCGACAGGGTCCTGGGGCGAGGGGGGGGGATGGGGAGCCCAAAGCCCCCAGGATGTGTGTCCCTGCGCCAGCGTCTGGGAGAAGGCTTTTGGCTCTCGGGGAAGCCGGAGCGGCCTGGGTCCCCTCCGCTAAGCCCGATCGCGGAGCTGAGGTGTCCGCAGCTCGCTGTGTGCTTCTGGGTGTCCTGTCAGAACTGCCTCTCTCTCCCCGGGACCGAGTGCGGCGTGCGGTGCCAAGGCGTCGTCCTGTCCTGGGGTGACACCGTGGCCCCGGGCCTTGCGCTCTCGCCACCCGAGTCGGGCAGGCCGCTCTGCTCAGGGCGCCTGCAAGATGTTTGCGAGAAGGAGGGCCTCGCCCTCCTGTCCTCTGCTCCAACCTCCAGATCGATGTTTGAGGGGCAGCCTTCATTCACCACCGTGTCAGGGGATACTCATGGCATTCCGCACCGGCTCACTTCTCACGTGGAGGCAGAGGGCTTTTTCCTCACACCTTTATGTACACACGCACGCACACACACAGACACACACACACGCCTTGCAGAAGGTGTCTTATCTTTTTGACGCAGGACTATGCTGGGGAGATGCCCGCCCAAGGGGCTTGTCCCTCTGGCCAAAGGACAATTGGTCTTTCCCTTGTCATAGCAGGCGTCTCTCTTTGGGGAAGATGTGTGTTGTTAGACAGTTTCCCCTGAGGAGGAAACCTCTGTGCTTAGGGCACAGATCCTGGCACGCTGGTTCGGCTTCCAGTCGTCCCAGTGGGGACACTGCTGTCTCCGTGAAAACCCAAGTCATGGCAGGGAGGCAGGCATCCAAGCTGTCTCTGGGGGAGTTCTAGGGCCCCTGGGAGAGAATGGCATTCACTTGCCTCTGGGAGACGGAGTCCAGCTCCCAGCCATTTTCGGGCAGCCTGTCTTCTCCGTTGCTCTTTCTCAGAGCTAAGGGCTCCTCACTTTCCACCCTTCTGACAGAACTCCGAAAGGCTTTTGTTTGTGCAGGCGGTGCATGGTGTTCCCGCAGGCTTGATTCACTGAGGGATGCATCGGCCATTTGCTTGTGCTTCCAAACACCTTGTGGGAAAAGCCTCTCTGCTCAGGATGCCTGGACATGGGTAGCCTGAAGGGAGCTTTGGTGACCGCGTTGTCTCTCCCCAGAAGTGTCTAGCCCTGCACTCTTGTCCTGCCGTAACACGCAAGCTGAGGGTAGGGTGACTGCGAGTGTTAGGCTGAGAGACTAGATAAGTCAGCGCTGGTGTTTCCTCAATGAGAAGTAGAGTTTCTGTTCTGCCCACGGTTAGGCAAGTGGCCATGGAATCGGAGTGAGCTGATCCCACGGCATCGTGGGTACCCATTCTGAATGAAGTGGTAAAGGGTATTTTCTCAAATTCTCTGATCTAAGCGCCCATCTCGTGCCTCAGTCTTCCCCCCTCCATCCCACACTGGTTCGAATTCTTCTGTCCTCTGAAATTAGGTGTAGTCATGAAAGGTTGTTTAGCTTCAGGAATGATTCTTATATGTCAGGCTACTGTACTTTTTTTTTAATTTTTAATTTTTTTATTTTTTTATTAACATAAAATGTATTATTAGCCACAGGGGTACATATCTGTGAATTGTCAGATTTACACACTTCATATCGCATACCTTCCCCAATGTCCTTAACCCCACCACCGTCTCCCTTCCCTTCCTCCCCCCGGCAACCCTCAGTTTGTTTGTAAGAATAAGAATGTCTAATGGTTTGTCTCCCTACAGATCCCATCTTGTTTCATTTATTCCTTTCCTAACCCCCCAACCGCCCATGTTTCTTCTCAACTTCTTCATATTAGGGGATCATATGAAAATTGCCTTTCTCTGATTGACTTATTTTGCTAAGCATAATACTCTCTAGTTCCTTACATGTCATTGCAAATGGTAAGATTTCATTTCTTTTCATGGCTTAATAAGATTCCATTGTATATATATATACATCTTCTTTATCTATTCATCTGTTGATGAACATCTAGGTTCTTTCCATAGTTTGGCTATTATGGACATTGCTGCTATAAACATTTGGGTTCATGTGCCCCTTTGGATCTGTACATTTGTATCTTTAGGATTAATACCCAGTAATGCAATTGCTGAGTTGTAGGGTAGCTCTATTTTCAACTTTTTCATGAACCTCTGTTCTCTTTTCCAGAGTGGTTGCACCAGCTTGCATTCCCACCAACAGAGTAGGAGGGTTCCCCTTTCTCCGCATCTGTGCCAGCATCTGTCATTTCCTGACTTGTTAATTTTAGCCATTCTGACTTGTGTGAGGTGGTAACTCATTGTGGTTTTGATTTGTATTTCCCTGATGCCGAGTGATGTGGAGCACTTTTTCATGTGTCTGTTGGCCCTCCGGATGAATACTTTGCAGAAATGTCTGTTCCTTTCCTCTACCCATTTCTTGTTTGGATTATTTGTTCTTTGGGTGTTGAGTTTGATAAGTTCTTAATAGATTTTGGATACTAGCCCTTTATCTCATATGTCATTTGTGAATATCTTCTCCCATTCTGTCAGTTGTCTTTTGGTTTTGTTAACTGTTTCCTTTGCTGTGCAAAAGCTTTTGATCTTGATGAAGTCCCAATAGTTCATTTTTTCCCTTGTTTTCCTTGCCTTTGGGGATGTTCCTAGAAAGAAGTTGCTGTGGCTGAGGTCAAAGAGGTTCCTGCCTGTGTTCTCCTCAAGAATTTTGATGGACTCCTTTCTCACACTGAGGTCCTTCATCCATTTTGAATCTATTTTCTTGTGTGGTGTAAGGAAATGGTCCAGTTTCATTCTTCTGCATGCGGCTGTCCAATTTTCCCAACACCACTTGTTGAAGAGACTGTTGTTTTTTCATGGACAGTCTTTCCTGCTTTGTTGAAGGTTAGTTGACCATAGAGTTGAGGGTCTATTTCTGGGCTCTCTATTCTGTCCCATTGATGTATGGGTCTGTTTTTGTGCCAGTACTGTACTGTCTTGAGATTACAGCTTTGTAATAGAGCTTGAAGTCTGGAAATGTGATACCACCAACTTTGGCTTTCTTTTTCAACATTACTCTAGCTATTCGGGGTCTTTTCTGGTTCCGTATAAATTTTAGGATTATTTGTTCCATTTCTTTGAAAAAAATTGATGGTCTTTTGATAGGGCTTGCATGAAATGTGTAGATTGCTTCAGGTAGCATCAACATTTTCACAATATTTGTTCTTCCAATCCATGAGCATGGAATGTTTTTCCATTTCTTTGTGTCTTCCTCAATTTCTTTCATGGGTACTTTATAGTTTTCTGAATACAGATTCTTTGTCTCTTTGGTTAAGTTTATTCCTAGGTATCTTATGGTTTGGGGTGCAATTGTAAATGAGATCGACTCCTTAATTTCTCTTTCTTTCGTCTTGCTGTCGTGTATAGAAATGCAACTGACTTCTTTACGCTGATTTTATATTCTGACACTTTACTGAATTCCTGTCTGAGTTCTAGAAGTTTTGGAGTGGAGTCTTTTGCGTTTTCCACATAAAGTATCATACCATCTGCAAAGAGTGAGAGTTTGACCTCTTCTTTGCCAATTCAGTTGCCTTTTATTCATTTCTGTTGTCTGATTGCTGAGGCTAGGACTTCTAATACTTTGTTGAATAGCAGTGGTGATGGAGGACATCGCTGCCATGTTCTTGACCTTAGTGGAAAAGCTCTCAGTTTTTCCCCACTGAGAATGATATTCGCTGTGGGTTTTTCATAGATGGCTTTGGTGATACTGAGGTAGGTACCTTCTATCCCTACACTTTGAAGAGTTTGGATCAGGAAAGGATGATGTACTTTGTCAAATGCTTTTTCAGCATGTATTGAGAGCATCATATGGTTCTTGTTCTTTCTTTTATTAATGTATTGTATCACATTGATTGATTTGCGGATGTTGAACTAACCTTGCAGCCCTGGAATAAATCCCACTTGGTTGCAGTGAATAATCCTTTTAATGTACTGTTGGATCCTACTGGCTAGTATTTTGGTCAGAAATTTTGCATTTGTGCTCATCAAGGATATTTGTCTATAATTCTCTTTTTTGATGGGCTCCTTGTCTAGTTTGGGAATCAAGGTAATGCTGGCCTCATAAAATGAGTTGGAAGTTTCCCTCTCATTTCTATTTTTTGGAACAGTTTCAGGAGAATAGATATTAATTCTTCTTTAAATGTTTGGTAGAATTCCCCTGGGGAGCTGTCTGGCCCTGGGTGCCTGTTTGTTGGGAGATTTTTAATGGCTGCTTCAATCTCCTTACTGGTTATGGGTCTGTTCAGGTTTTCTATTTCTTCCTGGCTCAGTTTTGGTAGCTTATACATCTCTAGGAATGCATCCATTTCTTCCAGGTTGTCAAATTTGCTGGTGTAGAGTTGCTCATAGTATGTTCTTATAATTGTATTTCTTTGGTGTTGGTTGTGATCTCTCCTCTTTCATTCATGATGTTATTTATTTGGGTCCTTTCTCTTTTCTTTTTGATAAGTCTGGCCAGGAGTTTATCAGTCTTATTAATTCTTTCAAAGAACCAGCTTCTAGTTTCATTGATTTGTTCTACTGTTCTTTTGCTTTCTTCTTCATTTATTTCTGCTCTGATCTTTATTATTTCTCTTCTCCTGCTGGGTTTAGGCTTTCTTTCCTATTCCTTCTCCAGCTCCTTTAGGTGTAGGGATAGGTTGTGTATTTGAGGTCTTTCTAATTTTCTTAGAAAGTCTTGTATCTCTATATACTTTCCTCTCAGGAGTGCCTTTGCTGTGTCCCAAAGATTTTGAACAGTCATGTTTTCATTTTCATTTGTTTCCATGAATTTTTTCCGTTCTTCTTAATTTCCTGGTTGACCCATTCATTCTTTAGTAGGATGCTCTTTAGCCTGCATGTATTTGAGTGCTTTCCAACTTTCCTCTTTTTATTGAGTTCTAACTTCAGAGCATTGTGGTCTGAAAATATGCAGAGAATCATCCGAATCTCTTGGTACTGGTTGAGACATAATTCGTGGCCCAGGATGTGATCTATTCTGGATGATGTTCCATGTGCACTAGAGAAGAATGTACATTCTGTTGCCTTTGGATGGAATGTTCTGAATATATCTGTGATGTCCATCTTGTCCAGTGTGTCATTTAAAGTCTTTATTTCTTTGTTATCTTTTGCTTGGATGACCTCTCCATTTCAGTGAGGGGAGGTGTTAAAGTCCCCTACTATTATTGTATTACCATTGATGTGTTTCTTTAATTCTGTTATTAGTTTATATGATTGGTTGCTCCCATGTTAGGGACTTAGATATTTAAAATTTTTAAATCTTGTTGTTGGACAGACCCTTTAAGTATTCTATAGTGTCCTTCCTCATCTCTTAAAATCTAATTTGTCTGATATAAGGATCACCACCCCAGTTTTCTTTTGATGTCTATTAGCATGGTAAATTGTTTTCCACACCCTCACTTTAAATCTGGAGGTGTATTTGGGTCTAAAATAAGTTTCTTGCAGACAGCATATTGATGGGTCTTGTTTTTTTTTTTTTTAATCCTTTCTGATACCCTGTGTCTTTTGATTTGGGGCATTTAGCCCATTTACTTTCAGGGTAACTATTGAAAGATATGAATTTAGTGCCACTGTATTGTCTGAAAGGTGGCTATTACTGTGTATTGTCTCTGTTCCTTTCTGGTCTACTACTTTTAGGCTCTCTCTTTGCTTAGAGGAACCCTTTCAATATTTCCTGTAGGTTTGGTTTGGTGTTCACAAATTCTTTTAATTTTTGTTTCTCCTAAAGCTTTTTACCTCTCCTTCTATTTTCAATGATAGCCTAGCTGGATATAGTATTCTTGGCTGCATATTTTTCTTGTTTAGTTCTCTGAATATATCATGCCAGTTATTTCTGGCCTGCCAGGTCTCTGTGGATAATTCTGCTGCCAAGCTAATATTCTACCATTGTATGTTACAGACTTCTTGTCCCGAGCTGCTTTCAGGATTTTCTCTTTGTCACTAAGACTTGTAAGTTTTACTATTAGATGACAGAGTGTGGACCTATTTTTGTTGATTTTAAGGGGGTTCTCTGTGCCTCCTAGATTTTGATGTTTCTTCTCTTTTACATATTAGGAAGTGCTCCATTATAATTTGCTCCAATATACTTCTGGCCCCTCTCTCACTCTCTTCTTCTTCTGGAATCCCAATTATTCTAATGTTGTTTTGTCTTATGGTAGCACTTATCTCTCGAATTCTCCCTTCATGATCCAGTAGTT